>JBBMOE010000134.1:29353-91445 GCA_037975065.1 Chaetodon trifasciatus
CCGTCCTCCACACCGTCCAGCTCTCTATACACAGATTCACACTACAGGACTTTCTGGGTGTAAACCAGACAGTGTGTGTGTGTGTGTGTGTGTGTGTGTGTGTGTGTGTGTGTGTGTAAAGACACAAATACATAATACTCACACACACACAGGCTCTCACACTAATATGTATGATCTATGAATGACACACACCGACAGGCTTAAACACCACGGCAGCGGTGACCTCTGACCTCGGCAGCTTTTCGGGACTCGTTCTGTCTGAAAACGCGTCGTGTGAACCGTCAGCGCTCTGCAGGTGAAATAAGCCTCACATGTGGACGAGAACACCTGTGAAACCACCTGCGGGTCCAGGTGAAATGTCCCGTCCAACGAGGACATGAGCGTCCACGGATCAAACACGGCTCAGATGATGTCAGAGCGCGTTCAGAGCGGCGTTCGCATTTGTTCCTCTGTCTCTGCGTCACATTAAAAACTACTTCCTCTCTGGATTTTTAGTGTTTCTCGTTCGGATCACAAGTCGTCTTGAAGTTCGTAATCAGTGTCTTCGGCTGACGCTGTGATTTCAGCTGCGCGGCAGAGGGGCGTGAGTGTAACACTAATACTCCACATTTTAGCACGAGAACGTCCTGATGACGGCCCGCAGGGACCCAAAAACCATTCAACCAGTGTGTGAGCGTGACAGCGGGATAAGAGACGAGACGCCGAAGCTTCACATCCCAAAGCGCCGAGACGCAAATGTGAGTTTACACTCTGAGCAGAAGAATGAAGAGGAGGAGGAACACGGATCTTCAGCGCGTGTGTGCACGTGAAGTGACAGCAAACAGCTGCAAACTGACATCAGTTCAGCAGAAACACGGCTCAGACCGGCAGAACAACACTAAACACTGCGCTCCGGCAGGGCTCCATTATTCATGTGTGCAGACAAACAGTCCACCGATCTGCAGCTTCAAAAACAACACGACCAAACAGCCATCAGACGGGCTGACAAACTCACACGTGCTCCTCAACACCTTCCTCATATTTCTGCTCGAGCGGGCGGAGTTCACCTTCTCGAGCCGTCGGTTCTCTCCGTGTTTCTGACCGTTCTCACGAGAACTCGCTCCTGACCCGCTGTGACTGAAAGGTGCCGCGCTCGCCGTGACTCGAGCGCTCACGAGGAAAACCTCTCGATTTCTGAGGATCCACAGACCGTCTGAAAGCAAACAGTGAGGCACTCAAATTCAGATTTGAAGGTGTTTTCTGTGCTGAGCAGCAGCTTCATACACTGTAAGAAGTGAGTGAAATATGACAGATATGATCAGAGTGCAGTTCAGATGATCTGTGCTGGTGCAGAACAGGAGAGGACCGTCCCACCGTGTTTAAGTCGGACCGCTCTGGGTCCAGGTTCAGTTTGCTGCTTTGGTCCAGATTTCCTCTGTCAAGCAGCAGACACTGCGGGTCAAGATGAAGGTTTTCAGCTCGTTCTGTGGGCGCGATCAGAGCGCCAGCGCTTCTGTTTAACGCCGTGGAAAACAGACAGAGCTTCATGTTGGAAATATCAGATAAAATGAAAGGATGACAGCTGAACACAGAGGATTTCCTGCAGAGCCCAGTCTCTTTTCTCAGCATTTATTACGGTTTATTTTTATTTCTGCGCTCATCGTTCATTTTCTGCATCATTTCTAACGTTTCCTCCCGTGAGCACGTCGCCGCCGCCATCTTTAAAATCTTTCCTTTAAAACGTAAAACATTTCAAACTAAACGTTTGATGATTTAAAATGTTCAGATGTGTGAGACTGAAGACGAGGAGCGAGTCTGTCCAAAGATCTCATTTCAGCAGTTTCCGATCATTCAGCCTGATCGGGTAACAATCGCTGATCAATAATCTGACTGATCGAATGACAAACAGCTGCAGGCTGTAGTGTTTGCATTTTCACAGCTGCTCAGAATAAAACAGACTGAATGTCTCAGTGAATCCAACGTGACAAACTGTTGAATCTTCCACTGAATATTTCCAGAATACTTCCAGTACTACAGTATTAAATTCAGCAGTATTTCCATCGTACTGCGTCCTTTGTCTCTCAGAGCGTCTGTCCTCTGTTTGTCCCTCGCTGAAGGTTTTTTCTGTCTGATTTGTCATATTTGATTTTGGGTTTCTCACACACACACACACACACACACACACTCACACACACTCAGTGATCTCTCATGATTTTCAGCTTCAGAAACAACACAAAAGCACAGTTCCTCCTCTACAACCAGCCGACAGACACACCAAAGTGACGACGCGTCGACTGGATTTCCAGCTCAAAGTTAAATACGAGATTCAGAGCGCCGGAGACAAAGCGAGCCGTTTCTGGGCTGAAGTTTCAGCCTCCTGCAGACGTGCGTCCGCGCCGCGTCCACGCCGCGTGTTTCCTCCTGCCGTCAGCTGAGCTGATCAGCGACCCGTCAGACGGCTCACTCTTCCTCTGGACCGTTTCACCCTCAGCAGCTTTAACGTCACGTCTGCTCTGTGCATTTTAAAGCGCTCTCGTGCTTCTGAAGTTTGGGATTTAGGGCAGAAATAAACTTCACGTGGCTTCGTTCTGTCTCTGTTTAACGTTCCTGTCGTGCGCTGAAGACGATGAGCAGGCTGTGTTTTCTGCGCAGATCAATCTATTCATCACACACACATAATCCACCTCACTTATTACACATGTGCACATCAGCCACACCAACAACAACCTGCTGTGTTTTCAGAAAGCCTTCATCGGTGAACTGATTATTTAAATGTCAGAAAATTATCTGGATTTTGTTTTGATGACTGATTAATCATTAAAGTAATTTTAGTCCAAACTTCTCTGGTTTTAAAATCTAAATCTAATCAGCTTTATGACGAGGTTTTCAGCTGCTGATCAGACAAAAATAAACATTTTAACATGTTAACTTTAATATTTTCTACTGTTTGCTGCATTTCTGCAGAGCAAACCAATAATCAATGCATCCAGAAACAATATGTTCACGTTTGTCTCATCTGTCTGACGCTGTGGCGTCTCTGTCTTTGGTGTCGATGGAGGACGGACACGTTTGGACAGTAAAGTTGGTTTTGTTTCTGCTCAGGTTATATTTAAACGTCCTCGTGCAGAATTTAAAGGACTGAAGCAGCTGTCTGAACCGTGTTTTCACCACAGTCTGGACGGTTTTCACGTGTTCAAAACGAGGCTTTGTGAAAATGGTTTGAAACACTGAAATTATCCTTCAGTTTGTAGTTTTTGTTGGGATCCTGCTGCAGATTTTGGAGCTGAAAATGATTCATTTTGCAGATTTCTGAGCTGAAGTCCTGCACGACACACACTTAAAAGCACCCAGAAATCCTGAGGACCTGGCCTGAGGTTTGGGGAGAGCACACACACGTGTTTGTGGAGGTGCTGGTGTGTTTGTGTGAGCTGCAGCTCCATCAGACCGCTGGAGGAGCAGCAGCTGATGGGTTCTCTCTTCATGTTCAGGTGATTTAAACCTGAGGCAGCGCTGCAAATCCTGCATTGATTTATTTGAGTTAAGCGGTCAAATTTCACTTCGGCTCACCTGCGTCTCCCCGAGAGACGCTTCAGCAATTTAGACCCTCCAAACTCTCATTATTAGCCTCATATTTAGAGAAAGAACTCCGAACCAAGAGACGGAGAATTTTATGACCTCTGAAAACTGAAGACATTTTTTTTTTGTTTCAAAATTGCACAAATATTTATTTGTAATTCGGCATTGGATAATTCACATTTCTGGACAGTTGTTGCAGTTAAATTAAGAGCATTTCTTCAGCTCTGCGGGGCTTTAAGAGGCTTTTACAAAAGAAAAGATGCGGACAGGGATTCATTTCCGAGTCAAGCTGCCGGGCTGCGTGTTTGGATCACGGACGTCCTGTTAACTTATTTTAGCTGCATGAGAAAAACTGCACATCTCTTTAATTTAACGTGTTAAATGTTGCTTTATTTCTTCCGCGTGTCGCTTCATAAATAAAATTAAATTGGTGTTAGTTAAATTCAACCCGCCGCTTTAGCATTTCTAAACGTTGTGTTGATGTCCGTGTGTGTGTGTGAGAGGAAATCTGAGCGGCTCCGTTAAATACGCACGTTTAGAAACAAATTTAGAAAAATCATTTAAATATTGTCACAGACCTGAGAGCAGCAGCCTGCAGCGGCTCCTGCTCCGCTCCTCCCGCCGCGTCTCTGCGCTCTCTGCGCGCGGCGTGTTCGCACAGAACCAAGCCGCTGTCACATTTGTTTAAATTAATTATCAGAGCCGCGATGTGGGAAACCTGAACATTATTTCAAGCTGAGTTTTGGTTTCTAAAGACCCGCGGAAGTGGGAAAGCAACTCGGCGCGTGTCTCCGCGCGCACCGGGCTGTCGGTGGAGCCGAATCCGTCGGAGAGTTTGAGGGAGACGGTGTGATGCGCCGCAGCTCCGCGCTGAAACATGAACCCTGCTGGTCTGAATTACTGAGACAAACGACTGTTTACGGCTGGCATGACTTCATGTGGTGATTCTAGATTATGGCTGTTTTTTCTCCAAATAAATAAGATTTTTTCTGAATTCTAAACGTGGTTTTTTACATGAATTTTGACATAAAGCAGAATCTGTGCCCACACGTCCAGCTGATGTTTTTGTTGGTGCTCTGGTAGTTTAGCCTAAAAGTTCACGGTCCTGTTTTTCAGTTTGGACTCTGGTCTCTGTCCCTCCTGTCGTTCGTTTGGTCAGAGTTTCTGTCAAATAACGGACCGACTCTGAGCCCTGCTGCTCTTTAACGGTCTGCAGCAGCAGAAGCGGCCGGCGGCTCAGCTGCCTTAACTTTGGTCTGAACTTGCCGTTTGTCTTTCTGTCTTTTGCTCTGCAGACTGAAGCCGGAGGATGCAAACACGACTTTCACCTTCACGCTGGAGTTTTCGGACTGTGGCATTACTGGACGCACTGGCACCGCGCGCGGAGCAGCGCAGAGACAAAAGTTGCACGGTTTGGTGATATTTTTTACCTCTGGGCCGCTGTGTTGGCGTCCAAAATCCCTGCGCCCTGCATCCAGGAGCGGACCGGGGTCATGCCGGTGGGGAGCGGCTCCTCCTTCATGGTCAGGGCCCCCCGGGGGAGGCTGTCCTGGATGGAGAACATCAAAGTGTCCTTCTGGGAGCTTTGTCTTCACCAGAAACAAGACAGAAGAAGAATAATCCTCCCTGTACCAGCCACTCAAAAAAGCCAAAGGACCACCTGGATTAAGGTGGAGAAAAGAGGAGATGAGGAGGAGGAAGGAGGGGAGGAGGGACACGAGCGAGCTTCCCCAAAGTACCGGGTCCTGATCCAGAGAAGAGCCCCGGATCCCTCTGGGTTTCTCCGGGGTTGTTTTAGATCCCAGCCCCGGCTCGCAGCTGCCCGGGCTTTAAACCTGCGTCTCTGTGAAGTTAAAAGAGGGCGGAGAGAGGCGCGGAGAGCGGGGAGAGCATCTCAGAGGAGCCGAGAGACAGAGAGATGGAGGAGAATCAGCCGGGATCCGGAGAGCCTGACGCCGTAGAACGGAGCGCGGAGAGCCGGGGATCAGAGGGAGGCGAGCAGCCGCGGATTGTGGAAAAATGAAAAGTGGGATAAAAAACAAGCCACCGCTTCAAAAAGGAGTAAAATGAAATGATTAGCAAACAAGAGGGAGGGACGGACCGTGGAAGGCTGCTGCTCCCGGGGGAACAGGGGGATTGGGCAGCGAGAAATCTCATCCCCCTCCCTCCCCGGCTCTTTATGGCTCCTCTGTCCCGGCGGAGAGCTCCTTCTCCCGGGGTCCGGGGCTCTCGAGCTCCCGAGGGACCGGCGTGGATCAGGAGGGGGCGGGGACGCGACCAAATAAGGACAGCTCATTTGGATAGTGGTCGCGCCTCTGGCGTCTCATTGGTCGACGTCGCGCGTTGCGTCATTGTTTTTTCAAATCGCACTCCAAATAAGGGTTTCCGCGTGTTGGGCCGTGCGCACTGTAAAAAATGAGGCTTGAATGTGCGTGAAAGTGGCTAAAAGCAGCACGGCAGAGGTTCAGCTCACGAGATAAAGTGCAAACACACTTCATGACGGACACGTTCACACACTGCTAGACCAACAGACTGACAGGCGAAATGAACAGGGTGATCTGTCCGATGTTCAGCCACGTTTGAGGTCTTAGGCCTCGTTCTGAGCCGCAGCACGTGAAGGAATCTGTGGATGTGGTGAGTCAAACCGCGGCTCTGCAGCAGGAGTCACAAGTCATCCTGAGCCGTTTACGCATCGTTTGTGTCTCACTTCAACATCCCTCAAACACGCGCCTCCGCACGGCACATTCTGTCACTTCTGTGGCTTTTCACGTCTGAGTCCATCATTAAATGAGCTGTTGAGGCTGACAGAAGGTTGAATCTCCTCTATCCAAACCTTCCGAGGCTGTTTCCGCTCAGGCCCGCTCAGGAAAAAGCCGCTCCTGATTTATTTTAGCGGATACGAGACTGTAATACTGAAGCTCATCAGTAACACAAATCTGTATTCACTTCCTCCAACCTCACAGACTCCTTCAGATTTTGGGGATTAACTGGTTTCATGTGGAATAATCTCCTCTGTCATCCGGCGTTCAGGCTGACTGACACGGGAGGCGCGCAAATTTGGCACCAATTTGCGCTTTTTTACGCACGGACATATGGCGCTCTTTCTCTCTCACACACACAGACACACACACACGCGCACACACACACACACACACACACACACTCCAGGAGGGGAAAGCCGCTAATAAGAGGTGTTTCAGTCAAAGTGTTTTATTTCACACCGCTATAAAATAACCCGTCTTTAACTTCAGACTTCAGGTTGAACAGACCGATCAATAACAACAACAACAATAATATTTACAATAATAATACCAATATTAATAACGGTAATAATAGTGTGTAATTTTTCTCTGATCATCTCTTGGTGTGTTTTCAGCCTTTTGACATCTCCAGCAGTCATTTCTGTTCATTTTCGGGGCAGGAGCAGAATTCCTCTAATTAAGCAAAAACTCCAGAGCAGCGCTGATTAAATATTTATCCTCCTTTAGCCCGCTGCCTTCCTCCAGGGAAACAGAAACGTCTGGAAAGCCTGGAAAAATATTTCTGTGCGCGGGGAGAGAAAAAGTCAATGAGACGCTGCAAACATGTTGGCGGTGAGGAGGAAGATGATGAAGAGGGTCCGGATTAGAAAGCAGACGGCAGCAGCTCGGCCCGACTCATCGTGATAATTCTAAATATTATTTTACCGTTTTAATTATTAGGATAATGTGCCTGAAATAATAAGAATCCTAATAAATCTAATTAGGCTTGGTGATAGCTGTAAAATTGGTTCTACAAATAAACAGAACACAAAGATTTTCAGACATTATTCTAAATAATTATTTTAACATTTTAGGACATTTTCACACGAGGCCATGGTGGAGGTAAATTCACAGCACGTCCGTTCACGTGTTTCCTTTCCACGGTCCGCTCACCGTCATTTTATTTTCTGCCTGTGATTTCAGGCTTTGCCCACAAACACATGTGAGCACGTTACAAAGCTCCTGTGGAACCTGAATCTGTTGGAGTGATCCTGGAGCTCCCTGAAGATTCTCCTCAGAAACTCCTGACAGCCACACGCTCCAGACCCGTAATAAGGGATAAAGACGAGCCTCTGCGGATCTCAAACCTCCTCTGGATGCAAATGAATCCTTTCAGGACTCCCAGCACCTCTTCCGGATCCCCCAGAGAACCGCAACAATTACCCAAAAACTCCCGTAGAAATCTTGGAGTCCCTTAAAACACCTGGAACTGCCACAAGTCCTCCTGCACTGCCGGGCCCCGTTATGATATCTCTTACGAACTCCAGGAACTTCATTAAAGGCCCTGGAACTCACTAAAGGAACCTAAGAGCTCTGTGAACCACCTCTGCACACACCGGTTCCCCTGAATATGACCAGTATCTCCCTTAGATGCCCTGAAATCCCCATAACAGCCATGGAACCTGTACTGAATATCCCGTGGAACACCAGAGCCCCCTGGAAATTCTTTAAAACCTTCAAAGCATAAGGAACCCACTCAAGAACCACTCACAGAGCTCCTTGAACCTCCTCGGGAACCTTCTTAAATCCCCCAGCACCTCTTCTGGATCCCATGAGCCCCCTCAAAATGTTCAGAACCTTAATTACACCTTAACTCTCCTCCAGATGCCCCAGAACCCCCTAAAACCAGGTGGAATAGGAACCTTCTTCAGAACACAGTAACGACTCCAGCACCTTCCTCTAACACCCGTGGAACCCAAGATACGCCTCACAGAGCTTGTTGAACCTCCCTTAGCTCCCCTGGAATATAACCAGAACCTCCTTTGGAACAGCTGAAACCTTCTCTGAGAACCTCAGGAAATGTTTCAGCCCTCTGCAGGGTCTCTGTTTGAGTCACCAGGCCGGATCTTCACAGAATAATTTTGGTTTAGGATTAATTTCAGCATGCATCTCTCTCTCTCACACACACACACACACACACACACACACACACACACACACACACACACACACTGTCGATGCACAGAACTGTACACGTCTCCTTTTGACCTGACTTTTAAAGAAGGTGTACCACCTGAAACGTGTTCTCTGATCGTAGCAGAACGTTACAAAACGGATCTTTGTTCCGCCGTGCTGAGAACCCTCAGGAACTCTCCGGAGCAGCAGATTAGAGGAACACCTGAAGGACCTCACTGCAGGGCCTCATGTGGATTCACCTGGTTTTTAAACATATTTCCTGCTTTAAGTTAACGGCTTCATTAATTGCGCTGCTCTGTAATAAACAGCAGAATGTGTGGTGTGTGAAACACAGATGGCACTTTGTTCCGTTGCTCGCTGCTGAAACGATCCACCAGCTGCAGTCAGGAGGGCTCAGTCTGCAGGCACGGGGCGCCCCCGAGTGGACGGCAGGGGGTACTGCAGAGCGGACGCGCTGCCAGAGGATGGACGAGTCTCTCTCTGAGCTTTGAGACACCAGACGGGACAAAAAACAGTCCAGAAAGGATTGTTAGAGCACCACAGACTGATGCTGAGATTCAGGCTCTGCTTGTTTGATAAACACATCTATATTACAGCGCGGTCAGGGCTAATCATTTTCATTATTGATTAATCTGCTGATTATTTTGGCAATAAACACATGAACTGTTTGGTCAGAAACTTTCAATCACAGCTTCCCAGAGTCCAGCTGACGTCTTCAAACGAGATTCAGAAGCAGAACTCGTTATTGATCCCTGAGAGGAAACTGGGAAAATGTTTTCTATGTGAGAAAAGCAGCAAATCCTCAGTGTGAGACGCAGAGAGCAGAGAGCAGTTTGACAAACGAACGTCTGAAACGATGAGCCGTCCTGAAAACAGCTGGAGGTCCTGTTTCTGATCAACTAATCGATCGATGAGCATCAACACTGTGGGCTCAAGTCTGATCAGAAAAAAATTAAATTAAGAGGGAAAACACACACACACACACACACACACACACACACACACACACATACACACACAGAGTACTCCTGTACTACTGTTACTGCTGCTGTGCATCAGTTTGTCCTGATACAGAAAATAGATTTATGTCAAAGAAGTTTACATGAAAGCAAACTGTAAAACACAAGAAACAATCTGTCTGTCTGTCTGTCTGTCTGTCTGTCTGTCTGTCTGTCTGCCTGTCTGTCTCTCTGTCTGCCTGCCTGCCTGTCTGTCTGTCTGTCTGTCTCTCTGTCTGCCTGCCTGCCTGCCTGCCTGCCTGCCTGCCTGCCTGCCTGCCTGTCTGTCTGTCTGCCTGTCTGTCTGTCTCTGTCTGTCTGTCTGTCTGTCTGTCTGTCTGTCTGTCACACGTCAGTCAAAAGCAGCTTTTCTGTCACAGACCTGAAATCATCGTGAACGTTAAGCTGAGAGACACGAGGAGACATTCAGAGACGAGTCTCTGCAGCTCAGGTCAGACGATGCTGATATTAAAAAATGTACTGAAGCTGAGGGACAACGAGAAAAAAAGCAGCTCCCAGAGGACAAAAACAATCAGCTCGTATTGATCCGATGAGTACATTTATTGACAATCAATAAACGAACAAATCTGCCGACACATTTGAGAACGAAGCTTCATCAGAGCGTGTTTGTCTGCAGATCCACAGGCACCGAGAGGCAACAGACACCGAGAGGCAACAGACACAGACGTCCACAGACACCGAGAGGCAACAGACACCGAGAGGCAACAGACACAGATGTCCACAGACACCGAGAGGCAACAGACAGACGTCCACAGACACAGATGTCCACAGACACCGAGAGGCAACAGACACAGACGTCCACAGACACAGATGTCCACAGACACCGAGAGGCAACAGACACAGACGTCCACAGACACAGATGTCCACAGACACAGACGTCCACGAGCACGGACGTGGATAAAACGGTCCTGCTCATCTGTTTCAGGTCTATAAAGACGTCTTAAACACGCTCAGGCTGAACTTTGTATTTGCTGAATTTTCAAGGAAAGAGACATGAGGGTCGACTGGATATCAGTCATTTAAGTGAAGGTAAAGAGCGCCATCTAGTGGAAGAAACAGCACATTATGCTCCTGTTCACACAGTTCATCACGTCTTTTTACCTGCGTCCACGTTTCCTTTGTGTCTTAGTGTCTCCCGGTGAGGACACAGGACAGACTCAGGAAAATGCTTTTAGAGAAGGGACACGTCTTCTCCTCTGAAGCGTCACATGAAGCGACAGTTTGCTCTGCAAAGATCTGTCGTATTCCTCTAAACGCTGAACATCAGAGTATCAAAGCAAGGTGGAAAACTACAAAACGTCCCTGTAGTGCAGTAAAAGTACACAGTGTCAAACACAGACGCAGCCAACACTTCAGAAACACTGAGGATGTAACGCAAACATCTGACATGTTTCATCATTATTTCATTACCACCTTCCATCTTAACGCTCTGGATCAATAACATCAACATCTGCTGACAAACAGATCAAACCATCAAACAGCTGTTTGGTATTTTTCTCCTAAAACTTCTGACATTTAAAGATCTTCAGCGTAAAAAAATCCACCAGAATCACTTTTACAGCTCCGCTCTGTGAAGCAGCGTTTGGTTTGTTAAGTCACTCAGGAAGGAGGCAGAACACCTGAGCAGCTGTGACGGCTGAACACAAACAGACTCAGTACCTGAAGACATGAACTCAGCCATGGACACGTCTGTCCTCTGTCCGCAGCGTCCTCACAAGCAGCGTCTCTTCTTCTGCATCCTGTAAAAGAGGGAATGACGTTCAACAACACTGTTTTATGTCTTTGGCTGAGACGTTTGAAGACGTCTCATTGGACCCTGGAAGCAGCTTCGGGCATTTTTTACGGCTGTTTGAAGATTCATGACTGAATGACGGATCAACAGATGAGCAGCTGATTAATCGATAAGAAAAATAACTGGGAGCTGCAGCTTTTGTTTCCGGCACCATCAGCTTTTTACTTTTTACCCATTTTCCAAGTTGTGAGTCAATTTCCTGAATCTCCCTGTTTGATTTATCCTACAAGACGATTGTGAGCACGTTAATCTTCATGCAAACAGAAACTAAACCAACACAACTCTGAATAAAGCTTTTTCATCTGGTTTGTGATGTAATGAAGTGAGCATGAGGACGCGTCATTGACGTTTGGATGAGAAGAAGGTGCATCTTTGGAAACAGGATGAAGAACATCTGAAGTTACTGCAGACAAAATGTTTCGTGCTCTGGATGTTAGAGGAGTTTTCAGAGAGTCCAATGAACTTCAAACCGGTGAAAAGAGTCAGTGAAACCTCTGAACCAGCAGGTCATCACAAACTTTACCCAAACTGAAACTGGTTTATTCTAAATTCTTCTTTATCCCAAAGTCTCAGGTCCTCATATCTGACTTCATGTAAACATGTTGAAGCCGATGGTTAAGTCAGAGGATTTAAGCTCCTTCAGAGGACACAAAGTTTAAAATGGCTGAAGGAGTTTCTGAGAGATCATCAGCTCTAAACAGATGTTCATGACCGTGAGTTGACCCTGAGTTACCTGTTACTGAACCGGACATTTAAACTCAAAAGTCAGGAAGTCAGACTTTTAATTCAGGGTAAATATTTGCTGCAAAACACGCTGAAAGTACCAAAAGCAGTGACACAGTAATGCCTTCATCACATCAAAGCTGTGGCTGCTGAACAGAGTCACTTTGAGCTATTTCACATACTGCTGGGCAGCCTGTGAGTTTCCGTCCAGGATCAATAAAGTTTCATCGTAATCGATCACATCACACCATCAGTGGTTTGTTTGGAGATTTTTGATGAATATTCTGAAAATGCAAAGAAACTAAACGTGTCAAATAAATGTAAAGAAGTATGAAGTAAAAAGTATGAAGTACTACACCTGCCTCTGAAGTGCAGCGGAGCAGAAGTACGAAGCAGCACATAATGGAAACACTCATGGAAACTAGAAGTACCTCAAAACTGTACTTAAGTACCGTATTAGAGTAAATATATTTCGTGACTTTCCACCACGTAAAACAAAACAATAAAAAAAAAAAAAAAATACATTTGGCACACTCGGCTAACGTTAGCTAATGGCTCGCGTTAAGCTAAAGGCTTTCAGATATGTTAGCATTTTGCTAATAACAGGTAACGTTTTTTAAGCTAGCTTGTTTTTCATGTTTGGCTTGCACCGGCCCCTCTGTATTTTGGTGTGAAGCTAATGTTTTTAGCTTCAATAAGATATGGAGTGTTCATTTTCACTGACATTAAGCCTCATTAATCATTAAATGCTTACCACGGTAGTTCAGCACGTTAGCTCATTACTGTCCGTGACTGTTAGCTGTTGGTCCATTGAGCTGACTGGCAACAAACTTTTTATCCCCAGGCCATTGGTTCGGGCTTGTCCAATCAGGTGCTCGCGCTTCTTCTTCTTCGTCTCAGATGGGCTGTCTTGTAATTTATATTTTCTCATGAAAGATTTAATTTAAAAGCACGACTTTCTCTTGTAAAATTACAACTTTATTACTTATCACAATTTAAATTTTGATCGAGAAAATAGTTTATTCTTCAAATGTCACAACTTTTGCTTGTAAAATTATGGCTCTACTCTCACAATATTATGACTTCTTCTTTTAAAATTATAACAATTTAAAATTATGATGTTTACATCGGGTCATTAATCCCAATCCCAATATCTGGGATTGTGTTATAATATTTTGAGGGAAAAGATGTTACAAGAATTAAGTAAAATCATTACAGTAGAAATATAAAGTTGTATATTGTTTTCTTGATGATATTATTCTCGATATCATTCATATGTACTAATACTCCATTTCTGTGTCTCCACAGTGGAACTGTACTCCGTCGTAGTTTTAACGGCCATGTTGTAGGCGGCCGCTCTGCGGTGCCTTGAAACAGAGTCAGAGTGAGACCTCCTGCTCCCGGTTCTCTGACAGCTGCTCTCTGTGTTTAACGGAAGACATTTTGAGCCGCTGCGGTCGGTCCGGTCCGTTATTTGAGTGTCAGCCTGAAGTCAGGACTAACGTGCTGGAGAGTCAGTCTCCAGACTGAGCTGTAGTCGGCGAAAAGGACGATATTTATAACAGTTTGTAGTTTAACCGGCGTATGTGTAGCATAGCTAGCTATCTTAGCGCCTCAAAACAGCCACAAAAGCTAGCAGTCCTAGATGCTAGTTAGTTAGCGTCACCTAGCTGGCCTGCCCTCCTCCTCCTCCTCCTCCTCCTCCACCTTCTCCTCGACAGCCGGTCCCTTCAAGCAGACACAATGGCTTTAAAACGAATTTCCAAGGTAACGAAGTGCCCTTTTCTTTATATTTAATTTAAATGAGTCAGACGTGCCTCGCTTTCAGGTGATGATGCCTTTAGCTTTAGCGAGCAGCGTTAGCATAATCACAGAGAAGCAGCTGCTGCCGATGGTACATTTGGCATAAAGCGTCAGATTATGGCTGTGGTTCTGGTTTCGATGTCCGCTCAGAGGACATATCTGCAGGTCTCCTCTGGACGTTGGGTTCACATGTATCGGCGGTGGTTAGGCCGGTTTTGACAGGACCCCCCGGGGCGTCTGTGGACGGTTTGACAGGAACAATGGCTCAGTTGTATAACCTGATGCTAGCTTTAGCTTCGGCGTCTGACAGGCCTTCGACTCAAATGTTCACTTTATTTGCACAAACGGTCATTAAATAGGTGAAAGCCACTGTTATATGACTGGCTCGAGCTCTTGTTTTGTCCACGTTCAGCTTTCTGTTGTCAGTTTGAGTTCCGGCTGTTTCACCCTGAAATTTGTCTTCCAGGTTTACAGTCAGTAAACTCTAATCTGTACGATTTAGGAAGGGTTTTCAATCTGGTCTCAATGACTGATGTCAGCAACACTTCAGTGTCCAGTACTGTCCGTAAAGTCTTACTTATCTGTGTGTGGTGTTTATCTGAGTGTTCGAAGGTGTCCTCACGCTGTCCAACATCAGACAGTAAAAAACATCAAATTCAGTTTAACTTCAGGCAGTTTGTTCTGAGGACAGATAAACACAATCAGTCATCATCGTCATCATCATCGTCATCATTGATCGTGTTTGCTGTCACTGTGTTGTATTTTCTGATGGAGCGTCACTGATCCATCAGTGGCTGCTTGACAGAGTGTATCAATTGATCAGTCGATTGACAAAAAGCTGACCTGCGACACTTACTGATATTTCAAGTAGAACAACCTCTCCTGTGTCAAAGGGAGGTTGGACAGGTACGACAGGTGTGCTGTTTGGGCTTCCGTCACGTTCTCGGTGGGATTAATCAGATTGATGTTGGAGTCAAAAGCAACCTCCACCAGAGAGGCTGATCAGGTTCAGTTTGTCAAAGTGTGCTCACACAGGTGTTCACAGGTGATGCTGATCCAGAGAGTGTGAGTCCAGACTGACGTCAACAGTATTTCAAAGCTCGTTTTCCTCTCTGGCTCACTTTCTTTCTGGCCAAAAAACTCAATTTAACCTTATTTTATTTAGACACAACAAACTGCTGCAGGTGAAACAGTTCAACCGTTGACGAGAGTTTTTAGTGAAATACTTTGAACCTTCGCTGGTTTCTGTAGATTTAGATCTACACAGGAGAGGATCAAGACAGGAAGTGGAGGGCCTGAGGACCTTCCAGAAGACAGGTAGTTTGTGGTGAATGGACTGAGCAGCCGCTGAGACGTGTCAAAGACTGTCTTCGAAGCTTTTGAGCTGCTCTCAGCTGCTTCTTCTCCCTGGAGCTCAGTCAAGACAGCTGAGCCTGGATGTCACATACCGACGCTCACTGCCAGTTTGGCTTCAGGAGACCCTCATGCTGGAAATACAAACCTGTTGTCCTATAAGCAGCCTGCCCCCCCCACCCCCCCGTCATATCCCGATCTGGCCTCCTGACTTGTGTCCACACAGTAAAAATAGTCCTGCTGCTGACACATCAATAACGGCCGTGTGTCTCAGTGTGTTTGTAATGCTGCGTTCACATGAGAGACAGAGCTTCATGCCTGAGCTCAGGCTGGCCCTTCAAAATAAAAGCCTCTCTGTCGTAGGTCAGGCCACAGACCTGAGACTTCCTGTGAAATGGATAATAGAGGTGGTGTTGTTTACTCTGGAGATGAAATGAATCAGAAACAGTTCGTTCAGATAATCTGAGAAGAAGCTTCTCACGTGGATTCTTGCTGTTCGCCTTCGTCTCTTACAAAATCAAGCTGAATGTCTTCGTGTCGTGTCTGTTGCGATCACTTCCTCATGTTCAGCCTTCAGAGGACAGAGAAGCTGCTTCACATCCAGTAAAACATCTCTGAAGGCTTCAGGATGCTCCAGCTCTCCTCATGCTTTCCCTCGTAAACGCCTCTGCAGAATCTTCATCGTTTCCGCTCCGCCATGTTTGTTCTGCTGGTTCTGGTCTGTCTGTCCACGAGTCGGACGCAGGGGACAGTTTGTATCCCTGTCAGACGTCGTCCCTGAGTCCAGGTCAGCTTCCCTCATCGGTCTCCTGCTGAGGTCAGTGGAGCTGATCGCCTCTTCTCGTGATCAGCACACCGTCTGATCACTCCTCAGCGTGTGACGCCTCTGCTCGTTGTTTTGTCCCTGGTCTCGGGGAGGACCAGGTATAACATGGTATGTGTGCCCCCCCGCCTTCCCACTCCCAAGAAAGATCAGCAGCACAGAATAAATCCAAAAATAAAGGTAGCTTTAATTGGATGCAAAGTCAAACTATGCCCAACATAACAAACAAAACATCTCTGTTGAGCCCTGAACTTCCCTCATCAAATAAAACAAACAACAAGAAAACTAACCTTGGCTCCTAACTCATAAACAAAAGGGAATAAAACAAAAAGGGCTCGCTACCGCACCACTGAAACACAACAAATTCACAACCACCAGGACTGCTGGTTCACCGTCTTTGGAGTGGGAGAGGAGAGAAAAGGCCGATTGCTGTCAGCGGGAGTTTAAGTAGCTTCTGCTGATTGGCCGTCCAATCTGCTGGCTTCAGTCAGATCCAAACCCTCCAATCCCGGGACTCCACCTGCAACACACATTCACTGAAGGGGAGGAGAGAGAGAGAACTAAGATGAACAAGAACACACACACACCACAAACCACATGAGCCAGGGTCACAACATCGTTTCCCTGAATCACCTGGTTCAGGTATGAAGGTGTGTGCTGTGACCAGCTGCAGCTCGTAAAGGTGTTTTCACAGCCCACCTGTTGGGTTCTGGTTCTGCGTTCAGGTGAGCTCTGGTGCGTTCAGGTGAGCTCTGGTGCGTTCAGGTGAGCTCTGTGTGAAGCACAGATTTTTAGCATGGATTCAGAAGCTGAATGATTCAGTGTGTCTTCTGCTCGATTGTTCAAACAGCTTTCAGGTGTCTCTGTCTCGTCCGGTCCCTGGTGGACTCTCTGGCAGTGATGTGGACGTGTTGCTGCTCGTGGTTGTTCGCTGTGTTCAGCTTCTTGAAGTAAGACGTGGACTCCGGGTTCAGAGACGCCGGCGGTTAGTCACCGGCACGTTTTATTGGTGTCGGTGCCGACACCTCCCTCAGTGAGTTTAGACTCACCTGTACTCACAGCTGATTCGTGGGTCTGTGGTTGACCTGATAGACAGTAAGCAGAAACGTGGACAGACAGAAGACATCAGTCATCGTGACACATTGTGACGAGTCTGAACGTGCGAAACCTCGACAGCAGCTGCCGCCGTCTAACCGCCGCTGAGGGGTTTCCTGACGGTCCGTCCGGCTTTTCTTGTTCTTCCTCATGCTGCAAAACAAACCGATAGACTTTGTCTGAACACACGTGACAGACAGCGAGGAGGACGTCAGCGTGGCCTCGCACGGTGGAACACGCAGGAATAGGAACGTAGAGACGTGGTCGGCGAGCCAACAGGATGGTTGATGAGCGTGGCTGTGATATATTTACATATTTAATGAGACGTCACAGTCGTCCTTCACGTCCTCAGTCAGTCACTCCGTCCTTCAGCTCAGACGGGCTCTCAGTCAAAACCTTCAGGATGGTCTGAACCAATCACAGACCAGAACCCGTTCACACACCATGAAGGTTTGAGCTCAGTCTGCTGATCACATGATCAACAGGTAGATCAGACAGATCTTTAACAGGTGATCTGTCAGACCAGGTCTGTCTGTCTGTCTGTCCGTCTGTCAGTGTCTCTCTCTCTGTCTCTCCATCTCTCTCTCTGTCTGTCTCTCTCTGTCTCTCCCTCTCTCCCTCTCTCCCTCTCTCCCTCTCTCCCTCTGTCCCTCTGTCCCTCTGTCCCTCTGTCCCTCTGCCTCTCTGCCTGTCCGCCTGTGTCTCATGCATGGGGACAGACTTGGTTGGTTGACTGGTGTCTCTGGTCCTCAGGAACTCACTGATCTGTCCAGAGATCCTCCGGCTCAGTGCTCTGCTGGACCCGTCAGTGAAGACAGTAAGACGACTTTTTCCTTTTGTCACATGAACGGAGATGCTGTTGTTTGTTTGTTTGTTTGTTTGTTGGTACTGATCCTCCTTTTTCTTTTCCAGTGTTTCATTGGCAAGCTACTATCATGGGGCCTGTAAGTATGTTCCTGCTTTCGTGAGTTGAAGCGTGTTTGTCCGTCTCTGTGCGCTCTGCTCATCACCTGACGTCTTCACGCTCGTTGTTTATGACCTTTATTTACCTTCAGACTGAGCTTAAACCTTTTAGAAGTGAGACCAGGACGGAGTGAGACAGCAGAGATGGACCCTGAACGCACCGCCAGCAGAGCAATTTCAGTTCAGAGAGACGAGTTATTGATGAATCGATGAATTGATGGATGTCTCCTGTGTGTCTCTGTCCTGCAGCCGGACAGTCCCTATCAGGGCGGCGTGTTTTTCCTCACCATTCATTTCCCCACAGACTACCCCTTCAAACCACCCAAGGTCAGTGAACTGATCCAGAGTCAGTCTGTGGGCTCCTCAGCTCCTCCTCTCACTCTGACCTGTCTCCTCCCTGCAGGTCGCCTTCACAACGAGAATCTATCACCCAAATATTAACAGTAACGGCAGCATCTGCCTGGATATATTGAGATCACAGTGGTCTCCAGCATTAACCATCTCTAAAGGTGAGCTCACCTTCATCTTCATCATCATCATCATCATCATGTAAAGTCAGACACAAACACAAACATGTTGACCTTTAACCTGTAGGTGGCGCTGTGTGCTGACGTCCACATGTAGAAAATATCAGCCTGAAGTGACTGTTTGTCTGTGCGTCCACGGGCGTCCACGGGCGTCCACGGGCGTCCAGTCTGAGCTGAGAGCTCTGCGGAGACGTTCGTGTCCCCCTGAAAATGTTGACGCGTCTCGTCTTGTCTCCTCCGCAGTCCTTTTGTCCATCTGTTCTCTGTTATGTGACCCGAACCCTGACGACCCTCTAGTGCCAGAGATCGCCCGCATCTACAAAACAGACCCCGTTAGGTGAGTGTGAGTCCACGCCGCTCAGGTGCGAACAGGTGACAGCATCACGATGAAAGGATGAGGGTCACCACTCTGTGAACACATGACTGACGTCAGCGCACAGACTCAGTGTTGATGAAGAGCTCAGACTGTCTGCTGGTCTGAGACCAGTCTGATGAAGCCAAACACAGACTGAGCCTCAGGTTGGTTCAGCAGGTTGTAACCGAGTGTCCTGCTGCTCTCAGGTATAACAGACTAGCCAGGGAGTGGACAGAGAAGTACGCCATGCTGTGAGGGTAAGAGCTGACCTGCTGCTCACCTGGGCCGCCGCTCACCTGAGCCGCCGCTCGCCTGAGCCGCTGCTGCTGAGTCTACTGTCTCTGTTTCTGGAGGCTTCTGGCGGGAAAATGCAGACGTTGATGCGAAGCATGAGTCCAGATGTGAAGAGCCGCCGTGGTCGTTTCATGTTTCAGCTGATTGACGGCGAATCCTGCAGAAACGAGCTCGCCCGTTAAAGCTGACGGAGGCGTTAAGCGGAACGAGCGATGAGCTGAAACATGAAACGCTCCTCCAGTCGAGCGTTTCTGCCGCCTCAGGCTGCTTCGCTGTTTGTGTCGGCTGCTTTTACCTGCATGTGACAGCGACGTGTCGGCTTCATCGAGACGTCTGAACGCAGCGTGAACTGACGTTTGACGGCCTGCGCGTCACTTCCTGTCTGGACTGAACCGTCTGCGTCCACATTACACACAACAGTACTACAAGTACTTCACAGCAAAGTACTGAACTTGACTTGATTTTAACCACTTCAATGAATTTAATGTGTAACGATGGTTTTTTTAGAAGCGCTGCAGATATTTCCTGTCAGGTGAACGTGCAGTAAAAAGTACTACATGTCTGTATTTTAATGGAGTAGAAGTGTACAATAACAGGATGGAAATACTGAAATGCAGTACGTGTACTTCACAGGTACTTTGACCTCTGACCTTCAGACACTTGCTGCTTTGTTTAACTGAAGCTCCAGAACGAGCAGCCAATCAGCTGCTGGTGTCAGACACACCTTTAGTTTTTCCTTCATTCAACCTTTATTCATACAGGACGGGTTGACAGGACAGAGCAGAGCCTGTTTGAACAGATCACTGTGTGTGCGCGTGTGTGCGTGTGTGCATGGCATCGTCCTGCTCCGTTTACCTGCTCGCAGGTGTTGACTCACCTGTGTTTTTTCTGTCTGCAGGTACAACAAGACAGCTCAGGACTGGACTCAGAAATACGCCATGTGATCCTCGTCTCCTCACGCTGGAACAAACTGTTTGATTTTCTCATGTGGCCACGCCCCCTTCCCATCAGCCAATCACAGCAATTTGTTCACGTTTCTTTTCGTCCCTTCCTGAACTTTCAGTGCTTTTAAATTCCCGATTTTCCCGTTTTCTCTGCTTTCCGATTGACATAAAAAGCCGAGCGGCGGCGGCGGCCAACGGCGGAAGAACCGACAAGAACCGTGACCACGAGGAAGCTGCAGGAGGAAGAACACAGTCATAATTAATGCATGTCAGTGATTGGTTCATGTGCTGCTGAGACGTGTCCACTTTAAAGGACAGCCTTTTGGTTTTATTCTGTTTTTGCTTCGGGAGGTTTGTTTTTAGACGAGAGCCGTTAGTTCATCCGTCATCCAACACTGTTCTCCTCTTTTTGCACTGAAGATGAAACTCGAAGCTCTCGACGGCTGATTGATCAACTGATCGCTCTGTGATGTTTTTCTCAATAAAGTTGAACAAATTGCACTTTTTTTCTTGTCCTGTTTTTAATCTGCAGCATAAAGACGACGACGACGGGGGGGGTGGGGGGGTGATGACATCATGAAAACACTCCAGCCTTCAAATATAAAAAAAAACAACTTTATTTAAAAAATAACAACACAACCAATGAGAAGCTCGTGTTCGACTGTACAGAGCAAACATATAAATACCATCAGCTTTGGTTTCACACTGACAAAAGGCGACAACCCCCAGCTCTGGACTTCCTCTCCCACAATGCCTTGCACCGTGTCTTCTGTCTCTTTGGACGGAGCTGGGCGGACAGCTCCTTTGTGTTCGGACTCAGAGGACAAACAGACTGAAGAAAAATGAGAAACGATGTTTTCCAGAAGAGAAACGACTTAAAATTCAAAAACACAAAACCGACAAAAAGTGGACGTTTAGATGAAAACTGAAGGACTCTCATGTCTCACGTCTGTCTTCAGAGGACATCTGGCTACCTGGACAGGAGCAGGACAGGTGGGCTCATACTACACAAACACTCAGTGGCCAATTTATTAGGTACGGCTGTGCCGTCCATCAGCCCTGAAGTCAACAGCCGACTTCATGCTGAGCCGCAGAGATCCAAGTGGCCGTTCAGTGATGTTTAATGAGCCGAGGACAGATGATGGACTTCACACACACACACACACACACACACACACACACACACACACACACACACACACACACACACACACACACACGTTTTAAAAGCGTCACCATGAACTCGTCTGAATAAAAGCTTTTCCAGCTATTGCGTCTCCTCCTGAAGACTTCAGGGGGACCGTCCTCCTGGTCCAGGTCTGTCCAGGACAAAGTGCGAGGCCTCGTTCAGACTGACTGGAGGACAACGTGACGTCACCTGACTGAGTGCTGGCCAATCAAACAGGTACGAGCGCGACCTCCTGCTCGACTGGTCTGTGACCTGAACGCCGTTCGACTGCAGCTCACATGATCGCTGCTTCGAGGAGAAACCTTCAACCTGGATCCTTCAGTCCAAGAGGACTTTGGATCAGGACCGACGTTCAGAGGACGACTGTGGACTTTCTCAACAGATGGACATAAAGACACGTGAAGACAAACATGAAACAATCTGAACGTTCCTTCAGCTCAAATTAGCCTCTTTACAATCATTAGCATTACTAGCACCTTTCCCCTGCAGACGCTGGACAGCTGAAGTCTCACGTCTTCATGGACGTCCACTCGAGCGCTCGCTCCGATGGACAGCCGACGCAGCGAGACTCCAAATGTTTTTAAAAATCAACATGTCCACGAACGATCCGACGGCCCTTTGAAGCAACAGAGGGAAGAAAAACCAGGTTTCCACTGTTTGACCTGCTGGACTGTAGTGTGGGCTGAGACACAGCAAACCAAATGTCCTCCTCTGTCTCTAACACAAGGACCAATCATCGCTCACGTCTCAGTTCAGATCAGGGAAACTTTCAGGAGACGGACAAACGTCTCCTGTTCCATCACGTTAAAAAACAGAATCATTAAAAACTGGCTGCAAAGTTTGTGAAGAGACACTCAGCCGAGACCAGAGACACCGATGAAGGACGAGCCAGTCACAGGAGGGGGGAGCCGTGGGTGGAGCCATGGGTGGGTGAGGGGCGATGGGTGGAGTGATGGTCGATGGGTGGGTGAGGGATGGATGATGGGTGGATGAGGGATGGATGATGGGTGGGTGAGGGATGGTCGATGGGTGGATGAGGGATGGATGATGGGTGGATGGATGAGTTGTGCTTTTCCTGACAAACTGTATGGACCAATGAGACGGTCAGGCTGTGGACAGCTCCACCCCGCTGTCACACACGCCGCTGTCAAGCCGAACCTCCACCTTCAGATCCTGAACCTGAGCGTGCAGAGACTCACCTGCAGAGAGACACCACAGGTGAGTGACTGGCTGTCATGGTGACGGTGATTAACCAATGGGACAAACGGTCATGTGACCGCGATCATCACGTCAGCGTCCACTCACCTCTCGTCTCATTGGTCATCTGCATCTCCTGGTCACCGAGGTGACGCAGCGCCTCCTCCAGGATGCTCAGCGCTCTGCACTCTCCGACTGACCTCAGACCAGCCAACAGGTCTGTGACTGTCCCCCCTGAGACCTGAGGACAGAGAGGTCAGAGGTCACAGGGTGTCATTATTACTGCACACCGCCTCATCCAGTCAGCATGTGACACAGCTCTGTGTGTGTGTGTGTGCGCGCGCGTGTGTGTGTACCTCGTAGCTGTCCAGCAGTGTTTTGGCGGGGGAGGGGCTCAGTCTGAAGGCCATGTTGAGGATCCCGAGACCCAGACTGTGAGCCAGACTCTCCCAGCATCCTTCACTCTCCAGAGCGCAACACAGCTGCTGCTTCACCTGCACATCCAGAGTCAGCAGGTCGCCTACACACACACACACACACACACGCACATACACACACACACACATACACACACAGACACACACACATACACACACACACACACACACACACACACACACATACAGACACACATACACACACACACACACACATACACACACACACACATACACATACAGACACACACACACACACACACACACACACACACACACACACACACACACGTTAGCTTTTCATTGCTTCTGGGGACACACAAACTTCCGTTCAGGACTACACTCACCTTGAGGAGGCGTGAACTTTGGTTTGTGTGGAGACTTTGGTTCATAGTCTTTACCGTTCAGAAGCTCCAGCACCTGTGCACACACACATACACACACACACACACACACACACACTTTCAGTCAGTGGGGGTGTGAGTAAACAGCTTCTCTTCTGCCCCCTTGTGGTCCCCTTGTGCAGCTTTCAGAGTTGTTGAGGAAAACTTTATTTATATTCCTGAAACACTGAGATGACATCACAGTGAGCAGCAGGGTCTCTCCTCTCTGATTGGCTGTGGTCACCTGTAACCACACCCTGCAGTGATGTCACCGCTACATGCTGCAACAGGGTGGGAGGAGTCAAGCTGCTCTTTAAACTTCACTTGGGGTCAGGCTTTTATTTTGAAAGTTGTGTGTAAAAAGCGGAGAAACGTCTTTTACTGCAGAAGAGAGAAACTGAACCACTGAAGCGACGCGCTGAAAGACGCCAGCGTACCTGAGAGGTGGTGGCCATGTTGAGCGGAGTGGTTCCTGGGATGTAGCCTTCATCTTCGTCCTCCTCAGCCTCCCTGTCTTCATCGCAGCACTCCTCCTCCCTGAAGAACAGCGGCTCAAAGTTCTCTTTGTGAGGGTCTGCACCTGAAAACACAGCAGCAGGCCCACAGTGTGAGGACGGGACACAGAGAGTCAAGAAGACAGTGTCCACAGAAAGACAAAGAGTGTCCAAGGAGAGACAAAGACGGGCAGTTAGCTGTGGACTCGTGATGGCTCCCGTTCATTAAGAACAGTCATTGAATGTTGAACCGTTGCTTTAATGCAGGTGGGCGTGTCTCACCTGCTGCCATCAGGAGAGCTGTTAGCTTGACGGAGCCCCGCCCTGCGGCGGTGTGGAGGGGGGTGGAGCCGTTATAGGTGCAGCAGTCCACGTTGGCGTTTCCCTGACGACAGAAAACATCACACACACCGTCAGATCTTACTGGGTACGACCTGAACCTGACCAGTCTAACCAGTAAATGAAGGTCTGGAACTGAACTATCACACTTAGTTTGTGCTAAGCTCAGGTGTCCACTCTGCTCCCAGTATACCCAGTGCTCCCAGTCCACTCTGTACCTCCAGCAGCAAACAGCCCGCCAGCGACACGTTGTCGCTCTCAGTGGCGAGGTGGAGTGCGGTCCGTCCACAGCTGCGCTCCGGAGCCTCCACGTTAGCCCCGCCCTCCAGCAGCTCCCTGAGAGAAGACAGCTGATTGGCCAGAACCGCCAGGTGGATCGCACACAGACCTGTAACCATGGAAACAGACAGACAGAGGGCAGACAAGCACTCAGGTTTCCTGTGAGTATCTGTGTGTGTGTGTGTGTGTGTGTGTGTGTGTGTGTGTACCTGCTGTGTGTGTGTGTGTGTGTGTGTGTGTGTCTGTACCTGCTGTGTGTGTGTGTGTGTGTGTACCTGCTGTGTGTGTGTGTGTGTGTGTGTGTGTGTGTGTGTGTGTGTGTACCTGCTGTGTGTGTGTGCGTGTGTGTGTGTGTACCTGCTGTGTGTGTGTGTGTGTGTATGTATGTGTACTTGCTGTGTGTGTGTGTGTGTGTGTGTGTGTACCTGCTGTGTGTGTGTACCTGCTGTGTGTGTGTGTGTGTGTGTGTGTGTACCTGCTGTCTGTGTGTGTGTGTGTGTGTATGTGTGTACCTGCTGTGTGTGTGTGTCTGTGTACCTGCTGTGTGTGTGTGTGTGTGTGTGTGTGTGTGTGTGTGTACCTGCTGTCTGTGTGTGTGTGTGTGTGTGTGTGTGTGTGTGTGTGTGTGTACCTGCTGTGTGTGTGTGTGTGTGTGTGTGTACCTGCTGTGTGTGTGTGTGTGTGTGTGTACCTGCTGTCTGTGTGTGTCTGTGTGTGTGTGTACCTGCTGTCTGTGTGTGTCTGTGTGTGTGTGTGTGTGTGTCTGTGTGTGTGTGTGTGTGTGTCTGTGTGTGTGTGTGTCTGTGTGTGTCTGTGTGTGTGTGTGTACCTGCTGTCTGTCTGTGTGTGTCTGTGTGTGTGTGTACCTGCTGTCTGTGTGTGTGTGTGTGTGTGTGTGTGTACCTGCTGTGTGTGTCTGTGTGTGTCTGTGTGTGTGTGTGTGTGTGTGTGTACCTGCTGTCTGTCTGTGTGTGTCTGTGTGTGTGTGTGTACCTGCTGTGTTGGTGTGCTCCAGCAGTCCTCTCAGCTCTCTGTGTTGTAGTAAAAACTGGACCATCCCTCCTCCTTCCAGCTGGGATGCCAGGTGGAGCGCTGTGTTGCCATGACGATCTGTCAGAGTTGGGTCAGCACCAGCCAATAGCAGCGCTTCCACCGCCTCCTTCTGCTGGGTGATCACGGCCAGGTGCAAAGGAGTCTGGGATACATGGAGAAACATTTTGTGACACTGAAACTTCCTCTGACATCATCTTTACTTCCTGCTTCCTATGTGGATTTCCTTTCCTCCTCTCCATCAATCACAGAGCTTCTTTGCTCCTCATTCACAAACCAGACGCTCCTTCTTTGCTCCTCATTCACAAACCAGACGCTCCTTCTTTGCTCCCTAACAGCACAGCTTCTCCTTCCTCCTCTCTCAGTAGAAACGGTCTTTGCAGCATTAAGTACCTGGTACAGGTGGTTCCTCATGTTCAGCACCTCCGGTCCAGGCAAAGCAGACACAACCTGAGTCAGACTCTTCAGCGCCTCCTGCTGGCTGTGGAGAACTGCCAGATGGAGCCCACTGAGGAGAAAGGGGAGAACATGAGAAACAATGAGAGAAAGACTGTTGGTCAAACAACTTCTCCTCAACGTCCAGCGTTTAAAGACGCTCATTAAAACGTGTTTTGTGATTACTGACGTGTCTCCGTCCTCGTTCTGTGCGTCCATCAGGGGGCGCTGTGGAGACAGCAGGTACGCCGAGTCTCCTGTGACCGAGTACTGGAAGAGAGCCTCCAGCTGTCTGCTGGTCGCTGGATCCAAGTGCTCGTCTGCAACACACACACGCACGCACGCACGCACACACACACACACACGCACACGCACACGCACACACACACACACACTAATCAGCAGCTTTGATCATCTGATGATCTGAAGTCTAAACTCAGGGTTAAAATCAGTCGCTCCTGTGCGTCTGAACACTGTGATGTGTGAAGGCAGCAGGAGGTACCTGTACCTCTGTGAGGCTCCACGCTGGCCCCCCCCTCCTCTCCCCCCGGCTGGGCCGAGGCTCTCAGCGCGACCCCTGACCCCGAGTCGTTGTCCGGATCGCTGTCGTCGCCGCTGTCGTCCGCCGCGTCGGCCTGAGACGCTTTAACACAACGTCCATGTAAAGTTAACAAAGGGAGCGTCACACTTCCTGCGGTCAGACTCACTGCGACCTCCTCACACCGCCACACACACACCACGCACGTGACATCACCTTCATCGAGCTAACACCACGCTGCTTTGCTAATGCCAGCTAGCTGCAGAGGGCTCGTGCTGTCCCTCATGTCTCACCGTGTTTGATGCCTCCTCCTCCTCCCAGGCCAGCTGAGTATCCTGTGGAGAAACCTCCTCCTCCTCCTCCATAGTTGTAGGTGGTGAAGCCTTGGAAGTAAGCTGGAGGCCAAATCAAACACACCCACAACATCAGCCGACTGAAAAGGAGTTCAGGCTCAAAATCCACTTGAACAAACTGATCCAGTTTTCAGAGTCTGAGAATGAACCAACCAGCCGACACCAACAACAACATGGAGGGACTCATCTGACACGTTCAGGCGGTCAATGATTGTCCACGTTTGTGGTAACTCCTGCTCATTTTACCTCCTCCTCCTCCTCCTCCTCCTGCAGAGCCAGGTCCTCCTGCAGCGGGGCCTCCTCCTCCCCCTCCTCGGTACAGACCTCCTCCTCCTCCTCCATGACCGCTGAAGTCCTGGAAGTTTGGCAACGTCTTCTGTCTCTTCCTCTGCACCTCCTCCTTATCTGAACACACACACACACAGAGGAGAACACGTATATGAGCATGTGCACAGGTGAGCATCATGTTACCTGAACAGTGTTCAGCAGTGTGTGTTGGGGCAGTGTTTACCTGCTGTGTCACTGTGGTTCACCTTAACGATGTTCTAACATTAATACACCTGAGTTTTCCCTTCTTACATCGAGGTGATCAAAGGGAACAGAAGTACCTATGATCTGGGGGTGGTAGGTGAAGGGCGGAGCCTACCTATGCTCTGGGGGTGGTAGGTGAAGGGCGGAGCCTACCTATGATCTGGGGGTGGTAGGTGAAGGGCGGAGCCTACCTATGATCTGGGGGTGGTAGGTGAAGGGCTTGGGCTCGCTCGTCTCGTTGTCAGACCTCCTCTTCAGCTGGACGAACACTGATGTCGGTTTCTGCAGGTTCTGGTCTCGATACTTCGGAGTCTTGAACACGATGGCGAACTGATGGCAGACAACACATCGTCATGGTAACACTGTTTCTAATCTGGGGATGACCACTGTACTTCTACTACTACTGATACAACAAATACTACTACTGATACAACTACTGCAGATACTACTGATTCTATTTGAACTGATACTGTAACAGTAGCAGTAACAGATTTTTGCTGTTACTGCTACAACTACTGGTAGAATCATCATCTATTAGTAGAACTACAGATATTTGTAGTACTACTGACTCTTTATACTTCAACTACTACTAAAACCTACTACCTACATGTGATACTACTGCTCCCATTTCTAGAGAAGAAGTGCTTCTATTGATGAAGTCTTTCTACTTTTTCTGCAGTACTTCAGCACTACTCTTCTGCTGCTACTACACGTAGTACTCCTGTATTACAATGGAAAATGAGTAACCAATATTACTTGTGTGACTACTACAAACAGTAGTACTCCTAACTTGTACTGACCTGTCTGTGAACGTCCGTTGGGGAAAAGTCTCCCAGAGCCTCCCAGGTCAGCCCCGAGTCGTCCTCTTCATAGAACCGAACCTGGATGTCATCTGGAGCCGCACACACGCACACACACACACACACACACGCACACACACACACACACACACAGTATTTACATGTGTTTGTCAGTACTGGGATGTAGAGTCTCCTGGATTACTGGTTCTGGGTGTTTTCAGGTCGACTGAGCTGCTGCCGACGTGGGCGACACCTCAGTGGAGCTGCTGACCTGGAGGACCACAGTGACACCGAGTCCAGATCGGCTGCTGGCTCTCAGCCAAAAACACAAAACAAAGAAGAAGCCAACGGGCCTGAAGCAGGACAAAAACCCTCACAGCCAGAACCGGTCCCTGCTGAGGGATTTGCATATCGGAGGGGAATTCCCTGAAGCTGGACTCCCTCCAGGAGAGCAACGACTGCTCCAACCAGGAAGAACTGTTCAGTCCCAGTTCCCACAGATCCTCTGCAGTGCACTGAGACAAAGCTTCAGAGAGTCACTTCAAAACACGACGGCTTCACTTCCTGTGCTTCACTACAATAAACATGTCCAAGAGGACTTCAGAGCCGTCAGACCGCCGGACAGTTTTCAGTCCATCTTAAACGAGGAGCAGAGAAGGCGGCAGCGTTTCTGGGTCTGGTTTCTGTTCGGTTTCCTCTTTGCATGATAGAGTTCGAGCGAGGGATGAACCGCGTTCCCAGACGATGGTTTCTGGAGGAGGTCCTGAGTCCATGCAGGGACGTCCACCACAGACTCGAGTCTGTCTTCACTGCAGAGCCTCTGAGGCCCGAAGACCACGACCAGCCAGTGCTGCTCTTCAGTCTCGTTCTTGTGTTTTCTTCAGACTCTCTGAATCATTTGTTCTGAAACTCTCCTCTTAAACAGAGTTTTCAGAGAAGCCCTCCTCCTCTTCACTTCAGAAAGACTCTCTTCAGACCCGATCATGTGACTCACCTGTTGCCAGGTGACCTGATTCATTGTCAGATGTTCCACCAGCTCTTTTCTTTTTGCATTTCATTTGTGCTGCTGCATCAAACTCAAAATGAGGACGTAATTTTCAAAAACAATGAAATTTCTCCGTTTGACCATTTGATTCTGTGTCTTTGTGCTGTTTTCAGGTAAATGTGAGGTTTCAGTGATTTGCAGATCATCACATTCTGTTTCTGTCTTACAGCGTCCCGACTCTTTGGAAACCAGGCTGTCTCATTCAGGCTGTGGTGGAACGTCCACAAACTGTCGTGTCTGCTGATAAAACGCTCACTGCTCCTTTAAACACGTGTGACGAGGCTGAAATGACAAAGCGTCCAGCAGGTGGCGACATCAGCTGATAAACACAAACACTCGAGTTCTGCTGCACTCGTGACATCACCGAGACGCCGCGAGAGCAGAGAAACCGTTAACGTCCGAACCGGAAATGCAGACTTTTCCATCACGAGGAGACACGTGAATCAAAGCCGTCACGCTCTCTGCACACTCAGGTGACCGGCGTTTGATGTCTGCTCCCGCTCGTCAGTGGTTTCATGTCTGTGTCTGTCCTGAACTGCAGAGCGACCTACTGACCAGTGTTTGAAGGAGCTCACCTTTCTGGACCTTGTCACAGAGCAGGTAGACCTCCTCTCCTCCGCTCACACAGCCGGCAGTTCGGTCCATCCTCACGATCTTCAGGTTGGAGGCGTTTGGAGCCTCTGAGGGAAGAAAGAGAAGCAGAGCAGGTGAGCGTCGGCTCACAGGTGTGTTCACAGGTGTGTTCACAGCGAGCTGATACTTTCCCTCCGATCTACACTTAATGTGACAGAACTGTGTATGACCTCTGTGACTCCTTCAAGGAGTCCTGCACCTTCTCAAGGATCTAATGAAGCTCTACAGATCAGGGCAGACATCAAACACTGAAGTCATCGTCACAAAAAGCAAATGAAAGGGTTCATCTGTGGTTCACCTCTACAGCCACCGGTCAGCCTTCCTTCCTGCCCCCCAGAAGACGAACCCTTTAGATTTTACAGATCTGCCCTCTAGCGCCACCCTCAGGACAGTCTTTACATGTGCTGCTGTGCTTCTGTGCAGACTCTCAGAACAGATCAGTCACCAGCGTGCTTGTTCTGACTCACATATTCACACTGTGACTGTAATGAACACTGAACAGAGAAAATCTCTCATCTGGAAAAATGTTTCAGCATCAAAAACTTGAGTGTGAAGAGAAGAATGAAAAAACCAAAATGTGCAGAGTCTGAATCTAAAGCGAAAGTGCGAAACGATCCTGAATTAACGACCAGGTTTCAGTCCTCTGACAGGAAGCTGCAGCGTGCGGAAACCAAAGCAGCAGGAAGAGGGAAATGAAACCAGGCGGCCTGACACGACTTCACCATGATCCTCAGCTCGAGAGCCGACTTTGTCCAATAAAGGACGAGACGGTGGACGAGTCTAAAGATTCAGCCTGATCGGACAGTTACTGTGCATCATGTGTCAGTAAGCAGCACTGGTCCATGACAGTCCTGTGGATCAGGGCTGTCAACGGACCGTCCCAGAGGTCAGACTCACTGCTGTCGTAGATCGGCTCAGACACGACGGGCTCCAGCCGTCTGGAGAAACCGCCGTCACTGTCGGGGAGGAACGCCGTGAACATGAGCCGAACAACGCTGAGGTCCATTTCTTTAGCCTGAAGGGACGCCGCGCTGCTGATCAGGCTGCGCTGGTGGTCTGAGGACGGGGGGGGGGGGGGTTGACAGGAAGGACACAGATCATCATCACATCTCACAAAGATGAGCAGCATGTAATGATACAAGTACACACACACACACACACACACACACACTGAGCAGCACTGACCGCTGAGGTCCCGGGGGACTCGGACTTCCCCCTGCAGGACGTCGATCTCGCCGTGGATGGAGACCCCGCAGTTGTACCCCATCCTGACGGCCTCGATCATCCTCTCCTCCAGAGTCTTCGCCACGTTCTTCTTCGTCACGTGGAGGATGCCCAGGTTTGGAAAACTAACAGAAACACACCTGTGAGTCTCACACCTGACGCCTCTGCTGGACTGACTGAACAGCGTGTGTGTGTGTGTGTGTGTGTGTGCTGCAGACCTGATGGTGGAGTCTTTGGGCTGCAGGTCCACGATGCAGATCCCCTTGTCACACTGTTTCCCCACCAGGCTGTGAGCGTGGAGCTGAGGGAGGGGGGTCAGCGCCGTCACCAGCTGCACCACCACCCGGGCCGGACCCTGGTAGTTACTGACCTGAAAGACGCACACACAGCTCTCACAGACCGCCTGTCAGCTCAGACGTCCAGCGACATCAAGTCCAGAGTGAGACGTGTCCACAGGCCGCTTTGACCTGCTGCGTCTCTGACGTCCAAATACAAAATCTGTCTTTTCAGCCTCAGTCTGAAGCTCGTGTTTCAGTGGAGGAGAGCTCTCATCAGTCATGACGCACATGGGTCACCTGCATGAAACAGATCTCACCGCACCACATCACCTTGACCCTCCCTTTCAGGCGGTTCAGCCTGCCTGATTGGTCCACACCTGAGTATGACTGACAGCTGTCACACCTGAGTTTGACTTTTCAAGAGCAGGAGGCCTCAAACAGGAAAAGCATGTCTGAAGGTGTGTTTCCAACACCGTGAAATCCACCAAAATGAGAAACTGACACGAACATGAAGAACATGAAGAAGAACATGAAGAAGAACATGAAGAAGAACATGAAGAAGAACATGAAGAAGAACATGAAGAAGAACATGAAGAAGAACATGAAGAAGAACATGAAGAAGAACATGAAGAAGAACATGAAGAAGAACATGAAGAAGAACATGAAGAAGAACATGAAGAAGAACATGAAGAAGAACATGAAGAAGAACATGAAGAAGAACATGAAGAAGAACATGAAGAAGAACATGAAGAAGAACATGAAGAAGAACATGAAGAAGAACATGAAGAAGAACATGAAGAAGAACATGAAGAAGAACATGAAGAAGAACATGAAGAAGAACATGAAGAAGAACATGAAGAAGAACATGAAGAAGAACATGAAGAAGAACATGAAGAAGAACATGAAGAAGAACATGAAGAAGAACATGAAGAAGAACATGAAGAAGAACATGAAGAAGAACATGAAGAAGAACATGAAGAACATGAAGAAGAACATGAAGAACATGAAGAAGAACATGAAGAAGAACATGAAGAAGATGAAGAACATGAAGAAGAAGATGAAGAACATGAAGAAGGACATGAAGAAGAAGATGAAGAACATGAAGAACATGAAGAAGGACATGAAGAAGAAGATGAAGTGCAGTGCAGATGGAAACACTGGATTTTGTATTGAATTCCATTTATTCTACAGCTGGAGTTACTCTCATGTGACACATGAAACATTTGAAGCAAATTTTAAGGCCACAGGTGTTTTCTGATTAGACCTGCCCAGGTGTGAACCTCAGCCTGGGTTTACACGAGCTCATCGTGTCTCTGGAGTGTTCTGACTGCCGTCCAGCAGGCGGTTCAGGAGCATCCGGACTAAAACCAGCAGGTTCAAGGACAGTTTTCAGACTGCCATCAGACTGCTAAACAGTTGAACTGCCACACACACACACACACACACACACACACACACACACACACACACTCTTGCACCTCTAGTGTATTTATTCTTTTTCTATTCTATTTTTTTGCTACCTCTATTTTCCATCTTACATGTACACAGTTTGTTCTTGAGTGTTGCACCGTGAAGCTGAGTTGAGTTTACTGTTACAAGTACGTGACAATAAAGAATGCTGAATGTTGCATGTTGGAGGACACCAGGAGGACGCCGAAGTGCAGAAAAGCCTCCATGTTGTGGCACGCGATCATCACTTGTGTGATTATTATGGTCTGCCTGTCCCGCTGCGGCGTACAGAGCGCGCTCGGTGAACAGTCTGCTGTGGAAAGTCTGAACTCTGGGCTGAACTACGAGACCAAAGGTCGGGTTGGACAGACGCTCCACGGATGACTCACACAGCCGGTTGGACTTTTTCTGTGTCTCAGTTTGTCTCTGCTGTGGTTCAGAGACACTTTCTCCAGCCGACACAGATGAGTCACAGCTTTCCCCATCACACGACACGAGACGCTCAAACGGCTCAAACACCGACGTTATCATGTACAACAAGAGCAAAGACGTCTTTCATCATATTTCTACACAAGACGTGAGAGGAAAACACACAGGCTCACGAGTGTGAGGTCAAACTGAGACCATGCTGACCATGTGACCGAGGACTGTCAAAGACAATAACCGAAGACATGCAGTGAGCCTCTCTGAAAGCAGAGCTTCGTCATCACATCAGGTCTTCTGTCTGTTCGCTGTGGACTCAAAAAACCTGGTTCCAGTCCCCATAGACCCCCACATCAAAATGACCGACAACCAATCAGCAGCGTCCTTCACGTCACATGTTTCACCTCACTCCAACAAGGTGTGTTATGCCAGCAGCAGCTAACATGGCTGCAGAGGTCTGACTCGAGTGACATCACTTGAGGACATTTATGAGACACTGAGAGCTTTACACAGCTTTTAATTCATGTGCGGCAGAGCTGGAAAACAGCTGGAGTTCACCTTTATTCACCTGAGAGCGCGATGATGTGCTCGGCCATGACGGCCGCCACCACTGGACGTGCAGAACAGGATACGGATCGTTATCTCCTGAGTCCTGTCGTGACATCACTGATCACATGTTTGAGCTTTTTTTAATGCTGTTGTCAAAGCGAGTCAGTGTTGGACGCAGTGATCGTTCAGTCCGTCTTTAACGTGTGACTCATCTTTACTGACAGTGTCCTCCACTAAAGACCAGCTAACCGCCGCTTCCACCGAAGGACACGCTGAGCTCTACAAATACAGGGTTACACGGTCTCAGACACACAGGAAATCTGATTACAGATCAGTTTGGTTTGGAGGTTTCCAGATCAGCAAACAGTTCGTGTCCTGAAACATCAGCTGGAACAAATGAAACTTCAGAAACAGAAAACGAATGAGGAAGTTTCTGACGGCCTCTTAAAGCCGGCGCGCTGCTGCAAAGCAAACGCTGACACCAGTTTATGTTCCTGAAACAGGAAATCTTTTTCTCTTTCTTATTTATTTATTGATCATCATCGTTGTCCTGCTGCTGCTCTTCTTTCTTTCTTTCTTTCTTTCTTTCTTTCTTTCTTTCTTTCTCTGAAGTGTCTCCCTCAAACTCATTTTCATATCGTCTCATCGTCTCACTGGTTTGTGTCTGAGCTGATTTACATGAAGGAAACAAGCCACAAAAAACACTGACCTAAGTAATGCTGTGTGAGTGTGTGTGTGTGCGGGAGTGTGTGTGTGTGCGTGTGTGTGTTTGCCTGCAGAAACGTTTGCAACTGCTGCAGAGAATAAAACCAGAGCCCACTTCCTCTTCCTGGTTCAGACGGCCAATCACAGAGCTCTGCCAGGCAAGCACAGTTCCTAGAAACACAGCGAGCGCTGTGCGATGGTTTCCTGGCTCTGACACCTTCACGCTGCATGTGTGCAGCGTCTGGTCGTCCCGGCAGGCTGGGACAGTTTGTATGTGGCTCCGATCAAACACTGAACCTCACTGATCCTGACGCAGTAAAACAAACCGTCTGAGGCGTCTGCAGGTGTCTCAGAGCTGCAAACATCTAGAGACGTGCGACCCGAAAGCCTGCGTAACACACCAGGACCGTCCTCCTCAGAGCCCCCTCACATGGAGGAAAAGTCCCCCAAAAACCTTTAACTAGACCCAGACCTGACGAAGAGCAACAGAGGAGGAACGCTCTTCAGGTCGGACCGACAGGAAACAGAACGTCCTGAAGAAGAAATGACCAAAGATAACATTACACCACGAAGACAGAGCCGCCACGAAGACAGAGCCGCCACGAAGACAGAGCCGTCATGAAGACAGAGCCGCCACGAAGACAGAACCGCCACGAAGACAGAGCCATCATGAAGACAGAGCCGCCACGAAGACAGAGCCATCATGAAGACAGAACCGCCACGAAGACAGAGCCGTCATGAAGACAGAGCCATCATGAAGACAGAACCGCCACGAAGACAGAGCCGTCATGAAGACAGAGCCGCCACGAAGACAGAACCGCCACGAAGACAGAACCGTCACGAAGACAGAACCGTCACGAAGACAGAGCCGCCACGAAGACAGAACCGCCACGAAGACAGAACCGTCACGAAGACAGAGCCGCCACGAAGACAGAGCCGCCACGAAGACAGAACCGTCATGAAGACAGAGCCGTCATGAAGACAGAGCTGTCATGAAGACAGAGTCGTCATGAAGACAGACTGTTGACCTCCATGAACGACGTGGATCCTGGACGTCGACACTCAGAAATGAACTCTCACTGACGCAGATTGAAACGTTTCGTTCGAGCCCTTTTTCAGCTTTCAGAAGGTGTGAAATGACTCGTGTGTGGTGACATTTCGAGGAGCTGGACAGGTGGCAGCCAGGAGACGCAGGTCCAGACGCAGACGCAGGTCTCAGTGTACAGAAAATACTGCAAACATACTGACTGATACACGAGTTCATTCACTGAAAATGTCCAAAAACGTCTCCTCTCACAGGAGGGAAGCAGCAGGACTAGAGGAGGTGACGACCACCTGAAGCACTGCTCTTACAGGTACACTGGGACACACCCGCGCTGCAGTCCTGCGCACACACACGGTCACGTTATGGAACACACCTTGAAACATCTCAGTCTCGTCTGAAGGCCACGCCGCCCACCAGGTGCAACACCGGCCTTCCACCACACCTGACGCTCCGCGCTGCCGTACGAACAGCGAAGGGTTAAAACGTGCGAGCGTTTCTGGGCCAGAGCGGGCGCTCACTCAGATATTACACCTGAGGACGAGCAGCTTTCATCTCAGAGCCGAAACTCAGCGCCTTCCAGCTGTGACGCAACTCCACTTCCTTCTAATTACATGTGGGTGTCAGGGAGGAAATTCCCAACAGACATGAAAGGCAGCAGAGGTGTGTGTGTGTGTGTGTGTGTGTGTGTGTGTGTGTGTGTGTGTGTGTGTGTGTGTGTGTGTGGGTAGTATAAACCTGGACAGGTCCAGACCAGCAGAAGACTCTTCAAAGGCTTCTTTAACCCAGAATTCAACTGGTCTCTGCAGCGACTTTCACTGATTTCAGCTGGAAACTCAGACCTGGACCGAAGCTGCACTTTGTCACTTCAACAACACACACGATGTGCAGCCACTTCTGATCGGCCTCTGGAGCAAAGTCTGCACTAAAGCCACGCCCTCCTGTGAGAAATGACTTCTGTCACATGATCCTGACGTCCTGCTGGACAAACCAAAGATTCGTTGAACTGACGCCTGCTCACTAACACCCGCCGCTGGACAATCACATCCTTAATGACTCATCTCTGCTGTTGAAGTCATGCTGGTAAACTCATTGAGCATCACTTCAAATGCTGTTTTGGACACGTGAGGGTGACAGGAATGACAAAAGGTCAAGGTTTTTCCAGGTGTTGCAGGTCGTAGTTCAGTTCAGCTGCTGCTGACGTTTCCACACCTGCCTGGCTCACATGAGTCATTTTATCATCTTATTCCCTGAGATGAGTCATTCCCTCTGGATTAACAGAGGCTTCTCAGGATTGAATCCGGTCTGAGACGACCTCGGACTGATCCCCGGATTCACTTCAGGCTTTCCTCGTTAGACGTGACGCCGTCTTTCATCTCTGACAACATGAAGCAGATTAAGTGTGAAGACATCAGCGAGGCTTTGTTCAACGAGTCTGTCATTTCCAAATAATCTCGCTCTAACTTCCTGGACGTTTCCTCAGAGGTAACTGTAATCTGATACTTCCAGTTTATCCCTCTGCATTCAGCAAACTCTGACGCTCAATGGAAACTGAAAGGATGCTCACACTGAACTTTCTTTTCAGAACTCTCTCAGATATGAGGGAACGACGTCTGATTTAACGTCCTCGCTCAGAGGTCTGATGAGTCAGCACCATCATCATCATCATCATCACCATCATCGTCGTCACACCGGTCCCGGCAGAACAACGTGAGGGGCTTTCCCACTCAGCAGCATCAACACACAAACACGCCAAGAACAACATGAACGCCTCCGTGTGACACAGAAAAAGACTTCCTGGTTTGTTCTGATGATGTCATCACGTCCATCAAGGCGTCACGAACACGCGAGAAATAAACGATTATCTAACTGCAAACTCATTTCTTTGTCCAGAGGGTTGACACCTGTCTCACATGGTCCAGGTCAGGTCCCAGGTGTTAGACACGTCCAGTGTGTCAACAGTTTCCTGTCCTCAGTTCTTCAAAGCACCAAAGGTTCTGAGCCAAAGAAAACTAAGAAAAATTCTGCTATTTTTCTTCTTTTTTCTTTTCTTTTCCTGAAGAAAACTTTATTCTGGAAACAGTAATGAACAGATGTTACGACACTGAAGAAGAACTGGTGTCAGGACGTGTCTAAAGCCTGGATCCACGCGAATCAAGCGCTGCACATATTTGTGTTCAGAGACAAAGAGTCAGACGGCAGCAGGAATCTGGGGATTTCCCGTCTCCTCTGGTTTGGTCGGAACATGTGGGAGCCGAAGACGCCAAAGTAAACATCAACAGAAACAACACGACGGGAACTCTGAGCCGGTCTGAGACTCGCTCAGAGACCGTGGACAGAGGGACAGGGACAGCAGAGGACAGAGCAGACAGAGACTGATGGCATGGTATTCTGAGCGCTCTGAGGCTGACGGCTCCAGGACACTTCTTGGCATTTCTATAGATCTGTGACAGGCTGGACGAACACAGGTACAGGAGCGCACCTGTGTCATCACCTCACGAGTCCAGCTCACCTCATCACCCCCAACATCAGGTCATCAGGACACAACAACGTCTGATTCCTGCGCGTCAGCTCTTCACCTGCCGCCACATTTCCTCGCCAACCTTCACTTCATCCAGAGTGAATGAAACGATTCTGAATGCAGATTCATCAGCAGGTGACGCCTGACAGGTGACGCCTGACAGGTGACGCCTGACAGGTGACGTCTCACAGGTGACGCCTGACAGGTGACGCCTGACAGGTGACGCCTGACAGGTGACGTCTCACAGGTGACGTCCTGAGCAGCATTAGCATGATTTGACCAAAAGCAAATAAATAAATCTTTCAAGAGCCCCCATGACATCATCAGCTCTTTCACTGGGACATCATTCAGAGACAAATGGAGGACAATCAGGACATGAGCTCACTGCTGGGACAGAGACTGGGACAGACGCCGACCACAGTCTGCTCACCATTTCACCCTGGAATGAAGACTGAACGTCAGGTGCCGTCAGTCCGGCCTTTCAACAGCCAACAGGTGAGCCAGGTTACTGTGACCCCCACAGGTGTGCAGCCGCAGGTGAACATCTGTCACAGCCTGAAAGCTAAACCGAAGCTGTTTGACATGAACGTTTTTAATTCAGCACGGACGACGTACGACCTGATCAACGTAGCACACAGGAAGTGATACCTTGACAGTGGGGTAGGTCTTCCTGTTCTTCTCACTGGAGGCTCCTGGTAGACCACCATGAGACGGACCCTCACAGCCGTACCTGAACCTGAAGCCACGCTGCGACACAGAGAGAGAACACGGTCACATAAACACAATTAATGCCGCGTCATGTTTCAAGTCCTGTATATGTCATTAATGCTGTGTCATGTTTCAAGTCCTGTATATGTCATTAATGCTGTGTCATGTTTCAGGTCCTGTATATGTCATTAATGCCGCATCATGTTCCAGGTTCCGTACATGTCATTAATGCTGTGTCATGTTTCAGGTCACTGCTTTCATAAAGTCACATGTCTTTGGTGACATTGTTTTAAAATGTATCAAATGTATTTTGGGGGGGGCTTTTAGCTTTTATGATAGAGAGACAGCTGAAGGTATGACAGGAAGGGGGCAGAGAGAGGGGATGACATGCAGCAGGTGAGCCACAGGTGGGAGTCGAACCTGCGGCCACTGCAGAGGACTGACAGCCTCGATGCGTGGGGCGTACACCCTACCAACCGAGCTATAGGGGCACCCCACATCTCATGATCATTCACATCACTGACTTCCTGTGATTATGCAATAGGAGGGGGACAGGTGAGTCTTACCTGTTTGGGCTGCTCCACGATTTGTAGGAACGGTCCGTCCACTGGAACCACAGAGACACAGTTTACATTTTCAGAATCAAATCCGTTAGACACAGTGTTACAGAGATGAACAAACGGACTCGGCACATGAAACAGAGACACAGAGAACATGTGACACCAACACCACCAACCGCCTCTCTGTGGAAACACCACCCGTCCAACCGGCCGTCAGCGAACAGTACAATCACTCCAAATGACCTGATCTGCATCAGTTTCTCACATTAATCTGCTGCACATGCTCCCACAGCCAGCAGTGAAGTATTCAGATACTTCACTGCAGTAAAAGTACTGATTCCACACAGTAAAAATACTCTGTAACAAGTACTGAAAATCTTACTTCAGTAAAAGCATGTCAGTATACTGAGGAAACGTGTACTTCAAGTACTGAAAGTCAGAGTACTGCGTGCAGTAAAGTGTCCCCTGTGTCTGTCGTCCTCTTGTCTCTTTAGATCATTGTGTCTCCTGTGTCTGCTGTCCTCTTGTCTCTGGTCTCTTTAGATCATTGTGTCTCCTGTGTCTGCTGTCCTCTTGTCTCTGGTCTCTGTAGATCATGGTGTCTCCTGTGTCTGTTGTCCTCTGGTCTCTGTAGATCATTGTGTCTCCTGTGTCTGTTGTCCTCTTGTCTCTGGTCTCTTTAGATCATTATGTCTCCTGTGTCTGTCGTCCTCTTGTCTCTTTAGATCATTGTGTCTCCTGTGTCTGTTGTCCTCTTGTCTCTGGTCTCTGTAGATCATGGTGTCCCCTGTGTCTGTTGTCCTCTTGTCTCTGGTCTCTGTAGATCATGGTGTCTCCTGTGTCTGCTGTCCTCTTGTCTCTGTAGATCATGGTGTCTCCTGTGTCTGTTGTCCTCTGGTCTCTGTAGATCATGGTGTCTCCTCGCTCATGTCTCAGCAGGACGTTCCTGTTGGAGTTGGTTGAGGTGGAGCTCATTTTAACTGAAACTAATGATTCTTTTCATTCTGGATCAATCAGCTGATCATTTCCTCCATCGATCGATCGATCGGTCGTTTGCTTTGGAAACGTTGTGAAAACAGAGAGAAACGTGGTCACAGTGAGCCCAAAGTGACGCCTTCACCATGTTGGTTTGGTCCAAAGCTCCACATCTTCATGTTACACTGCTGAGTGTGACCTCAGACCTGCTCCGCTCCAGTCTGCTGTTAGTGACGAAGCTGCTGATGAAGAACATGTAACTGTGAAGAGGAGCGACTCTCCCTTCGTCCTCCTCTCCGTCTTTATTCACAGAAACGTTTGTGGACTCAAACAGGGAAGTGAGAGCAGAGTCGACCCACACCCTCCACAGATAACACACGTCACGAAACTCGTCTTTCACTTTACCTTCATCACATGGATTCAGAAGTATTATTACACACACACACGCACACACACACACACACACACACACACACACACACACACACACACACACACACACAGCTTCTGAAGCAGGAAACCACAGCTGCTCCTCATGTTTACGATCTGAACCCAAATACCACAGTTCTTCGGAAAGCGTTCATATTTCTCAGCTGTTTGAGCCTCTGAACGCTGCAGTAACTAAGTACTGCACTGCAGTACAAAGTTGATGTATTTTCTACTGTCTTCTACTGCACCATCTATCTGACAGCTGTAGTGACTTCAGATCTTTACACTCACACACATGAAGAGTCTATAAAACTGTTGTAAAAGAAACTAGCTGACAGTTCATCAAGTACAGGTGAAAGGATGAGTCCATTAACCAATCAGCTGATTGACAGAAAGTGACTGATCATCTGTTGTTTTCATGGTTTCATTGATCTCTGCTGTGGAATCATGTGATGTTTGATCTTCTCAGATGTCTGATTGGCTGCTTTTCCTCTCAATGATCTCAATGATCTGAACGCGTTTGTAATCATGTGGAGCTTTGGACTGTTGGTTGGACCAAACTTTGGACGTTTGGACGTTTGGACGTCGATTCTGGACGGACCAAACGATCGATCAAACTTAAGATTCAGAGAGCACACAGGCCTGATGTGGTTCAGCACTTCATAAATACTCTGAAGTCCACCTTAAAACACCTCACTTCTGTTGGAAGGACACCTTAATCACTGGTGGTCCAAACAGGTATGTCAGACTGAGACCGCTGAGGAACAAAACCAAACTTTAATAAGAGCTTTGAAATCTGTCACGACAGCGAGTCAGTCTGACGTTTTCAGACAAACGAGAATAAAGTCCTGATCTGAGATGACGCAGACAGAGAGAAACTGATGCACACGACCACGTGAAACCAACATCGGCTGCTGAACACCAGACTGAAGAAAGACATGAAGCTGCTGAGCGTGAAGGTGTGGAGGCGTGACGCTCACCTGTCCGCAGGGACGACGTCTGAGACATCACAGGAAAATGTGTGAACTCCCAGGACGGCTCCAACATGATATTGTCCAAAATCTGAAAGAAGTCACACATGAAGCCGGGACACGCACACACCAACGGCACAAATGACTCGTGTTCCCGGACGGTGAGTTAAAATCATTTCAGTGCTCATTTCATTCATTTCTGCAGCACAGCCATGAACCGGCTCTCTGGTCCTGATCCAGGACCCTGACACACCTGGACCACCACACCTGGAACTGTTCAGTCATCCAGAGGCTCAGAAATGCTCGTTAGGCAAATAATTGACATCAGGTGGGTGTAAAGAAGCAAGAGAACGACCTGAAGTGCTTCAACTGAAAAGACTATTTTAATCATCGATTCCTCTGCTGATGATCTCCTCGATCAATCCAATTTGACAAAACACACGTTACAGTCGCACTGACGTCTTCACAGGTTTCATCCAAAAAAGTCCAAAATATTCTGTTTATTATCACGAAAGACAGAGAATCAAATCCTGCAGCCAGAGAACATCGAGCTTTTTCCTCTCAGAAAATAACTGATCACTTGATTGGCATTTTTTTCCGTCTATCAGCTAATTAATACATCGATCATCGCAGCTCTCGTCTCTTCCATTATCCATATTACTACATAATATGAAGGATTTTTCCCAAACGGGCGCCTACAGAGACCTGAGTAATTCAGTAGCATTGCTGTAGTTCAACTTATTGTCACATGACCCATCATGTGATGTTACCTGAGCACCAGGTGTGGCTGAAAGCTCCAGAAGTGAAGTGGACCTTTGAGCTTCGATTATTTGACTTCGTGAAGGTCAAGAATGAACTTTCACCCTGAAATCCTTCGTACTTTTCACAGTATGGATGGTTTTAAAGACTCTGAGGGAACATGGTCCTCAGTGAGTTTGTATTTCAACAATCTGAGCGAGTTTTAAACGTGTGTTTTCTGGTGGGGGGCCAATCAGGACCGAGATGTGATATGACAATGCAGCAACATGACACTCATTATACAGAAATGCTTCACGCTTGTGAGGACACAGTATTTCAGTGGCTGCTGTGCAGTACAAACTGAACAGCCACAGGTGACTTTACCTGGTTGCAAGTATGAAGGTAGTGGTCGTCTCCAGCCATCGTGTCTGCAAAGGTCAAACACGAGTATGAGAGCCACAGATTACTCTTCATTTTGTCATTGATCATGTATAATGTTACTTTTGAAAATACCCAAAAATATTCAAAACAACAACAACAACAACAACAACAACAACAACAATACTAATAATTTCCTCCAACACTAAATGTTGCTTGGCTTGGCGCGTTCTCGCACCGGCGGCTCATGAACGCGCCTGTATGAATCTGCTAGCTCTCTGGCTAACAGCTAGCACTACCGGACCGCTTTTGTTGTTAATGTCCTAAAAGCGACCGTTTAAGGAATAAACAGTTAGTACCAGCTAGCGTGTCTACAGCAGGACAGTACTACAGTGCCTGCCTGGTGTTTGGCTTCATGTCACAAAATGTCCTACAAGAGCTGGTGCAAACCGCTACCTGTGCTAGCTAACTGGGAGCTAGCCCTTAAGGTTCCTTATACAGAGAACGTAACACAAAACTCCGTTCAAAAATCTTCCAGTTCAACAGTTCTTCAATATTCACCTTAAGATCTTGAACAGCGGGGCGTACATTAATAAAAACTGTACTCAGATGAATCCAGTTCTGCTTTCGGCACGTGTAAAATCCACCTGACAGTTCGCTTTAAATATAAGTTTCAGCTTTTTCTGTGGTTTGTCAGGTCACCCACACGGGCTTCTGCTACCTAGAAAAGGAGGGCTGCGCTGAGAAATCCAGCGCGTGAAGTTACAGTAAAAGTTCAAACTTCGACACAAACACTGACTTCACGTTGGATTTATACAAGCGGAATTTACCAGTGGCTGTAAAATAAGCCGTTACTACTCATGTACGACGTTCCTGTGTCCACTGACAGGAAAGAAGACTTTAAGTTCCCATTTTTAATATTGAGTTTGGTGTGACGTTCTCACTGTTACCTGGCTAATAAGGAAGTGAGTAGCACAACAAAGCAGGAGTCGCGCTGTTGTAACGGGTCACGGTAACATTATGGTAATTAATGCAAATAAACGGATATGTAGTTATCTACTTTATGAGCGGATAGTTAACGTGTTCTTACCTGGTTAGCTACGTCGGGTTAAAAGTCGGATTCTCAACATGAACTATGAGTGACAGTCCTCAGCCCACTTCACTTCAGTTGACTTGTGCACATCATTTCGCCATGTCCATGCTGAACCAGTGGATCCATTTACAACTTGGTTTAATTGGAGTGCGTCATGACGCGATACGACCGCGTCATTACAGTCAACCAAGAGAAAATAATTTTAGTCCGACAGAATAAGTTGATATTTAGTGAGAACACGCAGCAGCAGAGTCCTGCAGGTGACACCAAGTTGGTCTCTGTCGTTCATAAAGTTGATTTCCTTCCCCACTGGAAATTCCCTGTGACGTCCAGTTCAGCCAGAGAGGAGCTGAAACACGCAGAGGTGTCACTCTGCTGCCAAAAGTACTTCAAAACAACCTTTTAAATAGTCTTTATTTTACCTTTTAAAGTGCGCCCCCTCTTCTTTATAGTACAGGGCAGGAACTGAACAGGTGTGTACACAGGTGACATGGACGGTCGATTTCATCATGAAAAGACACTTGTTTATATGTAACAGCATTTAAATTACCTGTTACAGGTGAAAGTCCTGCATTTAAAACTTTGCTGAAGTAAAAGTATTAACATTAAAATACACTTGACGTACCAACAGTAAAAGTACTCATTGTGCAGGATGGTCAGTTTCAGAATAGTATCTGTAAGTATAAAGAATATGTATGTTATTGGATTGTAGCTTATTATCAATGCATTCATGTGTTCGTTACTCCAGTGTTGCAGCTGGTAAAGATGGAGCTTATTTTGATCACATTATGTGCTTTATCTGCTGAGTTACTTGTGAATTTCTCCGTAGGAATCATAATTTATTTGTTGATTATATGGTGTATTATTTATCTGAACATGCTAAGCAACGAAAGTTTTCCAATAAGAAGTGAAGTAAAGAGCACAACATTTGTCTCTGAGATGTAGTGGAGTAGAAGCATAGAGGCATGAACACTGTTTGAAAAGTGTACTTCGGTACAGTGCTTGAGAAAATGTCTTTAGTTACTTTTCACCACTGACCGTCAGTGGACTGAGTGCAGAGTGAGCCCTCCTGTCACTCATAGAACATCTTTGGTGTGGGCTCCCGCCTCCTGCTGGTCAAACGCAGCAGCACCAGTGCTCCCAGTCCTTTCCTTTGCACGTGTGCGCACATAAAAACTTTAAATGAAACAAGAGAAAAATTATATTAAAAGTCTAATTTATTTCAACTAATGAGAATTCAGCAATTAAAGCTTTCAGACTCACGTCAGCAGTCTGACTTTGAAGTTTTCATGTGTACAATCTTTACGTAGTTATAACATCCTCCAAATGGTTCTGATGGCAAAGATTAAAACAGTAACAAGCAGGAGCTGACAGCTCCCAGTGAACAGGGCTGGACCAGGACCAGGACCAGGACCAGACAGAGGTCAGTTCGACAACAGGGAGTACAGTACTCGGGTGGACAGGTTTGGCTACTGGCACCCAGCGGTGGTGGCAGCTAATAAGAGCTAGCAAAGCTAGCCCAGCTAGCTAGCCAACAGCAGCTACACTTAGCAGCAGATCGCAGTTACTTTTGGAACAAGTAAAGCCATCAGTCCATCAGGAAACTCCTGTAAATCTCCTCAATACTGCAACATCATTCCCTGAGGCGTTCCGTCTCAGTCCAGCCATGTTCACTGGGAGCACAGCTTCCTTGCTGGACTCGGACACAGGACAGTGTCAAGTTGCAATGTGGCTGGGGAACTTCAGCTGCTGTCCAAGGTCCAACAACAGTTGCCAGTCCCTTGCAGAGGCCGGGGTGCCTACAGATGTTTTTGTGCTGGGTTTCAGCTGCTTCCCAGCTCTCACACAGGCGAAGGGCTGCTTGGAGAGGCTGGAGGTCTTTGCCACGCGGCTCCTGAGCTGATGGCCTCATTGATAGTCTTCATGCCTCCGTTAGTACTGTTCCTCTCCAAGTGTCTTCAGGCAGCAGACGAGGATATGCTCCAGGGTTCATTGCTTTAAACATAATGGGCATGGTGGTGTCGCCACTTTGTCCCTGTGTGTAGATTTGATGGGCTGAGATGCACCCCAATGCTGCCTGGATGAGAAATTTGATGCATTGTGGCTCAGCTGTCCAGAGGACCAGGATACTTTCCTCTTAAAAGCACTCTCCCACATGGTCTGAGCTTCCTGTTGCCTCATGCTTAAGACTTGCAGGTTCTCCTGTCCTCCAGTGCTGCTCTTACCATCTCCGGTATTAGGCGGCGCCTTTCCTTTCTTCTGGTAGTGTTAATGTAGGAAGCTGAGTAAGATCAAAGCCCAGCGAGGCCTCATGTGCTTCCTGTGATGCAGCCTTGCCTCAGCTTGCTGAACCGCTTCCTCTGCCCTCCACTTCCTGCCAGTGTTCTCTTCAAACCCTGCTTTTGCAAACTTTGGATCATTAGAGTCCCTGTATTGCATCACTTCTCTGGCTTTTGCTACCATTAACTCCTCCTCCAAGGATCTAAAGGGCAGTTATAATTTGTTGTGGTGAGGTGGATGCTGACCCTCCCCTTTAAGATCAGGACCTCTTAGACAAGAGGGGCCATAGGATTCTGGGAAAAATACCATGCTGGTACACCCATGCTTAAAAACGTCCAAGGCAAACCAGACCTGTCCACTGATTTCAGCCAGCTATTCGATTCGGTGTGGGTCAGTTGGATGGATGCTGGCAATAACCTCACCTGAGCTCCTGACAGGCTTCTCTGTGATGGTTGGGATGGCTGTGCCTGTGATGCGCAACAGGAATTTGTCTGACACCTTCCCTTTCCGCAACACCATAGCTCTTGACTGAGGTGGTTTATAACCCCTTTGGGCACAAGCTTCTCGAGTCCCTGCAGGATCCACTGGCAGCCTGGGACTGATGCTGTGGTGACTGTGAGGTCATGAAGGCCCTGATGGGTGGTTGGTGTTCAGGAGATTCCATTGTAGGCCCTCTTCACTCTGGTTGAGCAGACTTTGTGAGTATGTACATGTCTAGAGAGAACAGTATGATGGGAATAGTTCACTTTGTGATGATGCCATTCTCCACTGTCTGCCAGCTTGGTGTGATGCCTCCTGAAGAGGCTCTTACCTTGAAGCTGGTGTAGGAGTCAGACATGAGTTCGCTGATCCTTCTGGAGACATGGTGTTTTGCTGCACCAGTTCGTGTGGAATGGAGTCGTAAGCATTTGCCAGGTGGAACCACAGCACTGATAGATTGCCCTACTTCTCTCTGGCCTCATGATTAGGTGTGTCATCATACCGGTGTGTTCAAGGCAGCCTGACATTCATGCAATGCCGCCCGACTGGACTGATGTGCCGATATAGCTGTTATTTGCCAGGGAGTTTTAGAAACAGCACTGAAGATCTGTGCCTTGATTCTCAACAAGAAGATGTTGTAGAACTGGTCTATCTTGCCAGAGTTCAGGATGTTACACTCTCCCAACTCTTGCTCTCTCTCTCAGGCCATAAAATGGAAATATTCAAGTACAAGTACTTCAAGGATTGCACAGGATTGTGGGATAGACTCAACAGACACTGTTTTGTTTCATTATGGGATTTTAGAGGGCAGAGGGCTGTGAGAACTTTGACCCTAAAATGGTAAAATGACAGAGTGCATGCATCACATGAGGGTGTGAATTCAGACACAGCTTGAGTCGTCAACAACCTGCTGCTGAAAATATCCCCAACAAACGCACTTCCTCATCTTTCTACGCTAAAAGCTAAAGTGAGCAGCTGTTTCAGGAGATGAACTGACATGTTGCTAGCTCCGGTCTTTTCATGGGATTTGTTCATGAGAAAATAGAATAAAGGCAGATTATAGATCCTCACCCTGACCCGTAAATCTGAGTTGTGTCTGAGCTCATCAGCACAAAGTTGATGTTGTGAAAAGAGAAATTTGACAGAAACCACACTGTCTTTAGTTCTTAGATGGTCTTTAGTTTATTATGATTTAACACATCAGTTATTTAAAGATATCTGTTCTATATATTTAGCTTTAGTTGTTACAACATTCATAATAACCTGAACGTGACATCTAACAGCATCTGTAAAACAATTAGTGCAATTTACAATTAAAACTTTACAGTTTAAACTAAAAACAAATACAGCTTCTGTCTGCAAAAATATACATATCTATTCAATAAAACTTCAGGTAAAAACTAAAAATATAGTAACAGCAAAAGAAAAGAGACATCTAGATGACATCTGGAGGCACATCAGCTCAGCACGTTAGAGGTGAACACACCACTGCACCGGCAGAAACACACACGTTAAACATCAGAGCACCGAGGGTGTCGAAGCGTGTTGATGAGGCACTACGCAGACTTCACGCTGCAGACCAAAACACCACCTGGTCTGGTTTCAGACGGGCGGCGCTTAATAACGACAGGTGAGTCAGACGCTATGAGGCACGACGGACGCAGAGAAGCAGAAAGAACCACGTTAAAGCACATTTTAACATTCAACGACAAATAAAAGTAGTTTGTGGCATCGAGGAAAAAAAACGAGAAAAAATACATTTCGGCTTTCCAAACATCCACCGCGTGTCACTCTCTAAAATCAAACGGAGATCCAAAACTGTCAAATATACCAAGTCTGTATCTACAGTGATGCAGCAGATATGTGGAACGTTGCCATCTGATGGAAAACATAAAGTTATGGGTTTGACTGTTTTAAAAGTCATGAACTAGCTTCAGATTCATTTGTGCATAATTAGACCATGAACGCAGCATTCCACCTTTTCTGTTTTCTTTTCCTTTTAAGGAACTACCTTTTACATTTTTGACATTAGGCAAAATGAACCTAATCAGCTGTGACTCGACTCTTCAGTCTGGACTTTCTTTAAGTTGTGAAAGGTGAAAACATCTTCTCTGGACTAAAAAGATGATCCTTCAGTGATGGAACATCAGCATCAGGACCGTTTGTGCTCTGTCTGGCCTGAAGTCTTAACTCTGAGGACGAGGCTGCTGGTTCTTTTACATCATTAACAACAAACTGCGTGAACTTCATATTCCTGCAAACCACCATTACCAGTTCACTTCAGTTCTTTCAGATTTACTGGCAGAAAAGTGAAACTTCCTGTCGAACCCATCAGTCACAAATATAACTCAAAAAACTAATACAGTTAAAACAATGATTCACATGATGTTTGCTTAGTGTCTCCTGTGCTTGATTTTCTATGTATATAAAAGCACTGTAAACACCATCGGTCCTCAAACGCATCACCAAAAAGGAGTTTTCAAAGATTTAAACGTCTCTCTGCAGCAGGTTTCAAGTCTCTGCAAGTTGATTTTCACAGAAATGAATTGAAACCAACGATGGACCAAATAATTCAGATTATTCTGGACAATGAGCAGCAGGAAGGTGAAGCTCACACAGTTAATTTGTTTCAGATGACAGTGACGGCGGACAGACGGACTCTAATGTGGGAACAAAGAGGAGCTAAAGCGCTGCTGCAAGAAGAACACTCAGAACCACAGTACTCCATGACGTGATGAAACACTGTGACGGTCTGTACAGTTTAAGCATCTCACAGCTTCATCCGACTGTCAGTACAGTGTCGACTGTAGAAAACACTTCAGCATGACTACTGATGGAGCTCAGCAGTTTACTCCAGTCAATGAAAATGAACAGTTAATGCCACTGATGTATTAGCACTCATTCTCAGATCTGCACTCATTCAAAGCCACAAACCTTTACTGTAATCGCTATTCATTCAATTCATTACATGCAGCGTCTGCAACGAGTCCACCTGCACTGAAATAACTGCAGGTCCTGCGTTAGTCCTCACATAAAACACCTTTAATAAAAGCTACAATTGGGATTTGAGGCTCTGAATGAAAAGACGATCCTTGAATTTAAACACAGAACTATAACATACTGTTACCTTCTAGCACCAAAAAACGTCAAAATAAATCAGTTAATTATAAAAAAAAAGCTAAATATCACAACTGAAGTACAGAGATTCAGTACAGTTGTGGCTACATCAAGACCTGGCAGACATGAGACCTTCAGCAGAAGATCCTGCGTCTGGTCCAGAAACCGTCCTTTACAGAAGGTGTTTCTTTACCATCTGCATCTCTGGGAATGTGGACGAAGTTCATAAAGTCCTCCTCCGTCTGTCAGCAGAAATACTTTGCACCAAAGTCAGTTCGTTTGAAATGAACTGTGATCTTTGGATACACTGACGGTGGCAAAATAAAGTCACGCAGCTCTGCTGTCGACCAATAACGGCATCGGTGCTGAAAATCAAGTACTAAAATGTAAATCAGCAGGTGACTGGACTGAGCGATTTAACCCTCAAACTGCTTCCTTCAAACACTTCGTTTTCACGAGCTACCTTGACAGCCGTTATCAAGGCTAGCAGTGTAGCTAGCTTTCCAAATTCTGCTGCCTGTCATCACGTTTGTAACTTACACTGCATTTCCTTCACAAACGTTTTGTTTTGGCGTACGAGCTAGCTAGTTAGCATTCCGACGCTGCTGCTGCCCTTCAGCATAAGCTCAGATTAATATAATGTACTCAGGAGGCTAACTGCTAACAGACAAGACAGAGAGAGAAAAAGCCAGTCAGACGTCACAGCTGAGGACGTTAGCATGAACTGAAAACACAGCGTAAAGCTGCAGCACAGGTTCTGTCGTACTCATTTTTAAACCAGGTGACATCTTCTAACTTAGCACGTCTGTAGCGTGTCACTTTCAGCTGTTTTGCAGCTAGTGGATATATGAGCTTTTAAATCTTCAACATGATCGATCTTCTAGAAAATAATGTTAACTTGACTCGAGCGGTCAGTTAAGTAAAGACATAAAGTAACGTAACCTAACTTATTAGGTTATTACGGTAATTTGACAAGCTAGTTATTGCTAATGCAGCCGCTAGCCGTCCAATACTTTCTTTTAGCATTCTTTGATGGTTTGGCTGTAAAACAGTTCAGGCTGCTAGTTTTCTTTATAAATTATGCACAAATATTACTCTTCTTCTTCACACTAGGTTTTCTTACTTTTAGGAAGATTTTCTATGAATCTTTTTTGTGTGTTAAGCAGTTGAAGTGCTTAAAGTTAATCTGAGTACAAAGCGGATCCAGTAAATGTAGATATAAGATATACTTTTTATCTCCTGCACAGGACTTACGAACATCTTGCACGAACAAATCTTTTTTCCAAGTTATTAGAACAACATGATGATTTGTAGGAAAGCAGCTCTGACAGCAGCGTTTCCATCGCCCGCTGTGCTTCAGGCCTTGCAGCTTATCTTCAGCTCAGACTGATCTGACTTTACTTTTCAAGCAGTTCTTTGACTCTGGTGAAATTTGCCGTTACAGTGGGTACTGAGGTTTCAGAGAATCAAAGATTTCTTATGTGTTCATTAGCGTCACTGCAAAGTGAACATTGTCTAAAACCAACATTACCAAAGGATTTCACACACGAGGAAGAAAACCAGTTCAGCATCCAGGAGGTTTGTGGTTTAGACAAACATAACGTGGTTACAGCTTCCTCAAGAAACTGCCTGTCAGACTCTTCAGGAGAGCTTCAGTGTTCAGTTTGTCCATATTCTCCAATGACACTCTGACACATGGAGGACATAATCACTCTATAGCTGCACATTATTTTTCACAACTAAAGTTATTACAACATATCCACTGACACCGAGTGTACTGCTACTTACTGTACAAATACAGTCACAGAAACTTAACAACTTCTGTTAAATACTTTTTTCTGTTTAACTCTCAAGCTTATCTGTACTGAGCAAACTTCAACATCAACTCTGTTAATCTAAGCAGAAATCTTACTATGAATCTAATAATTACTTGTTACGCTTGTGTTTTAGGTAAAAAAGTCAATTTTAGTTGCTGAATGTTGGCCATGTTTTCATGATTTCTGTAAGTCAGCAGGATGGAAATGTGATCCCACCTGGGCCAAACTCAAGGTGATCCAGGACTTCCTCCCACCATGAGCAGGTAAAAGTTAAACCTCACTCAGTCTCCAAGTCGATCTGCAGCACGTTATCGTGGCTACAAAGCTACATGAGTGAATCACAGCTGGCTGCTGGCACAAAAATGGCTTCGCAGGTGCAACAGGAAGCAGGTAAAAGGCAAGACACTGGTTTCCAGATGGGTCGATCAGTGTCCTCCGTCTCTGGAGGAAGGACTCTCAGAACGTCCGTCCTTCACACCAGCTGAGGATTTCTTCTGCTTCTGCTTGGACTTCCTCAGCATCCGAACCTTAAGGACACAGCAGAGGGACAGACATAAGACACTCTACAGGTATACACACAACACACAACACACAGACGAGAGGTATACACACAACACACAACACACAGACAACAGGTATACACACAACACACAGACGAGAGGTATACACACAACACACAGACAGACACAGGTGCACACACAATATACCAACCATCAATAAACAAAAGGTAAATACACGATGGATAAATGACATTAAAACACGTCCCACACTACAGATAAACTACAGACATTCACACAATATACCAAACTACATGTAAACCACAGGTATACAAGACGAAGTATGGAAGCCCAACAGGGACAAACAGAGTGAACCTTTGGTCCAGCAGCAGAGATGATGATGTGTCCAGGTGGTTGAATCCACGGTTCTCCGTCCACCTGGACAGGTATGGGTTTGCTCACGGTCAGCCTGATGTAGTTCCCTTGAGCAATACGAATCCCTGACCGCATACCGCTCTGCACCTGGCCCTGTGCACACACGCACGCACACACGCACGCACAGTTGAAAGTTCTGGAAAAGGCAGCACATGGCCTTTGAGTCGAGTTGTTGTTTGTGTGTTTGTTTGGATTAATCTCACCATGTGGACGACCCCGGTGACCCCGACCACCTCCAGCAGGCCGTCATCGATGCTGGGTTTCCCATAGCGACCATCAACCTCTGACCCCCAGAGATCAGCACCAGAACCCCAACTACACACACACACACACACACACGCACACACACACACAGGCAGGTAAGTGTCAGGTCGTATGGCCTCTCTGTCAGTAACACCTGTGTGTGATGTGTGTGTGTTACCTGGGTATGTTGAGGAAGATCAGGCCCTCTATGTTGGGTAACGGGACGCTCTGAGCGTCCACCTGCAGCTGCAGCTCTTTGTGGAGACTCCTGGTGTAACTGATCTTCTGCAGGCCGACCTTCACGTACACTCCTTTGTTATGGAACCTGTGGAGGACTCAGTGAATCAGTGGAGCTGACGGTAAACAGCCTGTGAACACCTCTCACTCTGAAGTGAACTGAAGTGTCACCTGCTGGTGAATTTATCCGGTTCGTCCTCTCGAGCCTGGTGGAAGTCGAGGCTGAGCTCTGCATCGATGCCAAGACCAAAGTAGTTGTTCATCTGCACAATCTGAGACACACAGAGACAATGAACTGTTGGATTACTGTTAACACCGACGTGTCTGTGATTCATTTCAACAAAAACAGACCAGTGAAATGTGAAGAGACTGCAGAGAAAAACTGACTGAAAGGTAAAAATCATCTAAAATGGATCAGGGACAGAGAGAAAAACACTACAGCTGAGAATGAAGCTGAAACAATCCTCAGAAAACGTCAGATTATGTGAAGAACGCTGTAAAAACTCTGATGACGGTGGTTCTGAAGCTCACAGAACTTCTGAACATCAGCAGGCCTGTTGGTGAAGTTCTAGCGAGGATTAATGGTCCTGACTGTCCTGGACCTGGACCAGACCTTGGGTGGCTCCAGGAAGCCGTTGTCCTTGCCGTCTTCAGTGATGTCCTGGGCGTCCAGCAGGATGGTCCAGCGGTCCATCAGGACCTCGTCTGCCTCATCGACTGAGACCAGGATGTGGTGGGGGTCCTCGCCGCTGTAGCCCGCTCCCCAGCGTAGGATACGAGCCAGGTCGTTACCTGACGAGACAGGACACGCTTCAGTACCTGTTGTGGTTTTAGAAGGTGCTAACACAGAGCAGTGTTGGTCTGACCTGTTCCCAGTGGGACAATGCCGATTGGCGGCTCTCGACAGACCAGTTTGTGCCGGACTGCCTCCAGTACCCCCAGCACCCAGCCCACTGTCCCATCGCCCCCACAGACTAGCACCCGAAACCTGGGAACCTCCCGGAACGTATGGAGGCTGGACCAGAGAAGAAGAACAGGGAACAGGAACATTTCATGTTACAGTGAACAGGACGTCTGTGATCACAGTTTACGTCCTGAGGACTGGTTACAGACTTGGCTCTCACCCAGCCAGCGGTCCTCCGTTGGAAATGTCAAAGACCTGATGAGGGTTCAGAAGTTTCCGGAAGCTGTAGAGAAGCTCTCTGCCTTTCAGACCGCCGCTCTTTGGGTTGACAAACACCAGCAGAGGACAGACGTCTTGTCCCAGCTTGTTGTGCTGAGAGAGGACAGCGACAGTCACAGAACAGAAGCTATAAGATCAGAACGACCGCGGTGGACTGCAGCGCGGCGGTTTGACCTCCACTAACGATGAGCAGTCAGACCACCTGACGTCGCCTCTGTGCTCACTGACCTACAGTCTGAAGCTCGACTGTGTTTTCAGTGAGTGACTGAAACGTGACCTTCAGATGCGTTACCTCGATCTCTGGGATGACGAGTGAAGTGAGCGTCTTGCTGTTGACGGTCGTGTCTTTAGCCAACATGTAGATCCTCTCTGCTTCAGAGAAACATGAGATTTGCAACGCCGCCGCACCTGAAAGGTAAGTACAGAGCCGTGACCGTACGTCTCTGTTTAAAGGTCAGTTCAGGTGAACATATTCAACATTAGCTAATCACTTATTAGTCTGCACATGAGCAGCATGATGGTTCTGTATTAATGCTAATGCTAATGCTAATGCTTTTTTACTTTAGAGTCTATATTTACTGTGAACGTGTCACTTTGGCTCATTGTGACCACATTTCTCACTATTTTCAGAATGTTTCCAAACCAAACGATCAATCGATTGATGGTTTTCAGGCGTTCAAAGCTGGTTGGAAAACACTGAGCTGATAGACGTCCAGGAGCCATTTTCAGGTCTGTCTACATGTTTGTGTTTACACCTCCGTCCAGCAGGCGGAGCGTTCTGCAAAGCTGCAAAGAACTCTGGGATAAACCTGAACTTTAGATCTACAAACTGGACATTTATTAGAAACATGCGTCCAAACAAACAGTCACTGGAAGACTAGAGCTGCTCAGGACAGAAGAAAGACACTTTGGGATTTAAATATTTGAGCTTATCTTCACACATCCTTAAAATCCACCGAGAAGACAACTGTCTCACCTTGACTGGCATAGACGTGGCTGATAGTCACCAGGTGACCTGCAGGGAGAGAGACACAGATGAATCAGAAGAAGCAGACAGGAAGTGAAGTGTGCCCATCAGCACCGCTACACACAAACCAACCAACCAATCAGCAAAGAGAGAAACCTCAAATTTGAACAGAAGTACAGCAGCTGAGTAAATGTCCTCAGTTGCTTCACACAGCGACGGCTGACAGCAGTCAAACGGTCCAGCAGCGCAGCAGCAGGCTGGTTGAGTTGGGAATGAACAGGTAGAGTTGACTCAGGTGCTCTGACTCACTCTTGATGGTCAGGTGTTCCTGGATCAGCTGGACGTACTCCTCTTTAGTCAGCAGGGGGGGCAGTCCTCCAATCAGCAGGCTGACCTGCGCCGCTCGCTTCCTGTTCGCCACGATGTAAAAGCGAGTGTGGCTCATCTGCCGCAGAGACACCTGGGAAGCCAAACACAGGTGAACTTCACCTTCTGTGTGAAGGAACAAAGTAAATACGTCATCACACAAAAACCTGGTGAGACCAAAACTTTCAATCAGGTAGAAAGAATAAAATGACTACAGAACTCCCAGGAAACATAAATGCTGGGTCAGCTCCACTGAAGTGATGAAGAAGCCTCTTGATAAAACTGTATTTTCAGGAGCAGCTTGAAAGAAGGAGAGGAGGTGCAGACTGAGAGGAGGAGTTTCTGTCTGTGGCTGAATGAGGAGGTCCGAGCCTCGCTGTGTACGTTAGTGCCATCGTGTTGTGTTCACGCAGGAGCTGGATCTCCTCCTACCTTCCTGATCTCCTGCAGCTTGTCCAGAATCTTCTCCTGAGGAGTCAGAGTCTGTCTCTGGACTGGAGGACAAACATGGAGACCACATGACCGTCTGTTAGCTTCATGCTTTGACTGAATGAGTAGCTAAATAACGTCAGTTAGCTTAGCATAGTCAGATCTTTCCCTCAAATTCTAAACTGTATGAATGTTGCTAACTGTCAAACACAGATGTGTGCAGACAGACATAAAACTAATACTTTTACAAAGACTTAGCTTTTAGCTTTTAGCTTTTTGGACGTTCTGCTAGCTTGTGATGCCACAGTGACTTCCTGTTTACATAGCTGACTGCTCTTGATTGGACAGAGCTACAGATGCTTCCTAGCTTCAGCAGTCTTTAGCAGCTGAGATGTTTTATTGGTCACTTTTCTTCCAGGCTGTGATGATGATGATGATGATGATGATGATGATGATGATGATGATGATGATGATGATGATGTTCTGAGGCTTTTCAAGGACTCGCTGGTGTGTTTGTGTCCTTCATACCTGACGTTACTGCTCACCTTGCTTGCTGCTCATGCAGACCTCCAGCAGGCTGAAACTGGACGCGTCTTCCTCCTGAACCAACACACAGTCATCAACAGGAGCCCCGACAGACACGACACATTCATTCATTCATTCATTCATTCGTTCACTCACTCACTCACAGCAGGTGTGTCGCACAGAGGTCACATGACAGGACGACGATGCAGCAGGTTTACACTTTGCTTTCTGTACTTTAAACTGAACTTTAGTCCGAGCTTAAACTCTCTGAGGATAACCTTACCTGTCTGTCGAGCTGACTGAGGACCTCAGTGAGGACTGAAGCTGCTGTGCTGCTCGTAGTGACGGAGACGGAGACGAACGCTGCACCCGATCTGAAACACACAGCAGGTGAGGACGTGAACAAACTGCAGCGTCTGAGCCAAACAAGGAGACGATTCAGCAGCAGAAAGACGATGGTTTAAGGTTAGAGTGCCTCACCTGGGCCAGCCTGCGTACACCTTGATGACCTCGGCGTCTCGGGGTTTGGCCCTCAGCAGCCAGGCGTCTCCGCCGTCCTTCAGAGAGCTCCTGTTGTCTGGACCGCCGTTACGGTTGAGGATGTCGTCGCTTTGGAGGCGCTGCATGCCCCCAATCTCGTGCAGCTCGTAGTCCTGAGGTTCATCAGGGAGGTAGAAGGCCCTCAGCGCCGCCTCCTGCAGGACAACACAGGCACTGCAGTGTGAGGAAAGACGGGCCACAGGTGACAGGTGACAGGAATCAAAAGCAAAGGAATAACTGAGTTCAACCCCAGAAACCTGCACCAATCAACAGGCAAGGGCACCGCGTGTCTCCTGACAGGTCAAATCCAGGGCTCACAGAGCTTCACACTGAGATTAAGTAGAGCACATTGTTAATCTGTGGTTTAATCTGACTGCCTTTATTATCTAACGTCTGTTTCTACACAATTAGAATTCATTCAACTGTGCAGATTCTCATGCTGATGTGTTTCTACCACATTAACCTCCTGGGCTCTGCAGGTAGAGGGAGCAGCAGTAGCAGCAGTAACAGTAGCAGTAGTAGTATTAGTAATGGTAGTAGTATTAGTAGTGGTAGTAGTATTAGTAGTGGTAGTAGTATTAGTAGTGGTAGTAGTAGTAACAACAGCAGCATTCTGTGGGACATGTTTCAGGGGCGGGGCTGAGCTCTCACCACCACTTCCTCATTCCTTGTGGCTCGAAGGATGGAGACCAATCGGAAGAAGCCCCGCTTGACTGCATCATCGCCGTCAAACACCTTCAGAAACTGTTTCCCTGTAGGTCACATGCACGCGCGCACACACACACACACACACACATCATCATTGTCAACATGACAGGCGTGATCTTTGGGACGTCGGGGGCGCTGCGAGGCCTGCAGCAGGTCTGTGGACTGACCTGACTCTGGAGCAGCGGGGGGGCCGTCTCTGGACACAGCAGCAGACGCATCGACGTCATCTGAGTTATCTGACACAAACAAAGAGCAGTGAACTCACCGAGGCTCCACCTGAAACACCTGAGCAGAGACGACCCGACTTCCTCTCGGTCGCTTCTCTGTGTGTGTGTGTGTGTGTGTGTGTGTGTGTGTGTGTGACTGATGTTTGTGTGTTTTAATCTCAGTGGATTTTTCTGTTTAATAATGAAAATATGTTTCATGTCTATTTATCTTCTTAACCTTTTTTAACATCACACATCTCCCAGCTGAAGCTACCAGGAGCTAAGCTAGCTGGTTAGCATGCTAACGTCTTAAACTCATGTTTTAACAGGAATGAAACCTCTCACACACACTTTCATTCAAACCACTTAAAGGGTCATTTCACCAAAATCACAGCAGTACTGCTCGTCCACCTGCTGCTGGTGGACTCACTGTCCTCCTTCAGCTGTGGACGGACTCTCTGCAGGCCAAGTGTGGACGTTTGTCTCCATTATTAACATCAGGATATTGTGAAAAAGCTCATTTTTCGTGTCACAGCTCAAAGAGTGAAGCTGTCAGGAAATGTTTGTGGTTCACACACAGTTTGTGTCAGCAGCATCACAGAGGATGTGGTTTGTGTGTGTGTGTGTGTGTGTGTGTGTGTGTGTGTGTGTGTGTGTGTGTGTGTACCCAGGTCATGGCTGTAGCTCTCGGTGATGCGGTAGCAGTGCATCTTGCTGAAGTTTCTGGACTCCAGGCGGACGCAGGACGGATGCAGCAGCATGCAGCGCAGACGTCCCAGAGTGCACTCTGGTGGCACGCTGAGGTAACACGCCGCATGGCTCTGCAGAGAGACGGCGAGGACGAGAGACATCAAACGACACACGCAGGACAGAGCTGATCAGCGATCAATGATTTGGACATGTAATCTGGTGCTTAAATGCAAACACACCCTGAAACCAACCAGGATCCTGGAAAACCACCTGAGCAGGTTTGTCAGGTTCAGCAGGCTGTGTGTGTGTGTGTGTGTGTGTGTGTGTGTGTGTGTATAAACCCTGCATTGTTAATGTATTAACCCCACAGGAGTCGTGCAGCCCTCAGTCGTGCCTGCAGCCCTCTCTCAGGGACGAAAGCCCAGGGACCGGCAGGCAGACTGTCTTCAGCCTGTGAGTCAAAGCTCAGGGGAAAATGCCCCATGACTCATTGGACAACTCACTGCTGCTGGTTGGTTGAAAACTGAAGGTGACTCAGATCAACATCTTCATCACCTCCTGTCGTCTCACAGTCAGAGGACACAAAGTAAATCTGAGGCTATGACAGTGAGGACGTGTCCCCCTGTCCACAGAGGACATGATGCCTTTGTCCACAGGTTGACATAATAATGCAGAATCCACATGTCTTCTACTTTCTTTGATGACAAATCAGCACAGGTTGTCTTTCAGACAGGGACGTTTGGACCTCTGGGACTCCTGCTAATCCGTCCTTGACCTGAGCGGGTCAGCGTCATCAGGACCGGGTGATGTGGTTCAGCTGGTTCTTACCGTGATGCCGCACCACTCGCACCTCATCCCCGCCATGACGTCGGAGGAGCCGCAGGACCGCCGACAGACGTCACACCTCGCCGCTGACGGCAGGTTTCCCTCCCTCCAGTGGTGGTGAAACGTATCCTGCAGCGACAGAAAGTAGATCCTGGGTGAGAGACAGATGACTGAACCTCATCTTTAAATAAAAACATGTTTGTGAGCTGACGTCTTCAGGAGGAACCAATGAGCATGAAGCAGAGGCACAGACAGGAAGTCAGATTTATGTTCATTTATGTTCTGATTGGATCTGGCTGCTTCCCGTCAGCTCTCCACAGCCAATGAGAGGACAGCCAGCCTGACCCGGTCTGTGAGGCTGCTGGTCTGCTGTCAGTCAACTGGTGCTGAACTGGTTTTCAGTCCGACCGCCATCATCAGCTCATTTTAATCAATCAGCTCTGATTGACACGCACACACACAGACACACACGCAGCATTTCTTCAGTTCCAGGTGATGTTTCAGAGACGATCGATCGACAGCTGCTGCGGGACGAAACACTGAAGCCACACTCACCTGCTCCAGAGTGACGTCCAGGTGAGTCCAGCGACAGTCTGCACAGCTGAAGACCGCACAGTCAGCGTGGACGTGCAGCTCACACACTGCAACACACACACACACACACACACACACACACACACACACACACACACACACACACACACACATGTGAGGTCAAAGGTCACAGGGTCAGTCACAGGTCACATGTCGGCATTTCATTCCAGATAAAACCTGACTGATGCAGCTTTCTCGGTGTATTATTATTGATGGATTGATGGATTGATGGATTGATTGATTGGTTTCTCTACATACGTCACTGCTGGTTTGCTCTGTCTGTGTTGGATTTTATTTAACTTTATTCGCCTCGTTGCCTCCTGAGACGCTTTAATCTGCTTCAATCGTGTGAATCACTTTGTAACTTTGTTCTGAAAGTCTTTTATAAACAAAGTTGAGCACCATTGTTTCATTGTAGCCTCTCTTCTGTCTGCTCTCTGTGGTGTTTACCTGCTCTCACATGTGGTTCTGTATGTTCAGCTTTAACGTTCAGCACAAAGACCTTCAGTCACACATGACCTGAATCCATCACACACAGTCAGAAAGAGCTTTAGTTGAGCTTCAGTTCCTTCTGTGAGCTCAGTTTCTGCTCTGCTCACAGACCGAGCGTCATTTCTAAGATGAAAACTCTGTTTAATGACTAACATCTGACTATATTTAAACAATGAATGAGGTAAAAGACTTCTACTGAACAAACTCCATCTGCTGATGAAGGTCATGTGACGTGGTCAAAAGCAGAGACTAAATGGACTCTCATCAGACGGACACACGCTGGTTAAACTGGAGTTACTGGTGGTGAAACTGGTCTGACCTTCGCAGCGCAGCGCCGTGTTTCCCTCCGTTTGCTTCCTGCAGACGCAGCAGAAACGCTTCTTGTGACTCGCCGGACCGAAGCAGTGAGCCACCGGGACCTGCAGGGGGCAGCAGCAGGAGGCGTTAACAGAGCCAGGAGGAGGCGTGTGTGCGCACGTAAAGCCAGTAAATGCATGAAAATACTTGATGCTTCTGCCTTCTAGAGGACGGAGGACACTCAGGACGGAGGACACTCAGGACGGAGGAGCAGCAGCTGTCGCAGATTTCCAGCAGCTCCGTTTCTAATGTCTGTTTTTTTTTTTTAAATAGCTTTATTGTTCCTTTACAAACTGCACAAAGTGAATCTAGTGGCTCCACAACAGATCACTGCAGCTGACCCTGAACATGACACGTTATGTAACAGCATGTTAACATCAAGCGCCGGGCAACAGGGCCTGAGGGCCTGGGGGCCCGGGGGCCCGGGGCCCGGGGGCCTCTGATCTGAACAGCTGCTTTCACCGAAACATCAGAACATGGAGGCAGCGTGAAGGAGGCCTGCTGACCGCCAACCTCACAACACTACACACACACACACACACACACACACACACACACACACACACACACACACACACACACACACACACCTGTTCTATGAATGAGCTTCAAGAAAAGGCTCAGAGTTTAACCAGGAAGCTAATCTGAGCAGGAAAAGGTCTTTATTCAACGCTGAGGCGTTAAAAAGAAACAAGGTCAAACATGTTTGTGTTCCAGAACATTCAGGATTACTGAGGTGCACAAACACGGACGGCGTGTGATACACCAGAAGAAACGTTCACACCTTCATCAGTAAGAAGAAGAACTGTGAGAGGAAACCAGCGCAGGCTTCTACGAAACAGAAAGCCGTCAGTTAAAGAGCAGCGAGTGCTGAGAGGACGACTGAGGATCAGCTGTCAGCTCACAAACATCAGAGCACTCTGCTACAGCTGGTCCCTGTCTATGGCCGCTTTATCGATCGGTGCAGCAGTCAGTCAGGCTCAGTGATCAGCGATCAATAAACATCATGTCAGTGTGTTTAGAGTCTCAGCAGCTGTCTGTTACTCACCTGCACCAGAGACGGAGCCATGCAGGAGCAAACCGAGCGCAGCGTCTTCAGGCATTTCTCATGACACATGAAGTTACACACTGAGGAGGAGACAGAGGAGACAGAGGAGGCAGAGGAGGCAGAGGAG
>JBBMOE010000134.1:116329-132732 GCA_037975065.1 Chaetodon trifasciatus
ACATGAATGAACACATGAAAGCAGCAGGAACATGAATGAACACATGAATGAACACATGAACGCAGCAGGAACATGAATCCACAAACAGCAGAGAAACACACACGTTACTGCATCACGAGTACTTTTACTTCAAGTACTTTAAGCATATTCAGCTGATGATACTTTAACTTCAGTAATGTTGTGACTTGTACATGTAGTGGAGTATTTCTTTTCTCAGTGTGGTATTAGTACTTTTACTGAAGTAAAGTTCTTCTTGTCAGCTGACTCACTGTCACTTTTATGTATCTGTGACATCACTGAGTTTTCCCGCAGTATGTGTGAAGATGCAGTACTGATGGTGTATTTCTGTAGTACCCTCGCTCAGGAAAGCGTCTCTCATCATGAAATAACTCCTTTGTTTCTTTCACATTCGATTCGCTGAACTCAGATCAGATTCTCGGCCGTGAGCCAACATGGCGGCTCTGTTTTTATCATAATTAGGCTGCTGGCAGTCAGCTGGTTTCATCTTCATCAGATGATTCTCTGGGACAGACCAAACAAATCAGCTGACGTCCTGTTGGACCTCATCGTTGTCTTCATCACTGATGACGATCAGCAGAGTCAAATTGTCCTCAGCTCACCTTTGATTTCATTTACTGTTTGTTGTTTCCGTCCTTTTGTCTTTTAGCTCCCCTTTAGAGACAAAGTGCAGATCAGAGCCTGAACCCTGCAGGGACGCGTGAAGAGAGACACAGAGAGACACAGAGACAAACAGAGAGACAAACAGAGAGACACAGAGAGACACAGAGACAAACAGAGAGACACAGAGAGACACAGAGACAAACAGAGAGACAAACAGAGAGACACAGAGACACAGAGAGACACAGAGAGACACAGACACAGAGACAAACACAGACACAGAGACAAACAGAGACACAGAGAGACAAACACAGAGACACAGACACAGAGACACAGAGACAAACAGAGACACAGAGAGACAAACACAGAGACAAACAGACACAGAGACAAACAGAGAGACACAGAGAGACAGAGACAAACAGAGACACAGAGACAAACAGAGAGACACAGAGAGACACAGAGAGACAGAGACAAACAGAGACACAGAGACAAACAGAGAGACACAGAGAGACACAGAGAGACACAGAGACAAACAGAGACACAGAGAGACACAGAGAGACACAGAGAGACACAGAGACAGAGGTTTGCTGTGGTGAAGGTCTGGGTCACACAGACTCTCCAGGGAAGAAGCTGATTGGCTGACAGAGATAAGAATCTCTTGTTACCACGTCAACGGTTGAGTGCCCTGTCCATCAAGCGTCTGTTCCCACGGTAACAAAAGCTCCCGTTTCCCCCCACTGGACCCCCACGCCCCTAACCCCTCTATACACGCACGCACGCACACACACACACACACACACACACACACACACATTTCAGAGAGTTGGGAAAGATTCCAGTTTGTGTAGAAAAAGTGGTAACTGTGTGTGTGTGTGCGTGTGTGTGTGTGTGTGTGTGTGTGTGCATGTGCGTGTGTGTGTGTGAATGGAGCTCTGAAAACACTGTGTGTGTGTATGTGTGTGTGCAGGTTTCTGGATTCAGGCTTGAGGTTAGAAGTCTCTGCAGTGTTCTGTGTCATTAGACGTGTGTGTGTGTGTGTGTGTGTGTGTGTGTGTGTGTGTGTGTGTGTGTGTGTGTGTGTGTGTGTGTTGGATTCTGCGGTCAGTGCAAATGTTTTTATTCTCGGAGCAGGAGGAGCGAGAAAGGCCAAACTGATCCTATTAGACTGAAAAGAAAGAGAAACACACACGCGCACACACACACACACACACACACACACACACACACACACACACACACACACTCTCAGGTTGTTTCCATCTGAATGTGGAACTCATTTAAGAAGATTTGTTGGCTCGAGCGTCCGTCTCGTCTGCCAGCTTCATTTCTCGAAGCTTCAGTCGTTGGACAGCAGAGACCTTGAACGTCGTGGGTTCGATGCCGGTCTGCAGTGGACGGACGGGAACCTGATACCTGAGTGCAAACAAAGAGCGGCTCGGCCCTCCGAGGCCTCACATGCCGGCTGTCACCCGTGTGTTTCCTTCATGTGGTCCGGCTCTGAAGTGCAGGACCGACGGCTCAGCTCAGGCACAGACGGCCTACCTGCCCTCCGCTGACACACCTTCACTGACAAACACCTGCGGCCACTTCCTGTTTCCCTGATGACAAAATGATGACGTGCATTTGTGAGGACTGAAGACGCCACCTGGGCTGAACTGAAATCAGATCACTGTTAGTGAGCACAGAGATGATGTCACACAGGTGGTCATCACAGCTGTGGGCGTGTCCAGTCCACAGACAGACAGGTGACAGGACTCACCCGATGAACGTATCCGCTCCACCTCAGCGAGTGTTAAAGCAGCGAGTTTTAAGAATGACGAGACGTTTCACAAAGACAAACGAAATGATTTAAAGATTTACAGCAAATACATCAAAAGTGAAGACGAGACTTAAAGGGCCACCGTGGAGGATTTAGTGGCATCTAGTGGTGAATCAGCAGATCGCAACCACCTGAATAAACCTCACCTGGCCAGTGGGAAAGACTCTGTAGAGTCAGTGTTTGGTTTGTCCGCTCTGGGCTCCTGTAGAAACATGGTGGAGTCTGTGATACAGAAACACAAAGACTCAGATGATTTCAAACATCATGATGAAGAGTATCTCACGTCTCTTCCAGCTGATCCTCCTCAACCCTCCACACTGGACCTGATGGAGGATCTGAGGAGGAGCAGGCTCACAGGGAGTCAGCGGGTCCAGGTCTCTGAGCGTCCAGGACTTTACAAACCAGCAGGGAAACCTTCAGATCCACATTTAAAACAGAACAGAAACACACACACACACACACACACACACACACACACACACACACACACACACACACGCGCGTGCGCACACACACACACACACACACACACACACACACACAGACTGCCAGCTCCAGGGGAGAAAGACACACTGCTGCCTTGTTTAAATAGAAGTGATACTTGAGCTGAATGAGTGTGTGTGTGTGTGTGTGTGTGTGTGTGAACAGACTGTTCAGTGTAAAGGCCACTCAGTGAGCCTGAAGGACACACACACACACACACACACACACACACACACACACACACACACACACACTGTGTGTCCTGTGTTTCATGGGAGAGCAGTTAAGTGCATCTGATCGACATAATTGACAAACATCTAAACAAACAAATAACTAAATAAACACAAACAAACACAAACTATAGCATGTAAACAGTCAGTTTCATTTCTTAATGTAAATCCTTTACGGGTCCATCACAGCGAACGTGGCGGATCCTGCGAGCTGATTGGCTGCTGGTGTCTGCCTGTCAGCCCTCTCAGGAGGTGCAGAACCGGAACGTTCCGCTCAAAGAGGCTGAGAAGCTGAAGTTCAGTCTGCAGTCTGGAGCTCTGTCACATGACAGAACAGGAAGTGACAGAAACAGCTGATCTGTTCTGTCAGCTGAAATCCAGTTAGTGACCTGCCCGACTGAAGGAAGGAAGAGAGATCCAGTCCAGTGATTAGACTGGGCCCACTGCTTTTAATACACGCAGTGATTCCAGTACGCCTCAGTTACTGGTCTCATACTGGGAATGTGTTCACTGGACCTGCTGCAGTGATCAGCTGATGTGTTTTAATTAGAACATGTTTAAATAATGAGTGAAAATCTGCTGAACTGGTCGAGTCTGTGGGTTCACCTCATGGTGGGGGGGTTGAAGGCATCACCGTGGCAACCGCAGACCATCGACCGCCTGTGTCAGGAACAGGTCAAGTGGTTTAGAGCTTCGACAAACCACAAGATCTGACCTTTGACCCCAACTAGCTGCTGACAGTTTACATTTCTCTCTCTCTCTCTCTGTTTACAGTGCGCCTCTCTCGCCCACTGCATGCACTCACACACTCATAGAAACAGCAGAAGAAGAAACTGAAGGTTGGAATAAAACTTTATGTGTAGATATATTCAAGGCATGTTTTTCACCAGGAGAGTAGAACACTGAGAGAGAAGCTCATAATCATAAATCAATATATGATAATATATCACTGATATGTTCAATACTTACATGTTTTTAGTTGAGAGCAGTTTTCAGTGGAAAACTTGATTATTTTTCATTAATAATCGTCTGAGTGCTTCCAGTAAACTGTTTGATCTTTGCATCATGAAGCCTCACATCTATCAGAAGTGCATGAAACCTGCGCAGTGACACTTTTATTTCATTCATTTCTTCTCCTCTCGCTGGTTTCCTCCACTGAAAACAAATGTTAAATAAACGCGTCGACTCAGAGCGACCTGAGAGGATGAAGTGCTGACTTTATGACTGTTTAAAAGCGTCTTGCAGACAGCAGCCGAGTGCGTCTGCTCGCATCAATTATTCACACTCCACTTTGCAGAGTCGGCGTTTTATTTGCTAAACATAAAAAAACAAAAGTGTTAATTAGAGTTTATCAGTTTGTATCTGTGCACGTGGACACACATACACATATGCAGTACATGCATGAAGTATTACAGGCCTGTGTGAGCCTGAATACACATGTACAGTGTTAGCTGTGCAGTGACTGGAGCTGCAGCAAAACAAACAAAACACACACGATGACATAAATCCTGACGTCCATCTCATTTACACAGAAGTGTGTGTGTGTTTGTGTGTGTGTGTGTGTGTGTGTGTGTGTGTGTGTGTGTGTGTGCGTGTGTGAGAGAGACTCCACAGTGTAACCCAACACGACGCAGCAGCTGACTGCGTGTTGTTCTGTGTAAATGTGGCCTCTGGATAGTCAGGCTGGCAGTCAAACCTGGACAGCAGCTCTCTGATTGGTCAGGCTGAACACATCCAGGTGTCTCTGGACCGTCGGCCTGCTGGTGTGTGTGCGGCCAGCTGCCTCTGAAGCTGCAGGCTGAAGCACTTTATGAGCTCTGCTAATGTCTCCCTGTGTGGGTCTGGGTCTTAATGGCCTTTTGTTAGCCGGAGGAGTAAATCTACGGGGCAGATGCAGTACTGATGGAGTATTACTGCTCTGCTGTTTGCTCTACTGACTGTTTATGAGAGGATTCAGTTGTTCTCTATAATCTGTAATGAACTTTGGGAGCAGAGGTACTTTTGACGTTATGGCCGCACACGTCCTCCCGCTGGCTGCACAGCTTGTACAAAAGTCCAAGTTTATGACGTGTTTACTGAGTGAAAGTCAGCTGCCACCTGCACAGAGCAAAGCATGATGGGACCGTATGGGCCGGACTGTCTTCGTCATCCCGCTGACTCAGTTCATTTTGTCACGTCCTGTGTTGTGAATGCAAACAGCTTTAACGTGTTTTTCTGTTGAAAACCGACAGACTGTCCACTTCCTGTTACGCAAACTGAGCACATGTTGTCTTCCTTCGTCTTTCTTACTGTTGCTGCTTCAGACTGTGTGATCATGAGAGGACAGCAGAACGAATGGATCTGAGAGCAGGTCCTGATCATATGGACACGTCCTCCATCAAATCTCAGTCAGGAAGCGTCTTCAGGCTTATTTCCTCTTCTCTCTAAAACTTTGAATTCTTAGCCTCGGCGCTTACAGCGCAGCTATGAGGACGATCCAACCTCAACAACTATTGGATGAAATTCACATGTGACCCTGATGAAGGCCACAGGCTGAATGTTCAGGCTGGAGTTTTGTCTGTTCTGCTGACGTCCATGTCCCCTTCAGGGTGAACTGTAATGAGCCCAGTGATGCGTTCACTTTGTGTTGCGCCATCATCACGTCACCATGTGACCATTCTGCTGTTGTTCATGGGAATGAGCTGAACATTAATGTGTTCACCGTCCTGTAGTCAGCTGACAGTCATGTGATCAGCTCTGTGGTGAGAGTGATCCTCTGGGACCATCAGCACACACCGTAAACAGGAAGTTCCCGGACCCATTCGCCGCCCCCACGATGGCTCCCTGGAGGATTCTGGGCGGTGTAGCCGCTCTGCAGCAGTAAAGGTGGACGTGGAGCCGCCAGGAGGTCATGTCACATGATGATGGCGAAGACTGCATGAACACAGGGTGGCGTTTTATTTTGTCTTCCAGAGGACGCAGGCCGAACCAGTGTGGGAACAGAGCAGAGGAGGAAATGTTAATCTGTACGACCTCTGGATGAGATCAGAGAGGAGCGTCTCAGCACTTATAGACAGGAAGCTATTATCTTATAGACAGGAAGCTATTATCGATGGACAGGAAGCTATTATCTATGGACAGGAAGCTACACTCCCACCATCATTTGGACAGGAAGCTTATGGGTCTGTATGGAGAAGATGTGGTCTCTCCAGTCCACTCAGGGAACTCTGGGCCTCATTCACAGTGACGTTAGAAGAATAAAACTTCTGATTCATGAATGATGACACCTGAAAACCTCAAACTACCTTCAGACCTTTTTCAGCTTCTTCTCTGAAAACGTTGCTGTGAGAGTGAAACAGAACAGTGAAGTCGTGTCGGACAGATGAACAGTGAGCTGAAGCTCATGACGAGACTGAAGCTCGGCGGACCTGCAGGTTCAGCTGATTGTCCATCTACTCCAGAGACACAAACACTCTGTCCGTCCAAACACTGTTCAGCTACAGATATCAGCTGCCTTCTTGAGGTCGGGGACGGATGGTGGTCAATAAACAGGCGAGGTTATTGGATGTGTGAGCGGACTCTTTGGGTCTGACTTTCATTGAGGAATCCAAACGCTGTCCATCAGTCTCTTTGTCTCTGAGGTTTAGACCCACAGGTATCCTGCAGGCATCACCCACAGTCAACATGACGTTTCCTTCAGATGCAACTCAAGACCTGGTTACAGGATGCAGACATAGCCAAAAGTATGTGGACTAAATGGACCTTTTCTGTACTGTAAAGACAGAGCACAGACGTCAGAGTGTCCCCGTGAAGGACAGGAAGCAGTCACAGACGAAGACGAATGAGAAGCTTTTAAAGGTCAAAGGCAACAAAAAGACCTGAGAGAAGAGCTGCAGTGGGTTTAAAGGGCAGAGCTGCTGTTTGTGCACTGCCGTGTTATTTTGGTGGAGGAGTTATTTCTGGGTGAAAGAAAGCTCCAGCGCCCGCCTGCAGTGCAACATGGGATACAGACTGTGACATAAATCCTGTTATTTATGGACGACACTCAGCGTCATGGCTGACAGGAACAAAGCATGATGGGAATCTTAAAGCGAGCCGACTGCTGAGCGACAGTTTGAGGTTTCTTCCTCTGGTTTCTCGTCTCTGTCCTCACATCGGAACTCCTACGTTACCCAGAATGCCTTGTCAAACTGCTCCTGACGAGTGGCAGAAAAATTTCTGCGCACACATAAAGCAAAAGGCAGCAAACCCTCCACAACAACAACAACAACAACAACAACAAGCACAACAATGACAAAAACGACAACAACAACAAGCACAACAACGACAACAACAAGCACAACAACAACGACAAGCACAACAACAAGCATAACAACAACAAGCACAACAACGACAACAAGCACAACAACAATAACAACAACAAGCACAACAACGACAACAACAAGCACAACAACAACAACAAGCACAACAACGACAACAACAAGCACAACAACAATAACAACACAAGCACAACAACAAGCACATCGACAACAACAACAACAACAAGCACAACAACAACGACAAACAACAGCCACAAAAGAAGACACATCTTTGACAGAATAATCTCCACGTCCAGACGTGCTTCATCAGTGAGTTTGTCCACTTTCCTTCAGGACTTGATGTCCATGTTTGACTGGTGTCTGATTGGAGTAATTTGGTAAAACAGTCTTCAGTCTTTCTTGCTTTTTCTAGAGCTTTCAGATAAGATGTCCATAATTAAGTTTGAACCATTTTCTGTATAGAGTTTTCCTGTCCAGCTAATGCTAACTAGCCAGCCGTCTTCTGTGGACGTTCGTCGTTTCTTTGCTGTCAGTTGTTGCCTTGGCAGTAAGATGCTGTCAGTTCACCTTCAAAGTATAGAAAACATTGAACCAATCAGAACCAGGTAAATCTGTTGACAGGTGAAACAGAGCACCAGTAATAATCTTAGTTCATCTAAACTGTCATTGACAAAAGAATCAACGAAACCGATTTCAATGATTCATCTTTCAGCCGCTTCTTCAAACGCGTCGACTGAACCGTCATTGTTTGCTCTGCATGACCTGCAGCTTTGAAGGCTGCACCTGAACAGCTACCTGAGCAGATACCTGAGCAGATACCTGAGCAGATACCTGAGCTGCAATGAGCAGCTTCAGTCACCTGCAAGGTGCCAGATGGTGCAGCAGATCCAAACGTGTGTGTGTGTATGTGCATGTGTTAGTATTCTGAGGGCATTACATCGGCCACTAGTGCGCACACAGAATATATCTAAGATAGGTGTGTGTGTGTGTGTGTGGGTTCATGTTATCATTGGCTGCTGCAGCACAGAGACAGCGAGGGGAATAAGGACACGCTTCACAGTCTAGAGGACATCTGATCTCATCTGTGTGTGTGTGTGTGTGTGTGTGTGTGATGGTTGACTGATTGGAGATGGTGTGAGTCAAGTCGAATCCTTCACACACACACACACACACACACAGACAGGGTTGTCGTGGTTACCGTGCGGTGCAGCAGGAGGCTGACAGGCTGCAGTCGGTCCGCTGTGATGCTTCAGTGTGTCGCTCTGAATCTTCGTCCGTGACACGTTTCAGATTTTCGCTCAGATGTCAGAAACTCAGAAGTCAGTCTGAGTCTGTGTTTTCCTCCAGCTGTCTGATCCTGAACGCCCCACTGCCTCCTCCTCCTCCTCCTCCCTGTTGTTGTTGTTTTTAGCACACATGCTAATGTGGCAGCCATGTTGGCAGCCTCTGAAAAGCTAGCAGCAGTCACAGTAATAGTACTTGTACTCAGAGCTGAGGCTGCATTCAGTTCTTCTCCCGTGAATTCTGGTATTTTAACAGTTTGAGTTCAGTTTGTGTTCGTTTACAGACAAACGACTCGTTCAGAAAACATGGAGGGACGTCGTGAAAACAAAGCTGATGACATCCTTTCACTTCCTGATGGATGAGATGCCTGAGAGCTGATCTGCCACAGAAATCACAAAGAAATCAGGGACTGAATCCCAGTTAAACCCACTGAGTTCATCTGGTGTGACAGGAGGGTAGGAACCAAAACGCTGCCAGATTTTGGTTCCTACCATCTCTTTGTCTCTGTTCCTATTGGATGTGACAGCTGATATTGAGAGGAAGTGGCATGTGAAAATATCTGAGAGCTGCCAACTGACCAGTGTGTGTGTCTACGTGTGTGTGTGTGTGTGTGTGTGTGTGTGTGTGTATGTGTTTGCTGAAATGAACCAAACCAAGAGCCATTATCATGGTGCCACACACACACACACACACACACACACACACACACACACACTCAGACAAACAACAGTATTGACTAAAGGCTCAAATAAACACAAATCCACTCCACATATCGACTGAAACAAGAGCTCAGACAGTGTGTATACAGCTCACACACACACACACACACACACATAGTATGATGGTGTCAAATGATACTGTTTGGGTTTGAACTGAAGAGACTGTGTGTGTGTGTGTGTGTGTGGGGGGGGGGGCATATTGTGAATGATGTACTCAGTGGTGGTAGAAGTATTCAAGTCCTTTATTACAGAGTTTTAGCATCTCCCTCCTCTCTCTGACTTATCAGTAATGAAGGTTAATCACAGATGATGAAGAGCAGAGTCAGTGAAGGAAGTCGTTTCTGGTCTTTTTGTTGTTCAGAAGTTCAATTAACACAGATTTACAACATGAAAAGAAAAGAAATATACAAGTATAAAACACGAGTTTGATGTGTTATCTGTCGACAGTGTGAACAGTGATGTTGTGTTGGGAGGCTGCATCCTCGCTCCTCGCTCCTCAGACGTCTCTCCTCGCTCCTTGGAGGTCTCTCCTCGCTCCTCGGAGCTCTGGCACAGATTCAAACAGGAACAGGCTCCTGTTTCGGTGTCAAATGCACCATCGTGGCGAGTTGCTTCAGCAAAGTGAATCTTAAAACGTCCAAACAGAAACAGAAGTTTGGTCTCAGCTCTGTTTGAACTGGATCACAGAATATCAGCTGAACACACAGATAAACAGATAAACACTGAGAGACTGTGGAGCAGGGAGGATGAACATGTTAAAAATCAAATGAAACACTGATGTAATGATTGTTTTTACTGTTCATTACTTCTATAGGCGTATTTTCCTGTTCGACCTTCACCACAACTTCATATATTTATAGAAATATTTACAGAATATCCTTTTTCAAGTAGCAGCTAATGGAAATATATAATTTACTGCTTTTTACAATGGGAGAAAATGAATATTGAGCAGAATTAAGTTCAAGTTATTGTTGGTTCGGCCTCCAGCACAACTCAGGTTTCTCATGTGGCCCCTTGTAAAAATTAATTGCCTCCCGTAGAGGGTAGCCTTAGCTAACTAAAACTAGCTAACTGAACTTAATTTTACCTTGAGCGTTAACCAAAGCATTAACTAGCTAGCTAACTAGCTAGCTAACTAGCTCGGTTGTTTTATTTGATTACTTGCTTGAGTTACTTCGTACGACCGGTAACCGCAGAGCTGGGCATTTTACGGCCCTCAGGACATCCCTGTCCGGGCCATGAGGTCAATCATAAATTACAACATAAATGAGAAAGTATTTATGCTGTGCACGCAATACAACTGTGTTGCTTTTATTTTGAAAAGCGTGCCCTTTTTCCTTTTTTTTTTTTTTTAATTTCCGTAAGGACGCACATGCGCGGGTAAACAGCTACAAGTGACGCTGCCAGCTAGCTGTCAAAACATCAGCTCACGCCAAAAAAAGAAAACTTGATACCGAATGCCGCGTTTTCAGCAAGACATGGGCTGCTAAATATGTATGTCCAGAAGTCAAAGGTGAAGCCGTGAGCTTAGTTTGTGGTCCACAGGTCGCTGTGTACAGTTTGAAGCGCCACTACGACCAAACACGAGGAGAAATACAAGAACTTGTTTGATCGAGAGCGCGCGAGGGATGCTTTGCTAGCTAAGCTGCGAAATCAACAAGGACTTTTTACTAAACCTCAACCATTACCGGTTACCGGTAGTGTCATCTAGTTAGTTAGCTAACGCTATCAGTTACCGTTTACTGGTAGCATTAACTAATTAGCTAACTAGCCCGGTTATTTTATTTGATTACTTGCTTGAGTTACTTCGTTGTCAGGTTGAAGTGTAACTGACTCCGTTTCTCAATAGTTTTTCCAGACCGCCCGCAGCTTCACAGCGACTTGACGGTGGCCGTATCCTCCCGTTTGTTGACGTTATCTCCACTCCTAACCGTTAGCGTTAGCGCCTAGATAACATCAATTAGACTAGATAACATTAGCCAGCAAGCTAGCGCTAGCGAATTAATGCTAGTTAGCAGTAGCTAATTAACTAGTTAGCTAAAGTTAGCTAACTGATGTACTGAACTTAAATTTACCTCGACCGTTAGCGGTTACCAGTAGTGTTAACTAGTTACTTAGCTAACGTTACCGGTTACTGGTAGCATTAACTAGTTAGCTAACTAGCCCTGTTATTTTATTTGATTACTTGCTTGAGTTACTTCGTTGTCAGGTTGAAGTGCAACTGATTCCGTTTCTCAATAATTTTTCCAGACTGCCCGCAGCTTCACAGCGACTTGACGGTGACCGTATCCTCCCGTTTGTTGACGTTTCCTCTACCGGTAACCGGTAACCGTTAGAGGCTAGATAACATCAATTAGACTAGATAACAGTGGTAGCTAATTAACTAGTTAGCTAAAGCTAGCCAACTGATGTACTGAACTTAATTTTACCTCGACCGTTAGCAGTTTCCGGTAGCGTTAACTAGTTTGCTAACTAGCGCGCATTTGAGAATGAGCCCTCTCCTGACGTCCTGTAACGAGGAGGGTTGAGGACATCGAGGGACATCTGGAGCTTCAGCTGAAGACAGACAAGTCAACTTTGACTCTTTGTCTCTGGGTTTGGATGAGAGCTGCGGTGTCCGTGACTCTGCCCAGCTCCTCCTCTTCTTACGTGGGATAACTACAGACTTTAACATGACGGAGGAGCTGGCAGCCATGCAGTCAGTGAAAGGGACAACAGCTGGAGTGATCTGTTCACGGAGGTAAATGCATGTTTGGACAAGTTGGGACTGAAATGGGCAGGTGTGACAACGGATGGTTTTCCTAATCTGATGGGGACAAATGTTGGACTTTTGAAGAGAATGCAGACATTCTCTGATTACCAGTAGCAGCTAATCAAAATATATAATTTATTGCGTTTTACAACTCTGCCAATGAGCCAAAAAGCCCATAATTCATAGTTCACCTGCTCTACACAATCAGATTGTTCTCCGTCCTCTTCCCACGTTGACCCTCCATCAAAGCTCTCAGCTCGGCTGCTCATTGCCAGCAGCTCATTGGCTTATTTTCATTGGCCAGCTGCTGTATTGATTCTCAGACTGAGTGTTTCTGATACTTCCTGGACCCTGAAGAGGAGTTTTAGTTGAGATCAGGACTCATTCATTGGTTGTTGAACTGTGGGTTTTATTTTGAGCTCTGACTCAGTGTCTAGTTATCATTATGGATTTGACATGTTTTGTAGAGGAGGACTTTGTTATGAACTGGCTGCACACCTTTGGTCTTGTCTGACGCTGAAGTTGGTCATCTTTTCTCATCTCGTTTCTCAGCCTGGTGCTGGAGCAGAGAACATGAAATGACTCCGAAGCAGTCGTGTGCGTTGTTGCTGTCATTGTCTTATGGTGAAAGCATCAACCTTTCCTGGAATCAGTCCTCAGAAAGCAGCCTGTGTTCAAGGTGTTCAACCACCTGCCTGCTGATGGGGAACGCTCATTTTCCGTATCTGTGCTGTAAAAGCTAAGAGACGCACCTGGCTGAGAGACCGATGCTTAAAATACTTTGTGTCCGTCCGTCTGTCTTTGTGTCTGAGAGGAAAAACAGAAAGTGGCTTTGTTTGCATGGCTCATTCAGCCTTCTTGGCTAACACGCTAATGCTCCTAACAGCTCTCTGCTGCTTTGTGTCTGCGCTGCCATTTAGTTTCTCATGTTTTCTGTGTTTCTTCTGTTGTTCGGCAGTCGGGTTTCTTGGCTGCCCCGCTCTCTGTTTCAGTCCGTCTGGCTCGAATGCTAATGTTCCTACCGGCCCTCCACTCGATCTGTGTGAATTAATGGAAGAAAAGGAGAATGGTGCTTTGTTAATGTCTGTTCTTCAGCTCCGCTCTGAATGGAGCTCCTGCTCACCTCCTGTTTTCCATCACTGTGGATGCTTCTTAGCTCTTATCGCACTGGCACGTTTCTGCTATTTTTGCGAGCTGAAGATAAGACGCAAGTTTCTGGCATCAGGTTGTATTTACAGAAGGTTAACCAAGGACGGAGAGAGAGAATTGCTGCACATTATAAATCAGTGTGAACAGCAGAGGAGGATTGTGGGAGTCTTGTGAAAAATGGCAGGTGAGGTGTGAACACTGAAAGTTAGGTTCATCACACTTTGCTCAGCTTTCACATCACTTGTGCAGCGATGTGGTTCAGGAGGAGCCCAGACTGAAGGCGAAGGTCTGGATTTTGATTGGATCAGCTGTCCGAGCCTTAGCCGCAGTTAGACTGATGCTTTAAAAATGCTTTGTTATCAGACCTTTTGGACTCCATGTGCACGGCAGGTTATCTCGACTGTGATGGCGTCGCTGATGAATGTGATCAAAGGTCTGACAGGAAGTGACTGATGTGCTGTGAAATGAGGGTCCACGCTGAGCAAAGTCCGGCGGCTGACTCAGGCTCCAAACATCTGTTAGGCTCATAGCTCTCCTCATTCTTTCCTGCTGTCAGGATGTGTTAGCCCGTTTGCTGCTATAAAAGGTGATTTTTCTGGCCTCGTCAAGGAGAATGGAGAAGCACTCTGAGGGTCAGCCTTCAGCCAGATTTCCACCAACACTAACTCTCCTAATGAGTCTTTGTGATGATTGTGCCAAAACGATACTTCTACTTTCTACTATTACAGCTCTGTATGTCAAAGTCTGTCCCCTCAGACTGTTTGTAGCTCTGCTGTCAGGGGCTGAGGTTTGGATTAATTTGGGTTAATGTTGGATTACAGTTAGGAGTCGACTGGGTGGGTCAGAGTTAAGGTTGGATTCAGGCTAAGCTACAGCGAAACGAGCACTAACTCTACCTTTCCTACTTCTAAGTACTGCATAATGTGTACAGTATGTGTAACATGAATACAAGAACTGAGAAGACTGCTAAAAACCCGCCCAGAGTCACACTAACGTCTCAAACTAACACTAATAAACATCACAAGCACTGAGGCAGCCACATCGTTAGGTAACAGCAGTAACACAGCAGGTACTAAACACCATGACAGCCGCCTGGTAACCAATCAGAAACAGCCCTGTGATGATGTCATGAGGGCTGCGGTAACAGTCGTGTCTGCTGTCAATTAGTCTGTTAATTATTGTCTCAATTAATCACTTAGAAGTCCTTCACCTGCTTGTTTTCTCCATTTATAACCAAAGATGTTCAGTTTGTTACAAGCAAAGACTCAGAAAATAAGCAAATATGAACATTTAATAAGCTGAAGCCAAGAAACAATTAACAGTGAATCAGTGTTAACCACCGAGAGTAAAACCACAGCAGCTCGTTACCAACCACCTGTAGCAACATCTGCAATTAGCATTTGTGTGACACCCAGTAACACCCAAGGCAAGGCAAGGCAAGGCAAGGCAAATTTATTTGTATAGCACAATTCATACACCAGGCAATTCAAAGTGCTTTTCAGAAGCATAAAAATACATTAAAATCATACATTTCAAAGAAAGAAAGAAGGAAAGAAAGAAAGAGATTAGAAGAGAATAGAAAAATAAAAATAAAATACAATTAAAGGAAAATTAAAAACAGAAGCCAGTAAAAGACAATAATTTAGCACGTAGAATGATTAAGAAGTCATTGAGCAGATATATTTACTTTAAGTAAAAGCTCTAGCAAATAATGATGTTTTCAACCCTGATTTAAATGAGCTGACAGGTGGTGCAGACCTCAGGTGTGCAGGGAGAATGTTCCACAGGTGAGGAGCATAATAACTGAAAGCTGCTCCACTTTGTTTGGTTCTCATTCTGGGACACACAGTCGACCTGTCCCTGATGACCTGAGAGGTCTGGATGCTTCATATGGAGTTAATAAATCTAGAATATATTTTGGTCCTAGACCATTTGATGCTTTGTAGACCAACAGTGAGATTTTGAAGTCTATTCTTTGACTCACAGGAAGCCAGTGTAGTGATCTGAGGACTGGTGTGATGTGGTTCTGGTGTTTATAAGGACTCGTGCAGCAGCATTTTGAATCAGCTGTAGTTGCCTAATTGGTTTTTTGTTTAGGCCAGTAAAGACTCCATTGCAACAGTCCAACCTACTGAAAATAAATGCATGAACAAGTTTTTCCATGTCTTCTTTGGACAGACATCCCTAAATTCTGGTTATATTTTTCAGGTGGTAGCAGGCTGATTTGGTAATCAGCTTTAAATGGTTGTTAAGATTCAGGTCAGAATCAATAATTACACCAAGATTTCTGACTTTATCTGTTGTTGTCAGTGACATGGTGTTAAGGTGAGCACTGACCTTTGACCTTTCATTTTTGGGGCCAAATACAATCACATCTGTCTTATCTGCATTAAGCTGAAGAAAATTCTCGCACATCCACTCATTGATTTGATGAATACACTCACTCAGTGAAAGTAAGGGACTGTAGTCATGTGATGACACAGAAATATAAAGTTGTGTATCATCTGCGTAAGTGTGATAAGAAATATTATGATGCTTCATAATCTGAGCTAGGGGCAACATGTAGATATTGAAAAGAAGTGGTCCGAGGATGGACCCTTGTGGCACCCCACACATCATCTTTTTTTGTTCAGACACATGCTCACCAATTGACACAAAGTAGTCTCTATCTTGTAAATAGGATTTGAACCAGTGTAGTACAGTGCCAGTAAGTCCCACCCAGTTTTCCCGTCTGTCAAGAAGTATGTCCTGATCAACCGTATCAAAGGCAGCACTGAGATCTAATAATACTAAGACTGAGGTTTTGGAAGCGTCATTATTCAGATGTATGTCATTTAAAACTTTGATAAGTACAGTCTCAGTGCTGTGGTGTGGACGAAATCCAGACTGAAAGGCATTAAAAAGATTGTTCTGCATCATGAAAGCATGCGTTTGTTGAAAAACAACCCTTTCAGTCATTTTTCCTAGAAAGGGTAGATTTGATATTGGCCTGTAGTTACTTATTACTGAAGCATCCAGATTAGTCTTTTTTAGGAGAGGTTTTATTACTGC
>JBBMOE010000134.1:133132-138132 GCA_037975065.1 Chaetodon trifasciatus
CTCGCTCTGACTCAGCAGGTAAAACTCTGAGCTCCACTTCCTGTCGCTCGTCCTTTGTACCCTGTGACCGACCTGACGTCCTGTTAGACATCTCTGCGCTCCCATTGGTTGGTTCGTGTTTTTCCAGTTTATCTCTTTCCTGTTGAGCGTCTGTCTGTTTTTCTTTTTGTTTCTGGGATCTCGTGGACTTTTCGTGGTAAATGTCAGACCTGACATGTGGAGTCGTTACTGCTGGATTAAGCGTTAATAAATGTCACTGAACATTTTGCGGCTCCTCTAACACTCGACAGTAACTGCTGTAATTCACATTAATTCAGTGTAAATGACAGACGCTGCGGCGAGGCCTGAGCTGACTAACATGGCTTGTTCATTCATTTATCTCCCCTGCGTGTGTGTCCCTCTGATTAAACACCATCTGCCGGGGGTGACATGTTGCGGTGAGAGTGGGAGGGGGGCCAGAGGGCCGGGAGACCCCTCGTTACAGACCTCGTTAGAGACCTCGTTAGAGACCTCGTGAAAAAGTGCCAGACTAATCTGTCCATGAAGCTCAGCCATGTGAAAAGGATCGTCCAGTTTGTGTGTGTGTGAGCAGGAAGATGGCCATGTAGCCACACACACACACACACACACACACACACACACACACACACACACACACTTTATTATCACTTTATTAGCATGCTGTTGTTGTCGGCTGCACAAACAAAACTTCCACACATGATAAAATGGAGGCCTGATTGAAGTGACTGGAAAACAAATGGAATTATTTTAAGAGCTTAACTGTAACTGATTTATTGATCCATACATAGAAATCAATCTCTGAAGTGATTGATTCAAGTGATGAGTTACTCAATGCATCTGTGTCCCACAAATTTAAAGAATCAGTTCCCAAACTCTCTGAAAACGCACTGACTGTCTCTCATAGAGTCCACATATGATGGTGATGGAGGAAGTTTTCAGGTCCTTTACTGCAGTAAAAGTACAAATAAAACTCAGTAAAAATACTCTGTTACAAGTAAAACTTCTGCATTGAAAATGTTACTGTAGTAAAAGTATAATCAGGACTTCAAAAGTAAAAGTACTCATTATGCAGTAAAGTGTCCCCTGTGGCTGTTGTCCTCTTGTCTCTGGTCTCATTGGATTATTGGTTCATTCACCTGCTTCGTCTCTTCACTGATCTGAACTCTTCCTCCTCTCTGTTGTAATAAATCTGAGCGCTGCGTCCACACACTGCGTCCCTGACGGCGCAGCGTCCCTCCATGAAGGACGCGTGTTAGCTCGTCTTCCTCTACACACCAAAATCCAGTCAGAACCAGTTTCCAACAAGCAAATCTCAGGAAACAGAGACACCCTGAGGCATCTGAACCTCCTCTGCACAGCTGGAGGATGTACTCTGATCATGTACTTCAAGCAGTGGTACACCGCTGTAGAAATACTCCACTATGAGGAGAAGTACTGCATTCCAAATGTCATCATTATTAGCAAAGTGTAAGGAGTGATAGCCTTTGTTTTCCAGTGTGCTTGTGTTTCTGGACCTAATCACATGTAGTGTCATGGAGAATAATACCAGCCAATCAATATCAGAGTAATTATTAAGAACTGTGATAGATTTATTGATCAGCAGCATCAGGACTCATTTACACCCCACAGCCTCCTCCTTCCTGTCAGCTGAGAGCCAGAAGACCATTAGCTGTGAGTCATCCTGTGTGTGTGTGTGTGTGTGTGTGTGTGTGTGTGTGTGTGTGTGTGTGTGTGTGTGTGTGGTATTACAGTGCAGGATTACAGTATTAGTGCCTTTTTATCCATGTACATTCAGCTATTGATCTGAGCTGGGCTTTGTGTGTGTGGTGGGTGTGCGTGCATGTGCGTGTGTGTGTGTGTGTTGGCATGTTCTTGCTGTAGCCTGGTGACCTCTGACCCCACGTGATGGCTTTACTTTCCAGTTATTGATATTCTTGTCTTTCATTAGTTATTGGAATTGGCCAAGTGACCACACACACACACGCACACACACACTGTCTGTCAAACAGTTTGCTTTGTCCTGTTTAACCTGACAGATAGAAGTGTTGGATGAAGTCCTGCAGGCGCCCCCTACAGGCCGCAGTGCTACATTACAGCCACCGTGTGAAAACATCCTGATTCGTTTACCTGTCCTGAGAGTCTCACCAGCAGGGGAGACAAACATGTCCAGTTAGAAAGACGACAGGAAGTTGTAGTCTGTCTGTTGCTGAGGTTTGTCCATCGCCAATAAACGTCCACGTGTCCAGCTGTCTGAGGTGGGCGTCCACACAGTCAGGCTTCAGAAACCTCTACGCTTGGTTCATCTTCTGAGGAGCAGGAATTCAGTCAGGTCGCATCCAATGAAATGTCAGCCTTAATTAACATCATTTTGTCCAGTGGTTGTTGAGAAAGCTCACTCTGGACCAAAGTCAGTGGACAGAGACAGACAGACTGAGGGACATGAGCCATCCTTTGCTGTGTTCAGCCTGAATTGAACTGTCTTTATTTGCTGTCCACAAACATCCGTCAGAGCTGCACAGATGTTTGCAGTCACAGTTTAGTCTCAGCACAAAACGTCCAAATCAAACATGTCTCATCACTCCGTCTCCTCTTGTCTCGGCCGTCTCTTCACTCCCACTGTTCCCCTTAACTTCAGTCACGCTGCCTCGTGTTCAGTCGTCTTCAGGCCTCTGGAGGGATGACGCCAGCTGCTGGTGGTGCTGAGGGATGTTTCCAGCTGCTCCGCTTGATGTGTCATTGATCTCGATATTGACGGCAGGAGTCAGTCTCCTCAGAATCAAACTGAGAGCTTCGTTCCTCCATTTGAAGCGTCAGTGCCGCAGATCTGATATCACTGTGTGAGGTGACACGAGGCTGAACCACACCTGCAGCTGCAGTGAAGGTGTTCTTACATCACTTCCTGTTGACGTCATCCTGCCTGTTCAGAGGCGACCCACGCTGTGGCTGCACAGATGAACCGGGCGCATCGATAAACTGGTTTTAGATTTCTGTCTTTAGATTCAACAAATATTGTGTTAATCAGTGAGAATTAGAGGACAGGGCCAAGCTAGATGTTCCCCATGCTTCCTGTCTTTATGCTAAGCTAGGCTAACCCCGTCCTGAGCGGTTCCTTCAAAAGGACAATGTGTAAGATATTATCAGCTAAATGTAAAGTAACGATGTCTGCGTATTGTGTTGCAGAGACATCGACTGACGTTAGCACGCTAACCAGCTCTAACTGGCTAACGGCAGCTAGCTGCTGCAGCTAAGAGTGCAGTTAGCAGCAGTTAGCAGTTACTCTGGTGATACTCTGCCCCTGTCTGTCTGGAGTGACCTTCGACAGGTGGTTGGCTCTTACACCTTGAACCTTGAACCGGGTCGTCGTCCACAGTCGCTGCGTCTCTGCTTCATGTTGTTGTGAGGACGTTAAAAGTCTTCGTGTCGGCTGTCGAGTTTCGCTTCAGCCTGCAGAAACACACAGTTCACTGTTTAACAGCCGGCTGCTGCAGGAAGGAGATTATTTCATCAGAGCAGATAAATAACTGGGCAGGAGCATCATTAAAAACTCATCAGCGAGCAGAGAGAGAGAGTGTGTGTGTGTGTGTGTGTGTGTGTGTGTGTGTGTGTGTGTGTGTGTGTGTGAGATAACTTCAGTTATCAGCCAAACAGATGTGACCATTGTGCTCCATTAATGAGAGTTTAGGGGAATAATTACAGCAGAATGAGGATGTTTCTGTGTGTTTTTACTTTTCTGTCTGTTGAAGTTCAGCTGATAGCGCCTCCTGCTGGTCAGAGCTCATCAGTCCTGATCCTTCTGCTGACTCCATGTCGCAGCGCCACCATCAGGGCTACATTTCTTGTCTTGAACCACATTGAATTTAATGAATTTTCCATCTTGATCGCTGAGCTGAAATTAATGTTGAGCAGGTGAGGAAGATGATTAAGTAATGTTTCACCGTAGAAACTCTAATTTATGTCTAAGTAAGAGGCGACAGTCAGCACCGTGTGCAGTTTTTTTATAGCAGCATCAGTTCACGTGAGAAATTCAACATGACTCGAGATGATTGGAGCACACTGACAGACTGAACTGTTATTTGTTGTTTTGGAGGTGACATCCTGATGAAAGGCATGATATTAGAGTCAGTGAATGGAGACGCTGCGTGTGAGTCAAACAGGGATTACTGCAGATTTACCTTCATGTAGCATTAACCCAGAGGGATGATGGAGGATGTTTCTGCAGCAGATGAAGGATTTAGCGTTTTATTTTCATGTTTTTACTCAGATTATGTCTTTTTTTCTCTACCTGTTGATGGTGACAAGCTGCTTCAGCCCCTCGTGCTCTCTGCCTGTGGACTAATCCAGTGAAGCCTAAATGAAGCGCAGGACCCAGAGGAGGACAGCGAGATCAATGAAATAAATCAGAGACATGCACAGATTAAATGTCCAACACGTCTATCAGGACAGGGACGGATGAGGCTTCAGTCAGAGCGCTGACGCTTCATGAAGACATGCAGACAATAGAAAAACATTTCCTGTGATGGTGACACGACTGATGGCTCTCTGAAGGTTTCTCACCAGCGTCATTCATCAACTTCTGCACTCACGTCCTAATTTGGCCAAAGGATGCGGAGCTGAGGAAGTTTTGATTGGCTTAGAGACCCGTCAGTCAAGTCCCACACACGCCCCAACAAACTTGATTAGCTGCTAATTGTTACAGAGCAGAGTTTACAAACGTCACGTCCAGACTCAAACCAGCAGCACTTTGGTCCGTCTCTCAACACCGTCTGACTTCCTGTCTCTAGCTCTCAGCTCATTGGTTCCCACTGAAGATGTAAATCTGTAAAAACTCCTCATAAATATTAGTTTCCTGTTTAAAAGGTTTAAAAACCGTAGTTTCTCTCAGACAAACAGGAAACAGAGCATTTGAAGGGACTATTTTCAGCGGTGGATGAATCCACGTTTGAGTCAGAATAAACTGCAGTTTTAATGGAGGAAGAAGG
>JBBMOE010000134.1:140632-150704 GCA_037975065.1 Chaetodon trifasciatus
ACTGGAGCGACCAGTCGGCTCTGTGTAATTGCTGAAAACACTGGACATTTCGATGGATGTGTTTTTTGAGTGACAGTGAACTTGAACGTGCTTCTGCTGTAATGAAGTCGTACATCTGACTGAGCTGCAGACACGTTCACGGAGCTCCGGCTCACCTCTCACGTCTCCTTCTGTGTCCTCTGCAGTCTCCATCGTGATGGGAGTTCCCAGCGTGAAGAGGGAGGTCCACTCCTACCTGACCGACACGCTCAGCTCTCTGGTGTCCGAGCTCAGCGCCGCTGAGAAGGAGGACTGTGTCATCGTGGTCCTCATCGCAGAGGTCTGTGTCTGTGTGTGTGTGTGTGTGTGTGTGTGTGTGTGTGTGTGTGGGGATAATTGGCCGTCAGTGTGAATGTGTGTTGATGCGTGTGCTTCCTCACATGATTTCTAAAGGTCAGTGGTTTAGCTAATGAACCCTCACACACACACACACACACACACACACAGTGATAATATCAGTGTTTAGCTTCTGTGCTAATGCTAACCTCACACTGCTGCAGGGCGGTAAAACACTGATGATGTGTGTGTGCACTGACGCAGTGAGGCTGTGGAGTGTGTGTGTGTGTGTGTGTGCGTGTGTGCGCGCGCTCTGGCTTACATCAGTAAGCCAGTGATGAAGATCACAGTCTGAGTGTCACTGCTGCAGCTTCTCCTGTTGTTTTACGTTGTTGTTGTTTATTTCTATGACTTTCTTACTTCATGCTGGTCCGTCTCTAAATACTGTCGGACTTCCTGTCTGTGGCTCTCAGCTCCAAGCTCATTGGTTCCTACTGAAGACAGACATCTTTAAAAGAAGGTTCATGTTTAAAAAGGTTCAGTCATTCCCTCGAACAGCTGCTTTCCAAAGATCTTATCAGACAAATGGTGCATTTTGGGGATTTTAACCAGCGATTCCGTGAGTCTGCACATGAGATGTGATGACAGTAAGAAGCTGTGAAGCAGCCACGACAGCATGACGGCAGCCCGAGAGGAAGAGCTCTTCTTTACATGTCACCAACGGCTCTGATTGGCTCTTCTTTACATGTCACCAACGGCTCTGATTGGCTCATCTGCTTCTATAACTGCTCTAGTTAAGTTCTAGAAGTATTTGGTCATGTTTGTCTTGGTATGGACATAAATCCCTCTTTGCTGCTCCTCCAGCACTTCTGAAAACAAACCTGCGTCTTATGCTAATGAAGTTTGATTGACTGATGAGGTGGGACTTCTCCTGACCTCAGTACTTCCTGTTTGGAAGCAGCCTCCCCATCTTTGTCTTCAGCCTCAGACTCTCACCTGCGCTCACCTGGCGTTCTTCAGCAGACAGAGACAGAACGCTGCAGATGTCCCTCCTCAGGTCTCAGAGCAGCGTCACAGACCTGTTCATGTCAAACAAAGAGATGTTGTGGATCTGCAGGGTTGGAGTTCGAGCTACGTCACCCAACATCCTTCAGTCATGTAAAATTCATGTTACACATCTCTCCACTTTAAAAGCTGTAAGTGCTTTCGCTGCAAAACAAACCCTGCAGAGACACCGCGGGACGAGTCTGTCCCTCAGTCCACGAAGATCTGTGGACCATCGAACCTGAACGGCAGCCTGAATCCACCAGAGAGGAACTTTGAAACTGTGTGTGTGAGACAAAAACAACAAACCTGAAGACATTTTAAATATCAGCTCAGAGGAAGATGGAAGAAGGAGACGGACAACAAAATGACCAATGGAGACACAAATGAGTCACGACAACAGACAGAAAACAGAAGACATCTCCAGTCTGACAACATGTGTACAGCATTCAGAGCAAAGGCTGCTCGAACGGCGTCCTCGGTCCACGCCGCTCGAACGGCGTCCTCGGTCCACGCTACTGGAGCGGCGTCCTCGGTCCACGCCGCTCGAACGGCATCCTCGCTCCACGGCGCTGGAGCGGCGTCCTCGGGCCACGGCGCTCGAACGGCATCCTCGCTCCACGGCGCTGGAGCGGCGTCCTCGGGCCACGGCGCTCGCTCTCTGCTGGCTTCAGCTGCAGCTCGTGCGCAGATGATGGAAACCTCTGAGTTTTCCACCGAACTGAACCAAACTCCTGCAGCTCGACACCCAGGCTCCCATGATGCCCTCAGGGCCGCCTCACAGGCTTTTGCCCTGGAAAGAAATCTTTTTTTGTCTTTTTGGCGTTAAAATGTGTCACATCAACAACTCTGAGGGTTTGTTTCAGAAACTGGAGAAGCTCAGAGCGAGAAGAGCTCTCAGTAAACACCGACAGTAAAAAACTGCGTCTGCTGCTCGTTAACACTGAGCTCTGTGGTAAGCTCCACCCAGCTGGCACCTCCAGGCCGCCAAAACAAACCACAAACTCTCCTCAGAGACGGAGGAGCGGCGGCTCGGCTCGGCTGGTGGAAACATGTGTGACCTCTCAGAGACCTTCAGAGCCAGATGATTGGGTCCCAGAGGGAGTCCGTCTGGGCCACGATTGGCCGAGCAGGAGGCTGAGCTCTGATGTCATCGATTGCTCAAGTCGCTGTTGATGTTCGAGAGGGAACAAATGTGTGTGTGTGTGTGTGTGTGTTTTGGTGCACAAAAGCAAAAACATTCAAATGACCTCAGTGCATCATGTGTGTGTGTGTGCGTGTGTGTGTGCGTGTGTGTGCGCGTGTGTGTGATGAGAAGCTCCGCTCGCCTTAAGTTTGCTCTCTGAAACAGAAAACAAGCGTCTCGCTGCGTCTGCCCACTGATTCTCAGGAATCCAGCAACAACAACATGTGTTTGTGTGACGTCTGAATGAGGTGGACAAAATATCAGAAACACCTGTCAGCTGTTCAACACCTCCTCCAGAAGGAGCTCATGAAGGGAGCATTTCCTGTTTACTACAATCCAGAAACAGGAAGTGGTCAAAACCCGGTGATCAGTTAATAAGGAAGGAGGAGTGAGGAGCAGGTGAGTGAAGCCAGGTGATGGAAACTGGGTGTACCTAATAAACTGGCAGCAGGACCGTGTGGACCAATCAGAGACATGCAGGCACACAGCAGGTTGACTCCTTTGTGAACGTCGCGATGATGTGAAAATCTGAAATATGTCGATCTTCAGAGGAAACGAGCTGCTCGAGCAGGACCCTGTGACTCAGCAGGAAGCTGGACTCTCATTGGACAGCTGAGGGTTTTTGGCTTCACCCTGGAAACAATAAATGAATGAATGATGTAAGCAGGATTATGACAGCATGAACGACCTTCAGGAGAGCCACAGAACAGGAAGCACCACCAGCCTCCGCCCGAAACGTTCGTCTGGAGCTGCTCGCGGCAGCCGGAGCGGCGCGTCCTGACTGCTTCCTGTGGCTGAGCCACTTCCTGTGGGCTCCGCCTGCTCAGGTGTGACTTCAGGTGTTAACAGACGCTGCTGTTCTATTGGTCGTTTGTGGGAACAGTAGAGGTGTGTTTGGGCCTGCGTGTCACATGACCTGCCCTGTGGTCACTACTCCATGATGTCACAGTAACACCTGACGTCTGTGTGTGTGTGTGTGTGTGTTTTCAGGCTGACCAGCAGTACGCCAGCAGTGTAGCAGACAACCTGAAGCGCCTGTAAGTCCACCTGCATGATGGGATGCCGTTTCCATGGCAACAGATATGAGAGCAGATTCTTCACTTCCACTGTGTGTGTGCGTGTATCTTTGTGTGTGTGCATGTATGTATGTATGTGTGTGTGTGCGTGTATCTTTGTGTGTGTGCATGTATGTATGTGTGTGTGTGCGTGTCTGCCTGTGCGTGTGTGTGTGCGCATGTATGTATGTGCGTGTATCTTTGTGTACGTGTGCATGCGTGTTTGTGTGCGTGTGTGTCTGTGTGTGTTTGTTTGTGTGTGTGTGAGTGTGTGTGTGTGTGTGTGTGTGTTAACGCTGGCTCGTACACGTCAGCCTTTGATCACCGCTGTGTGTGAACAGCTGTGTGTGTGTTCTGTTGTTCACGGCATGTAGTCAAAGTGCAGCATGTTACTGCATGATTAATTTAACACACACACGCACACACACACTCTCAGCCTGCAGGAACCTTTTTGTAAAAACATTTCTTCACTCAGAGATCAAGTGTGATTTTACCTTCCTTCACTTCCTCCTCTTTTCCTTCCTCACCTCCTTTCTTCCTTTCCTTCTTTGACTCCTTTTCCTTTCCTTCTCTACATCCTTACTCCCCTCTCCATCGCATCCTTTTCTTCTGCACCTCTTTACTTCCATCTTTATCTCCTCTTTCCCTCTTCTCACTCGCCTCCTTCTTCTTCGTTGGTGTGAAGACACTGTTGAATGTTGAATGAGACACTAACGTCTTCTTTGTGTCTCAGTTTTCCAGCAGAGATTCAGTCGGGTCTGTTGGAGGTCGTCTCTCCGTCCGTCCACTTCTACCCCGACTTCTCCCGACTCCGAGAGTCCTTTGGAGACCCCAAGGAGAGAGTCAGGTGTGTGTGTGTGTGTGTGTGTGTGTGTGTGTGTGTGTGTGTGTGTGTAGAAATAAGCTTCTGGTTTATTTAACAGTTTGCCAACAGCATGACTCAGACTTTGTGGAACAACCTTGCATTTTATGTGTGGCTGTGTGTGTGTGTGTGTGTGTGTGTGTGTGTGTGTGTGTGTGTGTGTGTGTGTGTGTTGTGTGTGTCATTGTGGACATAAATCTGTTTACAGTCACATTGTGGGGACTCGCCTTCATTTGGGGACAAAGCTGAAGTCTCCATAAAGTGAATCATTAAGTGTTGGTGTTATGGTTTGTTTAAGTCTCCAGGAAATGAATGGAGGTCTATGGGATGTCCTCTGAAGTGATGGAAACAACCACACTCGTGTGTGTGTGTGCATGTGTGTGTGTGTGGCTTCGGGACAGGAAACTCCTCTCTCACCATAAAGTCTGTCCTAATAACACGGACTGAGTGGACGGCATCGTTTGTTTTTCGGCTGTTTCTTCTCAAAATGTTCCATCTTTTCTTTCTCTTTGTTTTCATCCTGGTTTTGTTTCAGAATCATTTGATGAAATATTCACAACATTCAACATCAGGCTTAAATGGAGATTTATGGAAGTTAATCTGAGTCCATGAATCAGAGGACCTGTGAGATGTTTGTTTCTTCTGCAGGTCAAAGGACGTCCACACGTCTCTGTGGACTCTTTATTGAAGAGTTGAGGTTTCAGTGATGTACGAGGTCCTTCACATCACGCCGCTGTCACAGGCCGCAGGGCCCCGGACGCTGTATAAACTAATAAGACTAGCTGTGTCACTCAGAGGGAGTTCATAAGTTTCACTTTTCTGAGTCTGACTTTAAATAGCTGCAGTTTATCATAATTAAAGCTCTCTCACACACACACACACACACACACACACACACACACATACGCACAGACACACACAGTCGCTTACCTGTATGCGTGTTGCGCCTGATTTATCAGCTCCAGTAATCAGAGAGAGTTTAGTGACAGTGTGTTTCTCACTCTGTGTGTATGTGTGTAAGTGTGCGTGTGTGTGTGCGCGCGAGCGTGCGTGTGTGCGTGTGTACGCGTGCGCTAAACAGTTCCTCAGGCTTCTGTCAGCCTGTCATGGCTAATTCATGAGGCTCTGAGCCACACTGAGCGAGTTCACCACACACATACACACACTCACACACACACACACAAAGCAAACACACATGCACACACACACACACACACACACACACACACACACAAAGCAAACACACATGCACAGACACACACACACACACACACACAGTCTTCCTTCAAGAGTCAGTGTCCAGATCAAGGTGACATCATTTTAGTTAATAAACTGTTGCTCCGCCCCTTTGGTCTTGTTTCCGTGGTAACAGTGCAGAGAGGGGGAGGAGGTGAATGAAGGAGGACAGAAGGGAAATTTAGAGAGGCGTGGATTGAAGGAAGGTGAGAGGAGAAGTAAAGTAAGAAGGGATGGATGAAGAAAGGAAGAAGAGAGGGGAGAGTGGAGGAGGTGAATAAAGCAGGATGAGAGGGAAGGAAGGAGGTGCATGGATGGAGGAAGGAGAAAGGAGGAGTGAAGGTCTGGATTTAAAACACACACGTTTAAATGAGTTCCAGTGAAATGGCAGCGATCATCATGTGACCTGCGAAGCTGTTGTCCAATTAGCTTCAACGTAAACAAAGGTGGAGAGAAAGGGAACAACAGAGGAAGGAAGGAAGGAAGGAAGGAGGGAAGGGAGGAGGCAGGAAAAGGAAAGAAGAGAGTGATGAGTGACAGAGAGGGAGGGAAGCAAGCAAGTGTTATATTTCCTGCTGTTACACACTGCTGTCACACTCTGCTGTCACACTCTGCTGTTACACTCTGCTGACACACACTGCTGTCACACACTGCTGTTACACTCTGCTGACACACACTGCTGTCACACACTGCTGTCACACACTGCTGACACACTCTGCTGTCACACACTGCTGACACACACTGCTGACACACACTGCTGTTACACTCTGCTGTCACACTCTGCTGACACACACTGCTGACACTCTGTTGTCACACACTGCTGTTACACTCTGCTGTTACACACTGCTGTTACACACTGCTGTCACACACTGCTGTTACACACTGCTGTCACACACTGCTGTCACACACTGCTGTCACACTCTGCTGTCACACACTGCTGACACACACTGCTGACACACACTGTTCTCACAAAGGTCAGAGGAAGTTGGAAGTGGTGTTTTCACTTCATCGACCTCATAAACAATCACAGCACCTCAAAATTTCACTTGTTGTTCAGTGGAAACACACCTGGAGGTCAGGTGATACCTGACGTAGCAGCTGTGCTAGCCGCGTCATGTTAGCATCGGCAAGGCCTCGAGCTTCATGAGCGGCTGACGTGGGTCCAGCACTGTTCTGGACCTGGTTTTTGTTCACAGCAGGTGGTCTGGGCTGAAGGATCAGATGAAGTGAAACCGTGAACGTGTGTTTGGTTCGACTCCTGCAGGTTTCAGGGTTTCCAAGAGGCTTTCAGAGTGGAAACGTTTGAAAAGGTGGATTCCATCTTTTCTTGAATCTTCATCCCTTTCGTGCTCTTCTCAGGAGAGTTTGTCAGAAATGAGGAAGGTTTGACACCTCCTCTCTGTCTGCTGAGTTATTTTCATCCTCCTCCTCCTCCTCCTCCTCTGAAGGAGCGGAGCAGCAGTTAAACGGCTCTCTTCCTGCAGAGAGTCTGGAGGGATGGAGGAGGTTTTCTAGTCCTCGGTGGACTCTGTGCTTCATAATGTATGAAGGAAGGACTGAACAGGTAGAAAGACTCGGCCGAGGAAGAGGAGGGACAAGTGAGCAGATTTCTCTTCATCTTGGTCCGACTTTGGTAAACAGGAATCTGCTCCATGTTTTCTTCTTCTGCCTCAAACAGAGATCACGAGAACTTTTCCTTGTCCAGCATCTGTTTTGATTTTGATTTGTGTTCCTCCAGACAGACTTTAACTCCACGTGGAGACGTTTACATCTGCATTTCTATTCAGGAAATCAATCAGTATCACGTCTAAGGTACTTATACTTCGGTTTTATACGTTTATATTGAGGCCATTTACTGTATTTATCACTTCCAGCTGTGTAATATCCCTGTTATCACTGAATTCCTTGGTTTGAGGTGTCTGGGGTGTAAATAGCCGCTGAAGGCTGATCGGTGTGTTCAGCCTCCTCAGTGGATTCATGAGAATCTGAGTTTTCTAACGGTGTTCAATATGAGTAGAAACGTAGCGTTTGTGTCGATAGACGGGAAGAAAAATAAACAGTAAATTCTCCCGTGGGTCGTGGGCGGGATGCTGGAGCTGTAAGAGGTTTATTAAAGACATTAATGAGAGTTTTCAGTCCATCGAGTCCTGTTGCATCATCCTGTATTTGATTATATAATAATCATTTGTGTGATTTCAGGCTGTAAATAGAATCGTCATCATGATATTTAGATTTGATTATGTTAATTGTGGACTGCAGATGATGTCAGATGACAGAGTTAAAGAAGAAGTTAGTGTAAATGAACTCGACGTTACTTCATGTTCTTCTTTTGCCTTCGTCAGCCTGACATTTGACACTTTGACTGATCTGCTTTTATCAACAGAAACACACAATAAAACCAGTATTTGGATGAAGATCCTTTCATTTTAGTTCCTAAAGAACTGAACGAGGTCGCTGCCGAGCGATGATCGTGAACATGAGTTATAATAAGACGCTGACTGAGGAGTTCAGCGGTGGATCGTTCATCTGCAGATGTTTGACGTTTCTGCACAGGGACTTTAATATGAATAAACATGAAGCTGTCTGGAGGGACAGGAGACACTCTAACGACACTCTCAGAGACTTTGGTCTTAAATATATACAAGCTGTCTCATCCTGAAACGCTCGAGCGCCATCAGAGATGACAGATGTCAGCGGCGATTCGTCCCGTTTGACGCTGTTTGTATGCGAGCTGGAGCGTCTCGCCGTCTCAGGAGAGACCTTTAAAGGTTTCCTCTGTGGACTCTGACGGTTTCAGAGGCAGGTGGAGGACAGAGACACCGGCCGTCAGCCATGTCCTCGCATATTAAACTGTCTCATTGTCCGTCTTTTACTGTGAAAACACTCCACAGATAATCAGTGTACCCGGTGTGTAGTGTGTGTACCCGGTGTGTAGTGTGTGTTGGGCAGACGTATAGTTTTCTGTTGCTCATGGTTTAACACACAGGCAGCATGTTGATGTTGACTTGAGTGATGATGATGATGATGATGGAGCGAGCTGAGGAGTGGCACTGAGCTCCGTCCTGCTGCTGGTTGGAGCTGGTTTGGGTGGAGGATCAGCTGACTGTCAGCGTCACGGCTCTCTGTGAGAGCTTCGGTGTCTCCTGTGAAAAGCTCTTCGTCCAGTCGTCTTCAGGCCTCAGCGGTTATAACACGTCCTTTGACTCCCGTCTCAAAACGCTTTAAACTGAGGATAAACTGCTGACGAAGAGGCGAGGCTGGGGGGTATTTACGGAACAATGAAGCCACAGAGATGACGGGGGGGTGGGGGGGTCGTCTGTGGCTGCAGGGCTGAGGGAGTCAGAGGTTCATCACATGCTGCATGAGCTCCACACGGAGCCACTCTGACGTCAGACCTCATGATTCAGAAACAGGAAACAGACAAAGTCATGTGACGTCTCTGTCTTCACTTTGTCTCCGAACTTCAGACTGAAGGTTTGAGCCAGAAGAAGCAGAACTTCTGTCAGGAGGGTCTGAAGGGTGAACACCAGGAAAGTCCTCCTCTGACCAGCTTCTGATCTGTGCTCAATCAATGCAAAAGAATACTTCTTTCATCATGCAGTATTCAGCTAAAAATACCAGAAAAAGTACAGCAGTACAGTCAGCTTCATGCAGTAAAAGTACTTTGTTGTAGTTTTTGGAGGGTTGTGATGCGTTCAGGTACAGCCTGTGACGTCGTGTCTTCAGCTGTGAGAGGGGTCAGGTCACATGATTCTGTCTTTTCAAAGATGGAGAACACGTCAGAGCTTCATCATCTGAAACTGTGCTGTTTGATGATGATGATGATGATGATGATGATGATGATGATGATGATGAAGGTGTCTGTATCAAGGTGTCATCGATGTTTGTTTTGACAACAGATGCTGCTGTACTGGTTACACTGGGAGGATCCACGTACACACCCTCCATCTGTGTGTGTGTGTGTGTGTGTGTGTGTGTGTGTGTGTGTGTGTGTGTGTGTGTGTGTGTGTGTGTTTGTGTGAGAGAGAGAGAGATCTCATGGCTCATTGAGTCTTTTGTCCCTGGCGGCGTTTTTCTGATTATCCACTAAGCAGCCTGTTATTATAGCTTACTGTGTGTGTGTGTGTGTGTGTGTGTGTGTGTGTGTGTGTGTGTGTGTGTGTGTGTGTGTGTGTATGTGTGTGTGTGTGTGTGTGTGTGTGTGTGTGTGTGTGAGAAAGTGTGTATTACAGGAAGGCAAACAGTTTTTATTGTTGATAATCGTCCTCTCCTCCTCCCACCTTGTTCCTCCTCCTCCTCTTCTTCTTCCTTCTTTTCTTCCTCTTCCTCCTCTTCGTCCCTCCTCCTCCTCCTCCTCCTCCTCCTCCTCCTTCT
>JBBMOE010000134.1:157967-162967 GCA_037975065.1 Chaetodon trifasciatus
AAAACAATCAATTATGTCATTATATGTTCTATCCTCACTGCAGCTGGAACCCTGTGGGACACACACACACACACACACACACACACACACACACACACATTAATGAAAAACTGCTTCACTTGAACAAAACCAAAAAGAAACACAATGAAAATGACATCAAAACAAAATCATCATAAAATACATGAAAAGCATCAAATGACTTCATGAAAACTGTCAGAAACACTTTCAGAAAGAAGAAAAGAAACATTTTTCAGGACTCGACAGGCGAATTTACCTTTATATCTGTTAAGATAAGATAAGGTAAGGTAAGAGAGGATAATCCTTTATTGATCCTCCTGTTGAAAAAAAGAGAAAATATAATCAAACGTAGAAAATATAAATAGAAACACACACACACACACACACACACACACACACACACACACACAGAGTACCCAAGACCAGTGTTGCTTAACTAGCCCTTACCTGACCCTTACCTGACCCTTACCTGACCCTTACCTGACCCTTACCTGACCCTTACCTGACCCTTACCTCAGCCTTAACCAAACGTTCACTTAGTTTAATTGTTTGCTGTTTTTTTACTGCAGAATAACGAAATATTTCAGTACTGGAGTAAAAGTATCATGAAAAGTACTTGAGTACATGTACTCAGTTACTCTCCTCACCGGAGCGGAGGACTGAGCTGACGCAGACAGATGTGTCTCACTTGGACAGTCTGAGGAGCTCTGTGAGGGAGTGAGGACGAGACAAAATGTCCTCACTGTCCACCTCTGAGAGACTGATGTCCTCACGCAGACAGAGACATCGGAGCACACTCACACTCTGTCTTCAGTACGTTTTTCATCGCAGCATGTCAGAGTCGTGCTCCTCCTCCTCTGTCCCTTCCCTTTGGTCTCTCCTCATCTGTCTCTCCTCCTCTTTCTCTCCTCCTTCTCCTCCTCTCCTCCTCCGCCTCTCCTGCTCCTCTCCTCTTCACAGAGTTGCAGATACATGAAGATAAATTTCAGACGGACAGCTCTGAGTCCACCTCATGTTTTCACACTAAATAAGATTGGAGCTCCTCCGACTGTCCTCACGTCCTCAGTGGACGTGAGGACAGTCGTTATCCTTCGAGGAGGATCAATACATCCGATCAATATGGAGCTCAACATGGATTCTGTCTCTGTGATGTTTGGACGAATCTGATTTGCACAACATCCTGCTAAATTTTCATCTGGGGGGGGGGGGTGAATACAGGCGCAGGAATGGAGCGATGGAGCCCAGCAGGAGTCTCGTCTCTGAGCTGGATGTCGATTTCACACATGGACGTTCGTCTTTCTCCGTCCCAACTGTCCGAGCATCACCTCCGCCCCCCCCCCAGTCCTCCCTCTGCTCCTCGTTTTTGACCTCGTGCGTCCCCCCCGACCCCGGGCGGCCTGCGAGCGGCGGCTGCTGTAATGAATTCATCAGGGTGAAGCTGACTCACTGAATTAAATGAGACGGAGGAGCGAGCTGCAGCGCTGCAGGGCCGCTCTCTGATTCAGCTGCTCAGATGGGGTTTGCATTTGCTAAGTTTAGCTTCAGCGCGGCCTGGTTCACGTCTGCGGGGGGGGGGGGGGGGGGCATCCGGGCCTTCAGAGGCTGGAACGTCCAAACAGATCAGGACGGACCAGAAGGGGGCACGAGTGGGACCGAGGTCTGCGTCGGCCTCGGTCCACTGAGACGGTCTGCTGGTTTCTGACCTTTAGTCCAGAGGACGTCCCCTCGGCTCGACCCGGCTGCTCACACAGGTCCACTGAAAACAAACATGTCAGGAGTTCATCGCCTCCTGCTGACTGACTCTGGATCAGTGTGGTTTCTCTGCACTGTGAACGAGCCTGTTTGCTAAAGGCCTCGCCTGAACAGCAGTGGTCCAATCAGAGCTTAGCAAACACAGCTGCACTCAGCAGGTGTGTCGTTCTTCGTATTTCTCCACCTGCTGACGTGATTAATTGACATGGTTAGTGGGCTTGTCTGTGCTAGCGTTAGCATGCCTGGCTAACTAGCGCACTACCTTCAGCTGAGTGAGCTGAGTGCTGCTAAGAGTTAGCGTGTGACATCATTGTATTATACATGATGGCGGTTCTGTTCTGATCTTTATTGGATTTTTGGACAAACAGTCAAACTCTGTATTACCAGAGCGTCGTTAGCCGTCATTCTCGCAGCCTTTTGTCTTCTTGTGACATTAAAAATAAAATATCCTGTTTGAAAGGACCAACGATGAAACATCGCAGCTCCGTCTTTCTGGTCGTATGTTGCTAAACAACTAAATGAATAATAAAAAAGTGATATTAGAATATAAAATTATTTTCAGACATTTTGTGGCGCTAACATCAGCGCCTGCTAGCTAACGTCCAGCTAGTCTTCGTGAGCGTTTCATTGCTTTTGTCTGCTTCTGCCTGAAATCGTTGTTTCATGAATTTTAAATTTGTCATTTTTGTTATTTTAAACTGAATATGTGAGAATTGTATGATTGACAGATGGAGCCTCTGACTGGCTTCTTCTCCTTACAGCAGCAGCTAAGGCTCATGGGTATTTTAGTCCTGCAGATTGTTTACATTTTTTCTCATTTTCACCTCAGTAACCGTACACAGAGTTAGCTGACAGAAAAACAGGCCGAATATGAACGTTGATTCGTTTTGTGTCTGGTTTCCATCCACCTGATCACAGTAAAGCACCTGGAGGGCAGAACAGGTGCGTTAAGCTGAACCCTCTTCTTCTCTGGCAGGTAAGATGTTTAAGTCTCTGGACCTGTCGCTCATCGTGGAGTTCATGCTGATGTTCTACAAAGACAAACCCATCGACTGGCTGCTGGACCACATCATGTGGGTCAAGGTGTGCAACCCGGAGAAGGACGCGGTGAGTCTCTGTCACCGGCCGAATGAACGGAGCGTCTGACGGAGCGTCGGCGTGCTCTGCGGGACGTGCCGTTGTGTCGCTGTGAGGGATTTAGACAGATTATGTGTTTGTAATTATTCCTGTTTGTACCTCGTCAGAAACACTGCGACAGGCAGAAAGCCAACCTGAGGATCCGCTTCAAACCGTCCCTCTTCCAACACGTTGGCACCCACTCCTCTCTGGCTGGAAAAATACAGAAACTCAAGGTAACGAGTGTGTGTGTGTGTGTGTGTGTGTGTGTGTGTGTGTGTGTGTGTGTGCAGCTCTGCAGTATACAACACACTAATGACATCATCTGACAGTGGAGGTCAGCCAGGCGCACATTAAAGTCATATTTATACTCTTTAGTCACTCTTCATGTTTAATTCAACGGCACATTTAGTTTACATGAATACTTTTAAATGGTAGTATTTTATTTTTATGGAGTACTGCTACTGTGTAAGTACTTTCACTGACAGCCATTTTCACTGGAGTGGTTCTGCGTTGCAGCTTTTTCTTTCTTGGTAGGAAAATAGTTGAGCTCCATCTCAGCGCTCCTCTTTAACACCTCGATGCTCACGTGCTGAATACTGTGTGATCAAATGATCTGTACGTGACGAGCAGCAAACCTGGAGCAAACACACATTTCTGCTCTCTGACTGAGACAAAACCAGGAGACACACAGTTGGAGTTAACAATGAATTCATTTAAATAAGCACAAAGAGAGGCAGTCGATGGGAGGGCTCTGGAAAGTCAGTGGACGAGTGAAAACGTGCTGCATGGATGATGATGATGATGATGATGATGATGATATAAAAGTAAAGAAAAGGCGATCTGTCCACAGGACTGAAGCACAAAGGCCACACCGAGCTCAGGTGTGTGCAGGTAAATCAGCAGCCCTGGAGACAGAAAGCAAAGCGTCAGCAGAGCGAGCAGCGCTGAGAGGCTGTCACACTGTGAAACAGCTTCTGAAAATGGACTGCTGACTTTGTGGAGTGTCTGTACGACATGTGAAGAAGGCCAAACGTCACACTTACAGAAATGTGAACCTGCAGGGGTCACTGACGAGCCGTTAGCTGTACAGCTCTGTCACCAGAGACACACAGAGGACTGTTCTGCAGAGCCTTCTGTTCAGTGAGGATGTTGTTTCACTGGAGTGGCTTCAAATACACTCATGTGGTTAAGATCATGAAAAAACAAATAAATAATGTTTGTTAGAGTTAGTTCAAGATTAAAAAGATTGAGCACAAGTGGGACGAAGACGTCTCCCACGTGAAAGTCTGGCAGTCTCCACACCTGTGCGTGGGAGACGCAGCATTTCCTCCACTGCTGCAGAAGGTTCTGGATGCTCCTCGCAGTCGTCCAGTACGAAGGTCTTTTCTCAGAGTCTGTGTCTGAGCTGTCGCTGATGATGAAAGCTTTCAGTGCTTCTTCCAACACTGGGCAGCAGACTGGTTGTACTGGTCAGCTGTCAGAGTGGGAATGGAGAGTCCGGTGCGTTTGAGACAGAGAGCGGTTCAGTCCCGGTTCAGCCTGTAGAGATGAAGATTGAAAGCCTCTGCAGTTGTCGGCTCAGCGCAGCGTTCAGACCCAAACTGCAGTACCTCACAGCGGTGGCAGCTTCGCTTCCTGCCAGCAGCTCAGAGCCCAGCGCCTCGCTCGCCTCTGATTACTGTGTTAAGAGCAATGGATATTAGCCCCGCTGACTGCTGCTGCAATCTGGTCCAATCAATTGGATATTGATCGGTCTGTCCCGGACCAGCGCCTCCTTGATGTGGGGATTGAACCACAGAGGCCAGCCTGCGTGGGAGGCTGGAGATGGAGGCTAAATGTAGCTATTACCCTCCAGCCTGAAACGTGCACCTCGGTTTAGTAAGAAAATAAGTCCTGAATTTTAAAATCAGAGCAAAATTAAAGGAATCAAAGTGAACGTGGGATTTATTCATCTGCAGAGAATCTGTGAGAAAAGACAGTCGAGTCAAGAGATTTGTTGGAATGTGAGAAACTACTCTGGAAGAGTCTCAAAGAGTCACTGGAGTGAAAAGAAACTGTTGATTAAAAGAAATAAATCATGCGTCTTCTGAAGAAACTGGTTCCAAACCTTT
>JBBMOE010000134.1:167967-187975 GCA_037975065.1 Chaetodon trifasciatus
GTAACGTCTAAAACTCCTCTCAAAGAGATGAACAGCACACACACACACACACACACACACACACACACAGTCTGAGGGCAGCTCTGTGTGAAAGGTTTTGTGGGACATTTACAAGTTTGGCCGATGACGTAAAGTTCTCTGTTTTGGGAAAATGCTCATTTATTTTCTGACAGTTATATAAGCAGTAAACCAGAGGAGCAGCAGGACGGCGTCCAGCCGCAGTGGCTCTGTTAGAGGCAGTACAAGGTGTATTAATAGCAGTAATACACACAGCAGCAGTGGTAGAAGTGGCTGCGCTGACAGTACGACCAGTTTTTTAATATTTCTGATGTCCGTGTCCGTCCACGAGCTGAGCTGTCCTCTCATTCGTCCTGCTCGAGCTCACAGTGGAACGGCGTATTTAGGAATCTGCTGTGGACGTGGAATCTGTGTTTTCCAGGAGGAATCTGACTGAAAGCAGTTTGAAAACCAGGTTTGTCGTTAATGTGACATTTCAGACACTCGATCGCTGACAGTGACCTGATGGTTAAACTCATGGAAACCATAAAAATCTGCTCAAACAATAAAAAACCAGACGAACAGCAGCAGAGCGGCGGGATGTCCTGACTGAAGGTCTGAACTCTCTGAAAAATGACACAACGCACTGAAACTTAAGAAATGAATGAAAGAAGGACTTCAACTGTGTGTTTAGGTTTTGCTTCAGGGTGTAGTTCAGTGAGATTTACTACAGTAGAACGGACATAAATCAAAGGTAATAAATAAACAAACATAAATAAAGTCAAGAGGTCAAAGCACAGAACACACAGAGAAACAGAAGAATCAGTGAAGGCACGAATGAACTCGTCTGATGTTTCCTGAAGCCTCGGCCTTCAGCTCCGTCAGCAGGATGTGGGACTGATGATTGTTCATAAATGGATTTATCATAACGTCCTGACCTGCTGACTGTCTGCGTCCCAGCGGACGTTGACTTTTCTTCTTCACGTGGTCTCAAACGGAGTCTCCTGGGCTGACGTGTGGATGTTCTGCAGGTTTCGGCTGTTAAACGGCGTGAAGACGTCCAGCTGCTTGTCTCCACGTCTTCTCGTCACCTGCTGTCCTCTCAGTGCAGCCTCAGTGATGTGGGGACATCAGACAGCCGTGCAGGAAGGAAGGTTCAGAGAAACAAACATGGAGGAAGGAGTGCAGGAGGCCGAGTTCGATCTGACATCATAAATTACCAGCGGCTCTTTATCCCCCTCATCAATTTTTCAGATGAGTCGGCGGATCGATCCGGCCGGCTCTCCTTCACTCTATTAATTTCAGCGCGACGCTTCAGATGTCGAGCATCTGCAGAGAAACACGAACAGTTCAGCGTCTGAGCTCGTCGGCCTCAGATCAACCAGCCGAGAGGGTCAGGACGGACTGGGACAGATCCCACCTCACGTCCACCAGGGACAAACGTGTTATTTTACCCATTGAATGTCACTTTCCATCAGCTCTTTGTTTACAGGCCCTTTAAAAGTTCAGGTTAGTTTCAGGTTTACATGACTTTATTCATCGACACTCTGGTAACTGAAGGACTTTTGAGGCCTTTTAAGCAGGTTTTCAGGATGATTAGCAAGTGTTAGCATGCTAACACACTGAACCAAGATGTGAACATTGGTGGAATCACTAGCGTTGTCTGGAATGACTGTGGTGAGCTCCAGGGCTGCATCACATTCCTTCTGTGACGCCTGATGGAATTTAAGGGTTATGGTGGCCCTAAGGGTCAAAACACAATGACATGTCACAAAAGACTTCAGATATCTGAGTAAACGAATGTAGACATTCTCTGTTGTAAGTAAAAGTCAGTCAGAAGATTCAAAATATTATTCATGTAAAAGTATTGAAGTATTAACGCCCAGATACACTGGAAGTATCAGAAGTAAAAGTACTCATTTTGCAGAATGGATATATATAATACTGGTGGATGATGATCACTGATGCATTAATGTGTTGCAGCTGCTAAAGGTGGAGCTCATCTTTACTCTTTTCTTGACTGCTGACTGTCTTCATCCCTAATAATACGTCATCATTTACAAGTTGATTGAATTTTGTATTAATGATCTGAATCTGCAAATAAACTAAGCAGTCAAATAAAGGTGGTGTAGAAGAATGAAGCGGCTTAGAGCGGCCTCCGTCAGTACTGACCAGACAAACCTGGTTCTGTTTCATCTCCCTCGTTGTCTGCGTGTCGTCTCTGTTTCTGAGAAAAGCTCTCAGGCAGCCGTACACATGTCGCTGGCTTTTGAATCAAAGCCATAATACCCACAATAACAACAGATAATACCCCGCGATAAACAATAACACACACACACCCCAGACGCTGCTCTTTGCTGGGATTACGGTCACACTCGTACCTGGAAGCATCGCTGCCAACTCAATAATCCCAGTAAATAAATCCTCTGTTGAGGTGCAGTCACACCAAAACCAACCTTCACTGAGCTGAAATAAGACTGAAGAGCGGCAGCCGGCCAGATGGCTTCTGATGGAGACGACTGAATGTGAGGATGACAGGAAGCATGAGAGCCGCGGGGGTCAGTTAATGGACTTTGGATAAATGGAATGGGTCTCAACAAGCATTCATAACCCCGTAAATCCTCCCAAAAAGCATAAAGCCCCCTCATTTCTCACCTCCATCAACAAATGAATGAATAAATAATAACCCAAGAACAAAAATCCCTTAAAAGCCCGTCAGACCAACTCTTAGTGTTTGAGACCTGGACCATTAAAACCAGTGGTTCTTCTTTGATTAAGGACGTTTTAGGGAGTTTTACAGGAATTACTGTCAGTTGATGAACTCTGACCATGAGGAGGGAAACGAGTCTTTGACAGAAAACACTTGAAGTTTGGTTTAGTTAGTTTAGTTTAGTTTAGTTTTTGTTTGGTTTAGTTTGGTTTGGTTTGGTTTGGTTTGGTTTGGTTTGGTTTAGTTTAGCTTAGTTTAGTTTGGTTTAGTGTGGTTTAGTTTAGTTTAGTTTAGTTTGGTTTAGTTTAGTTTGGTTTGGTTTAGTTTGGTTTGGTGTGGTTTAGTTTAGTTAAGTTTGGTTTGGTTTGGTTTAGTTTAGTTTACTTTTAGTTTGGTTTGGTTTAGTTTTTTTTTTTTTGGTTTAGTTTAGTTTAGTTTAGTTTGGTTTAGCTTGGTTTAGTTTAGTTTAGTTTGGTTTAGTTTATTTTGGTTTAGTTTAGTTTGGTTTAGTTTAGTTTAGTTTAGTTTGGTTTAGCTTGGTTAAGTTTGGTTTGGTTTAGTTTAGTTTACTTTTAGTTTGGTTTGGTTTAGTTTTTTTTTTTTGGTTTAGTTTAGTTTAGTTTAGTTTGGTTTAGCTTGGTTTAGTTTAGTTTAGTTTAGTTTGGTTTAGTTTATTTTGGTTTAGTTTAGTTTAGTTTAGTTTATTTTGGTTTAGTTTAGTTTGGTTTAGTTTAGTTTAGTTTGGTTTAGTTTATTTTGGTTTAGTTTGGTTTAGTTTAGTTTAGTTTGGTTTAGCTTAGTTTGGTTTAGTTTAGTTTGGTTTAGTTTAGTTTAGTTTAGTTTAGTTTAGTTTGGTTTGGTTTGGTTTGGTTTGGTTTAGTTGGGTTTAGTTTAGTTTAGTTTGGTTTAGTTTAGTTTGGTTTGGTTTGAACATTTTGATGCTGTCACCAGCTGCTGTCAAAGGAACGTTTGCCTCTTCTCCAAACCAACCACCAAACAGCTGATTGGGTGGTCTGGGGGCCTCCTCACAGACTCTGGATGAGGGGTTTACTGAGCTGCTCCTTCCTCTGCAGACTCCTCCAGGCTGACTTCCCTCCAGAACCTGAACCAGCCTCAGACCAACATCCAGAGACATGACCATGTTTTGTTGTTTTTCTGTTGTGGGCTGTAATGGGGTGGGGCAGGGTGGTGGGAGGAGGGAAGGACTGACTCGCCTCAACCCTCCCTTTCCAAGCATGACGTAGAGCCGACGGAGCCATCAAACACGAAAAACTATAAAAAGAGCTCGTCGTAAAGTAACGAAAACACAAAGATTCTTGTTTTCAGGTGCTGGACACTCATGAAAAGAGAATTATCAGTGTGGAAGTCCACCTCTGCCAGCAGCTGCACCCACATCCCACACCTGCACCTTTCATGAATAAAGCTAACAGTCCCTCAGATTTGTTGGTCTCATTGATCTTCATCTCTTCCAGGAACCTTCCAGAACGGGATCGCAGAGGGGGAGGTGGACCCCACCTTCGGGCCCCTGGAGGCCATGCGTCTCACAGTGATGACGGACTCGCCGGTCTGGGTGATCCTCAGCGAGGTGAGACCGCCCGGACCGATGACTGGAACTGGATTAAAACCGGTTTGACCCACAACAGCTGGTCTTTTAGGTAGAAATGACTTTTGATGAAGACGTGTCCAAAGTCTTTTCCTGCACTTTGAAGGACGCGGTCCTTGAGGAGGTTTCTGTTGGCGCTGAGGAGGTTCCAGGTTCCTGGATACCTGCAGAGGTTATATAGATCTCACTGAGGAGTCAAAGTAGTTCTTGGAGAAGTTCAAGTGGTTGTAAGCAAAATGTTTAACTGTTCAAAGTCTCATAGATGAGGGGCTCCAGAGGAGGTTTAGTTTTAGGGACGCCTGCAAGCTGCTGTCTTGAGTTCTTGAGTAGGTCTTCAAACATCCTGGAGAGAGTTCGGTTCCCCCTGATGTAAGTATGTACATGTATGTTTGAAGAGTGGTTCCTTCCTTCTCCACAAACAGCAGCGCTCGAAAGAACTGCATCAGTATTGATGAATGTGATTAGTAACGTAAACATGAGCCCCTATCAGTCGGTCAGACTGCAGCTGAAACCTCACAGAGTTTGGCGTCTCCCTGCTTTTAATCTGTGGAGCGAAACGTCCAGATCGCCTCAGAATGAGTGCGTTTGTTGTTCAGGGATCGATTTCACGACACGGAGACGAAGGAATGTGGCAAATGTTTCAGCCTGACCTCCTGACGTGTGACCTCCGACCTGTCTCTGGGGTCGCTGAGGACACGGTGTCTCCATGTTGGCCGTGTAAAGACAGCGTTAATCTGGCTTAGTGAAGACTTTCAGCTTCACGTGGTGTAAAAATGCTGTTTGAGAGGCTTTTTTAATCCTGGTGACATTTCAAAGCCTTTCAAAGTGGAACATAATGAAAACTATCTGCATCACATCAGCGTTTAGTCTGCCTCCAGCAGGCCTTTAACACACCAGTCTACGTGTTCATACTGGTCTGTACTGGGTTGTTGACTGAATCCGTTGTACTGTGGTTTTCAGCAGATCTTCTGGTTTCTCTGGTCTCTCTCAGATCTTCATAAAGAAAGCAGAGTGAAGCTCCTCTCCCCCTCAGCGATACCTCAGCACCTCCGAGCGTTCAGCCGAGCTGACCGGACGCCGTCGGCCGCCGTCCCGCTCACCAGATCCCCACCGCGGTGCCACAGCGCTGCCCTCTGGCCAGACTTGGCCACTGCAGGGCCGATCAGCTCAGAGACTGAAACACAGACGGACACACCTCTAACGACAACAGGCTGAGCGGGAAACAGCCGTCTGACACGCCGTGCAGGAAGAGGAGCTCCTCTCAGACGATGCTGTAATTAACCTGAACAGTCTGTATTTATGTGTACATACAGTAAGTAAACGTTGAAAACACTGGTCTGCGTGGAGGCGCCGGCGAGGGCGCCGCTCCGCCTCCCACGATGAAACTGCTGCTTCAGAATCAAAGAGTCGCCGGCCTCGTCCTGTCTGCGGAGCACGGCCGGCCCGGACCTTTCCGCCCGCCCGCGTTCCCCGCAGTAACACGCGTGACGCGCACAGCGGCGTGTCGATGTGCGTGTAGCCGCTGCTCGGGCTTCACACCTTTTCCCTCCGTCTGCGAGCGATTTGCCTTAATGAGGACCAAGAGCAGATTCACGTCAAACACAAACCAGCCCCGGACTGAAACATGTAGCCACAGCGTACCCAGAATCCTTTGCTGCCACCTCGGACCTTCTCGCATCTTTGTGGCTTGAAACTACTGATGTTGACGGCTGACATCTGCTTTTTTAAAGAAAACAGTCGTTTTACGTTAACTGAGGCCTTGACTGACATGTACTTCACAGTACTCTGAGGTACTCTACAGTACTGACATGTACTTCACAGTACTCTGAGGTACATGTTCTTCACAGTACTCTGAGGTATTCTACAGTACTGACATGTACTTCACAGTACTCTGAGGTACTCTACAGTACTGATATGTACTTCACAGTACTCTGAGGTACATGTACTCCACAGTTCTCTGAGGTACATGTACTTCACAGTACTCTGAGGTACTCTAAAGTACTGACATACTTCACAGTACTCTGAGGTACTCTAAAGTACTGACACACTTCACAGTACTCTGAGGTACTCTATAGTACTGTCATATACTTCACAGTACTCTGATGTACTCTTTAAGTACTGCAATATACTTCACAGTACTCTTACATACTTTAAAGTACTGTCATAGTCACTTCACAGTACCCTAACATACTTCACAGTACTCCAACCTACTGTAAAGTATTTTGCTGTACTTTAGATTAGTCTAATGTACTCTATAGTACTTTAATTACATTCAACAGTGCTCTGACGTACTTTACAGTACTCAGATGTACTCTGGAGTACTGTGATGTACTCTACAGTACTCTGATATACTTTACTGTCCTCTAATGTATCTCTACCGTGCTCTAATGTACTCTACAATACTGCACGGTGCTGTAGTGTACTGCTCTGTACTCTGGTTTCCTCTGCTGTGCTCTGATGTACTTCACTGTACTGTAGTTTTCCACTCCAGCGCAGTAGCAGAGATCTTCATCTTTCCTCGTTTCCAGTCTCTCGTTGGCACCTTTGATAATAAATAGTATCAATCATAAAATTCAGTTGAATTTTCATTTCTCGGTGAAGACGCCGTCTTGTCCTCGTGTTGGACTCGTGTTGACTTCCAAACTCAGAGACAAATCCTCCTTTGTGCCCTTTTTAGACTTCACTCGGTGTCCTCAGACGAAGCCGTCCTCACATGGACACTGGACTGAATGGATTTAACCCGGTTTGATCTGCAGTTTAACACTGAATGATTCCAAGTACGTCCGTGTACTTTTGTGTACTTTTGGACTGGGTCTGTGAGGACATTTTAGACACTTAGTGTCAGCAGTGTTCGTCTCTGTCCTGTTCAGTGCACAGAGCTGCTCATAAACCAGTGGTCGTGTCCCAGTTTGGTTTGAAGGATTTGACCCGAGCCTGGTCGGCACCGGCGCTGGAGCTCAGTGACGCTCCGGCGTCGCAGGGAGGCGTCGTCGTCCAGCTGTCCACATACTTTTGGCCTGGGTCTGTGAGGACATTTTAGACACTTTGTGTCCACATACTTTTGTCCTCCACTACACGTCGCTTTGCTGTACTGTGAAAACTCGGATTTGGAGATTTGGTTCACTGAAAAGCGAAAACGTTTATTGTGTCGTTCGGCTGCTCTCAGGTCATTTACGTCCACGCCGGTGTCCTCTGCTCTGAGGTCATTTACGTCCACGCCGGTGTCCTCTGCTCTGAGGTCATTTACGTCCACGCAGGTGTCCTCTTGTGATCAGGCTTCTGGAGTGTCCTGGTTCCACGTTGCACATGTAAACATCCTGGATTCAGATTCTCCGGTTTGAGAATCCTGGATAACCTTCCTTCAGAACCCCAACAGACACCAGGATGCACCCGGTCCTGGTGTCTGATCAGAACATAATCAAGACTCACCTGCACACAGGTGAGCAGACACCTGCATGTCCATGAGGCAGGTGAACGACGAGGTTCCCTGTTCCCTGTGAACATCAAGCCTGGCATGTGGAGGGAGGTCAGACCAGGACACGGCTCAGACCAGGACACGGCTCAGACCAGGACTCGACTCAGACCAGGACACGGCTCAGACCAGGACACGGCTCAGACCAGGACTCGACTCAGACCAGGACACGGCTCAGACCAGGACACGGCTCAGACCAGGACTCAACTCAGACCAGGACCAGGACTCGACTCAGACCAGGACTCGGCTCAGACCAGGACCAGGACTCGACTCAGACCAGGACTCGACTCAGACCAGGACACTCGTGCACATGAAATTCAGTGTCTTCAAATGAAGACGTGGACGTAAAACCTGCTGTTTAAAGCAGCAGCAGTGGACGTCTGTCGGCTTCGTGTCTTCAAACCGTCGTCACCTTGACATCAGAAAACCCTCTGAGTTATTCAAGAGCTCCGATTATTAATTTAAGGGAGCAAACTAAGTGATTGAAGAGAGGAAAATTACTCATTGAAAGGAGCGGTTCAGGGAAACTTTTCCTCCGGCGTCTCGGCCCCTCTGTCACAGCTGGACTCCATCCACGTGAGGGTTCAGACGAAGCCAGATCCAGCAGGATCTCGGTGTGTCCGGGTTTCGAAGCTTCGGCCGGACTCCTCTCCTCCTCGTAGGGTGCACTGGAATGCGTTGCTGTAATCTTGTGTCTGTCTTTTGTATCCTTTAGATAAACTCTATTTAAATGATCTCAAACTTCTATCTGATCTGTGAATTGTAATAAAGAGGAATTTAAAGGAGTTTTCTCATGTAGGTTTGTTTTGAAAGGCTCTTCGCTCGCGACTGCTGGTTGGAGTGTGTTTCAGAAATCCGAGATTTTGGGGGCGGCGGGCAGATTTCAGAGAATGTCATCAGGTTTCATCAAGCGAAATGACGAAATTCCAACATCACACCACTGGAGAGAAGTGATAAATCACAGGAAAGTTAGAGGAATTTATTTCAATTTCATGCAGAAAAGGTGAGGAGACAGGAAGTACGAGAGGTCCTGAGAGGCTGTGTCACAATAAAAGTCTTCAGTTTGTGGCATTGCAGCCAAATTAAGAGTTTAAGGAAGCAGATAGAAAGAAAATGTAAGAAACTGTGTTCAGATAGTGACACAGCGCTGAAAAGAGGCTTCATGGTTCATCACAGTGAATAAAAGGACAAAAGCAGCCTGTTGTTCAGCTCAGTTCAGTCTCATGAGCCGACGGTCACATGGACGAAGGTCACATGACGCTCACAGATCTGCACCGACGCGCCGAGACAATTAAAGGACTAGTTTAACGTTTCAGGAAAACCCTGATTGTCTTTCCTCCTCAGACCATCAGATGAGTCTCAGTCTCATGTCTGTGTGTTCAGTGGACAGTGAAGTACTCAGACCTTTCACTCACTTAAAAATACTCTGTATTCAAAGTCCCATTTAAGTAAAAGTACACAAGTATTAGTTGTGCAGTAAAATGTCTCCTGTGACTGATCTCTGCTACTTCGTGACTTCATTAGTTTGTTCATACTGAAGCTTCAATGTTGGAGCAGGATTTTACTGGTGGAGCTGCTGCAGGTGGAGGTACTTTAAATACTTCATGTACTGTTAGCCAGTTCAGAGTCAGTCAGTGAATAAGAGAAATCAAACTATTTCACATCCTGTCGTGAAATTCTTACAAAAAAGCAAAAGTAAATAACCATGAAACACTTTGGAGCTCTGGAGTTTTCAGTCTGTGTTTTACTTCAACACATCACCTGAAACATCAGTTACCTGACAAAAAGCACTCATGATAACTGGATGTGTTGTTGCTTTGTGATATTTGGTTCTCAAAATCCACAGTCTTTCTGTCAGCAGTCTAAGTTTCCTAACCTGAGTTCAGATTTGGTAATAGTACTAATACCACACAGTAAAAATACTCTGGTACAAGTAAAAGTCATTCATTGAACATGTTACTTCAGTAAAAGTATGTAGTATACAGTATACAGTGAGGAATATTTGTCATTGCAGGATCAAAACTCCACCAGCCAGTTAGAGAAGAAGGCTTTTGGATAAGAGACGTCTTCTAGGACCACAGACAAGTCCACTCTCCTTTGGAAGCACTTAGGATTACCATGACCTGGACAAATGAGTACTTCAAGTACTGAAAGTGAAAGTACTGCATGCAGTAAAGTGTCCCCTGTGTCTGTTGTCCTCTTGTCTCTGGTCTCTTTAGATCGTTGTGTCCCCTGTGTCTGTTGTCCTCTGGTCTCTGTAGATCATGGTGTCTCCTCGTTCATGTCTCAGCAGGACGTTCCTGTTGGAGTTGGTTGAGGTGGAGCTCATTTTAACTGAAACTAATGATTCTTTTCATTCTGGATCAATCTGCTGATCATTTCCTCCTTCAATCGATCGATCGATCGTTTGCTTTGGAAACATTGTGAAAACAGTGAGAAATGTGGTCACTAAGAGCCCAAAGTGACGCCTTCACCATGTTTGTTTGGTCCAACCAACAGTCCAAAGCTCAGTATAAAATGTAAATACTCAAATGAAGAGCACTACTTCAATACTATGACTAAAATATTTACTTCAAACAAATACTACATAGGTCTGTAAAGTACACTAAACAAAGGTGTAAAATAAGAAATGCCTTAATCATTTTACAGTATTGCATAATCACTCTGTAAAACACTATATTGTGATTTTAATTGTCTCTTCTCGCTGCTGTGAGCCAACAAATCTGTGTCAATTCGAACAAGCCATCCTTTTCATCACCCAATCAACGCACACTTCCTGTGGCAGCTGAACCAATCATGGCTGTCCACGAGGTTCTGCTTCAGGGGGCGGGCATGTCCATTTCGACAGACGTTCTCCTTTAACCAATCAGCTCTTGACAGTTGACAGGAAACGTCAGACATTCATTCTCGCTACCCAATCAGCGGCAGGGGAAGGCGGCTTTTCCCCACCAATGAGCCACGTGACCCTCCTCAGTAGTTCCCAGGCGGTCACATCGGCGAGCCGGAGGTGAGTAAAGAGACCGATAAATGTCACATTTTACCGGGGAACACAGCCACAGAGTAATGTTTTCTGAGAATTATCCGATTATTCATAATGTCTGCCCGGTAATTTTTTAGAAAATGCCAGTTTTTAGGCGTTAAAAATAAGACTGTGTGTCTCCAGCATGCTGTTAGCATTAGGCTGAGGGGCTAACTGAGCCTAATTAACGAACTTGCAGGTGAATTCAGCTAGCCAGTTAGCCTGCTGCGTTGGCCTTTATTAGCGTTTAATTTACTCATACATTGGATATTTAGCGATGTATTTCAGTGAGACTGCTTATGCCTTGCTGAATGAAACTCTGCTTCTGTCTATTACGAGATATCTGAAGTTTTCTTGGCTCGGCTGCTTCTGACAGTTGTTTCGTAAGCAGCGTCGCAGCTAAGCTAAGATAAGCTAAGCTAGCTGTGTCAGCCGTGCTCGTAGCGGAGGGAGGTTGTTCCAGAGAGGACGCTGAAGAGAGTGACTTGATAAAGAAGATAAGTGGCAGATGAAATGTGAAGATACAGCTATGTAGAGGAAAGGCTGTTGGAAACTATTGAATGAGTGCGTGTCAGAGGTGAGTTAGCACGTTACCTTGGCTCCATCACTACAAACCTCACCAAATACTGTTCAAACACGGAGAACTTTATTTAAAACATGTATGAGAGACAGACAAGTTTCGGAAGGTACCAAATATTGCAGGAGTATTTGCATCCTGTCAATCAGTTGTCGTGATTAATCATTCACTTTCAATAATGGTCACCGCTGTAGTGTCCCACATTTCAGGGTGATGTCTTCAGATGTCTTTCCAGACCCGTAGTCAAATACCAAAGATAATCCCGCCTCGAGCAGCCTTTAAAATATGGCTTGACATTTAAAATACTGGTTTACTAGTACTTTATTTCTACTGTAAACATCATAAGGTCAATGAAACAGAAAGTACAGAATAACTAATGAGATACTGTTTAAACTGAAACTCAAAAACCATCAAGGGGAATTTGTTTTGCAAGCCCCTCGTCAGAAAAACACAAAGCTGGAGCACCCTGAGACCGCCGGCCGGGGGGGCGTTCAACTGTTGGACGTGTGCCTGCCGTTAACGGCGTCTCTCCGATGGAAACATTCGTCCTCTCGAAATGAATCGTTGAAATTTGTCGAATGACCGTCACGAGTTTGAAGTTCACATTTTGTTTCCCTCCATCGCTGAGCCGGCTGAGACGTCAGCTCCAGAGCAGACCGAACAGCTGAGAGAGAGCTGAGATGACGATGGCGGCAGTGATTCAGTGATTCAGCAGCAGCTCCACTCTTCAGTTTACAGCTGTGAGATGCAGGAAAGCAGCAGATCTCCACACACCAGGATCTGAGAGTAGCCGTCCTTAATGAGTGTTGGATCCAGAAGCCGTCAGACCAGTTCAAGACCAGTTCAACTTGCTGGATTCTCTCAGGATTCGGGGCGGCCTGTTGGACCGACACCCGCTCTGATCCCAAGTCCTTCAGATAGAAACCAGTTCTGCTAATTACAGCGAGATTACGACGTTCAGCCCGAACCTCTGGAATTGACTGTTTATGTCTGTTTATGGACACGTTTCTTCACATCGACCACAGTCTTCCAGATCAGCCACTGTGAGTCTGTCTGGACGCCCAAATTAATCCACAGATTTCCTCGTTTTCTGCTGCTGAGAGTTTGATGCCTTCTGGTCTCATTTTACTTGATAGCAATGCTGAGAACGTTGATGAATCATGAAATCATAAATGAGCTTTCTGCTCTTTGAGTTCAGTAATGAGTCGTGAAATGAATCCAGACAAAATGAATCTGCTCAGAAACAGCAGAATTACATTTCATCCGTTTCTACCTCGTCCAGTAACTGACCGACCGTCGTCGTAACCAGAGCGTGAAGCCACAGCGTGAGAAGACCTTTACTGACGTTTACGAGTAGTTTTGATGATAATAGAACTGTGTCCAGCTGCTGTCCACAGCAGCACATGTAGGAAAAACAGTGATACACCTGTTTTTACAGCTTATTTTAAATTTTCAGGAAAGTGATAAAAGAGGCGACGAGTGACAGATTTATGGTTGAGAAACACGGTCAGTCATTCACTTTGTGAAGGAAAGAGCTCCTCACGCTTTATTTCTGTTAAATAATAACCCATCTGTCTGTCTCCCTGTCTCCCTGTCTGTCTGTCTCTCTCTCTGCCTGCCTGTCTGCCTGCCTGTCTCTCTCTCTGCCTGCCTGTCTCTCTGTCTGTCTCTCTCTCTCTGCCTGTCTCTCTCTGCCTGCCTGTCTGCCTGCCTGTCTCTCTGTCTGTCTCTCTCTCTCTGCCTGTCTGCCTGTCTCTCTGTCTCTCTCTCTCTCTCTCTCTCTCTGCCTGCCTGCCTGCCTGTCTGTCTCTCTGTCTGTCTCTCTCTCTCTCTCTCTCTGTCTGTCTCTCTCTGCCTGTCTCTCTCTCTGCCTGTCTGTCTGCTGTGGGCTAACTGATGCAGGCAGGTAAATCTGATTCTGCTCTTTAATGAGGTGAAGCTGCTCACGTCACAGGCAGATTCATTTTAAATGTCTTTTAATCGTCTCCACCCCAGAAACACCTGAAACATCTTAATATATTTTTTAATTCAACAAATGAATCAGAGGAGAGTTTAAGAGCCGATGAGGCTGCTCTCGTCCACTGAAAGTATTGATAATTGATCCCTTTTGCTGCGTGATTAGTAGTGCCAGATGTTCACGTCTAAATATTTTGCAGAAGCATTTATGATCATTTCCAGTTTAGATTTTTTCCAAAATCCCCAAATAAAAACTTGTTTAAGTTTAGTGTTTGATTCAGGAAACGTCTGACATTTCAGGTGTTTAACTGTGAAAATACCAAATGCATTTCTAGCTCCAGCTTCTCCAACGTGACCTTTTTCTGTCTGATGTCACTTATGTGAATATGTCAGTGTTTCAGACTTTTGGTCAGACCAATCAAGACATTTGATGACGTCACCCTGGACTCTAACTGATGGACATCTCTGAGTCTAATCTCAGAAGAATATCCTGCAGATGAACTGATAGTGAGAACACAGCCTTATGTTAATGTTTAATGGCACAGTCCAGTGTCTCTGCAGAGACCAGTGTGTCTCCTTATCAGACCCGGCTGGAGACCAGTGTCTTTATCAGACAGTAAATCAGAGGAGCAGCAGATGTCCTGCAGGCTAAACTGACCAGTATCAGATTAACTGGCAGTCGGGGTGGACAACAGCAACTTCAGCTGGTTTTTCTGAACTGATTAAGAGAGGCTGTTACCTCAGCCAATCACAGACCCTCTGAAGGCTTATTGGCTCGACAGGATGTCGGGAAACCAAAGTGCTGCTCTTCCTCTGAGCCGTAGAGCTCCATTAAAACACATCAGTGAGCTGCACTGTTTATTCTGACCCAGTCACACACACACACACACACACACACTGCAGCACCAAGTGTGGATTCATCCGCTGATGAAAGTAGTCCCCAACAAAAGCTCTGTTTCCTCCTGTGTGTCTGATTGTTTGAGGCGTTACTGAGCCGAACACAAGCCCAGAGTTTGATTTAGAACGAACACCCACATTTTAATTGCAATATTGGCCAGAAAAAAAAGCTGACTTGAGCCCTAAATTATATATTTGTGCTCTCAAACATTTACATCTTCAGTAGGAACCAATGGGCTTGGAGCTGGGAGCCACAGGCGGTATTCAGAGACGGACTAACACGCTGTCAGTTCGAGTCTGAGCACGAGATTTGTTGACATTACAAAAAGCAGAAAATGACACCAGACTGATCCTTCAAGCTTCAGCAGACGTGAGAGGAAGTGAGACTGACTGAGAGCTGAAGACTTCAGCACTGAGGCTTCGTGTTCACGTCACCTGACGCGAACACCTGTCGAACCTGTTTACCAACGGTGGAGGGCTTGTATTTTTATTTATGTGCATGTGTACAGTAAACAACACAAGAAGAAGTCCAGGTTCAGAGGTAGGAACCTGCTCTGGTAGCAGATCTGGACTGTCGAGCTGCAGCTAATGATCATTGTAGTTATTGATTATGTTCTTGATTGATCGCTGACAGCAGATGTTTGGTCTGTGAGATGTCACGAAGACCTTCACCAGGAACATTTTCACTTGAACGATCAGTTTTCAGAACAGTCCCACATTAATTTTCTGTTGATCCTCTAATTGATTATTGGCCGTTCGGCTCTGTGTGAGTGTGTGTTCTGTGTGTAGCCTCCATTGTTAAAAACCCTTGTAGGTGTGTGTGTGAAGCTTCTCTCTGCGGCGCTGCAGCTAATTCCCCCAAAAGCCACGTGGGTGCCAGCCAGATGGCTTTGATGCTAAGCTAACAGCTAGTGCTGATGGCGGTCATACTGATGTCTGCGCTGCCGGCCTGTTAGCCAGGCATGCTAATCCCGCTGCAGGTTAATCTGATTAGCTGGCAGTCTGCTGAGTGAGACGCGTGGCTGGTTAGCGCTCTCATCTGAAGTCCAGAGAGCTGCCGGATCAGGTTTTACTGTCTTCTTTTACAAATCAAGAGCAGATAACATCGACCCGCCTGCATGTGTTTTATAGGTCAGTTTTCTTCCGCCAACGTGAACGTGCGGTGCTGTCACACATGTTCTGTGTCCTCAAACAGCCTGTTTGGAAGCTGAATTACAGAAAGATGATTTTAATCTGCCCGCTGAAGAGCTGCATTGTTTGTGGGAAACAAGCCTTTCTGTGAATGTCTGACATTTCGTCCAGTCTCTCTCTGAAGACCGCGTGGCGTTGACGGCGGGACAATAAACTGGTCGGACTGAAACGTTTGCTGTTGTTGTTGAAACGTCAACACTGATGTGATCAGTTAGCATGTCGGCCGCAGACACATTACCTGTCGTCTCTATGCACCTCTGCTCATTTACCCTTGAACAGGAAGCTAGTGTAATAATGCCCCAACCCCCACCCTGTGTGTGTGTGTGTGTGTGTGTGTGTGTGTGTGTGTGTGTGTGTGTCGGGGTGCTGCAGTAATCCCGCGGGGTGTAATCTCATTAAGGTTAACGGACCTGCGGGTGCGTGTCCTGTGGGTGCTGCTTGGTCACCGTGGCGACACTAGGGCAACACAGGTGAAGCACCTGACGTGCGCCTCTTGTTTCCCATGATGAGCGGCTGTAGCTGGTTATGGACAGGTCCATGGAGAGTTCATGGAGCTTTGAAATACACCAGGGAATGTGGACAGTTGTCAAACATCACAGCAACATGTGAGGACTGAAGACAGCTCATGTGGGACGAGGACTCTGTGGGTCTCTGGAGCAGGTTTGAGATCCCAGACTGTTGACAGGTGCTTGATCACGACGAGACGCTGTCAGCTGAACCACGTCCATAAAGGATTCCTCACATACACCTGTTTTAATGTACATTGAGTTTGACATCTTTAAGTGTCTTGCGTGTCCATTGAGAGCCTCCACCAATCACGCACCACCACCCCACCAGTCTGACCAGTGATCAAAGTGTGTGAACACTGTGGGACATAATGTAGTCCATGAGTCTGTTCCCGTCCCAGCATGCACAGGGACAACAGTATGCGATCAGCACTCGGCCAATAATATGAAAACTCATCATGATTTCAGCACTCGACTCCTTTTGCCTTTCTTTCAAAATAAGAGCACAGAATAAACAGGGTTATATTGGCCTGAGTGAGTCAAACCACGTTTGAAGAGCAGAGTTGTGGTGAGAGTGAAAACAGACGTGAAGCCAAACAGCTGGAACAGATGTGCTCACTCTCTCCTCCTCCTCCTCCTCCTCCTCCTCTCTGCAGACTATGGATCAGCGGGTTGGGTTGTGTGTTCTTCTGGCAGCAGGCCTCCTCTGCCTCACTTTAGCCCCTGTCTCTCGTGCTGAGGACCTGATCGAGGACGGTCTGGGTGACGACATGGACGTGGAGGACGAGCTGGATCTGGAGGATCTAGAGGGGGACGTTCAGGACGAGGCTCCACCTGCTCCTGAGACTCCTCCCACACCGAAGGTAAGACTGCAGACTGCTCATTGGACGTTTTAATGGTCACTTAACTTAATTATATTCTAACTAATTGCTCGATTGGAAGAAACACTAACATTGACAGTAAATATTCAGAGTTTTGTCAACAGGAAGTAAACAGGAACATGGTGGTTGGCAGCAGAGGACTTGTGGTTTAGTTGTGTGGTGACTTTGTGTTTTTCTGTCATTGTGGTCTGAAGCCGAGCTCTCCTGGAAACCAGTTAACCTCAGTGTCTGAATCCCTGCAGACCAGCAGCAAACACAGCGGAGCGTCTTCTGTCTCGCTCACGACACAATGTGACGGAACAGCACACACTTCTCTGTCTTACTTTATCTTCACCTCCTTTCTTTCTTCTTCCTCGTTCAGGTGACCTACAAGGCTCCGGAGCCGATGGGGGAACATTTCATCGCTGAGTCTTTTGACCGGGGGACACTTGATGGGTGAGCACACGTCACTCACACGCGGTCTGACTGCGGTCAAAGTACATCTTTACACCAGAAGGCTCCACGTGACCCGAAACCGTTTTGTTCCGCCCGTATCCTCAAAGATGCTTGTGTCAGCTTTGGGTAGCCGAGTATCCCAGCATGCACTGGGCAGTTGCCGTGTGACCACATTTAGGTTTTTAGAGTTTGGACTGTGAACATGTGGTCGATTCATCTGAAGCGTTTCCTCTGTCCAGCTGAGCGCTGAGCTCTCTGGTCAGGTGTGACGGAACTAACCTACCTGTCTGTTGGCTTTCAGCTGGGTGGTGTCCAGCGCCAAGAAGGAGGACGCCGATGAAGACATCGCCAAGTATGATGGTAGGTACAGGTGTACAGTCCAAATGTTCCACACAACATGTAGAAACACTGTGATGGCACGTAGATCTGCGACACGTAGACAAGCTGCATGTTAACATGTGAAGGGCTGGCCTACACACTGACTGCTGAGATGTCCTTAAGAGGCCACCGTACTGAGATTAACTCTTGATTTAAGTCGTAGTGTCTCCTCTCCTGATGATGATGATGATGATGATGTCATGCACAGGTCAGTGGGCGGTGGAGGAGATGAAGGACAGTAAGCTGCCTGGAGATAAAGGTCTGGTCCTGAAGTCACGAGCCAAACATCACGCCATCTCAGCCCAGCTGCTGCGACCTTTCACCTTTGACACCAAGCCCCTCATCGTCCAGTAAGAACGGCTTTCGTTTGCCTGACCTTCCTCTTCCTCACTGCGTCTGCCCGTCAGGCCTCTTCATCGCTCTCTCCTCTGCGTTCAGGTACGAGGTGAACTTCCAGTCGGGTATCGACTGCGGCGGTGCCTACGTCAAGCTGCTGACTCAGACTCTCGACCTCGACCTGGTCAGTTGTTGCACACGCACACACACACACACACACACACACACACACACACACACACACACACACACAGACACACACCTGTACAGGTCGCTGTTACCCAGACTTCACCTGATACATTTTGAGTGTTTTCACAGCGTGGCCTTGTGGTTCTTCTGCTGCTGGTAGATCAATCACACACGATGAAACAATAATGTTTGAGTGGGATGAATGAACGAATGAATGAATGAATGAATGAATGAATGAGTGAGTGAGAGAAAAGAACCCGTCCAGCGGCTGAAAGCCGTGTGTGTCTCCTCAGGACCAGTTTGTGGATAAAACTCCGTACACCATCATGTTCGGACCCGACAAATGTGGAGAAGACTACAAGCTGCACTTCATCTTCAGACACAAGAACCCCAAGACGGGAGAGTACGAGGAGAAGCACGCCAAGAAGCCCGACGCCGACCTGAGGACGTACTACACCGACAAGAAGACGCACCTGTACACGCTGGGTAAGACACGCACAAACACCTGTTGATGCTGGGTAACACACACACGTTAATGACAGTCCAGGTGTGTCACTCCTCTGTGTCGCCCCCCAGTGGTGAACCCTGATAACTCCTTTGAGGTGCTGGTGGATCAGACAGTGGTGAACAGCGGCAGCCTGCTGACAGACATGACCCCCCCTGTGAACCCCCCGGCTGAGATCGAGGACCCTGACGACCAGAAGCCGGAGGACTGGGACGAGAGGCCCAAGATCCAGGACCCCGCCGCCACCAAGCCCGAGGACTGGTCAGTGCACACGGCCGCTTAACATGGACACCAGGAGGAAGATTAGTGCGTTCTCATGTCCTCATGCAGTAACTGATATTTCTGTGTGTGTGTGCGTGTGTGTGTCTGCAGGGACGAGGACGCTCCTGCCCAGATTCCTGATGAAGCTGCAGTGAAACCTGACGGCTGGCTGGACGATGAGCCAGAGTACATCGGAGACCCCGACGCCATCAAACCTGAAGACTGGTGAGTCATAACGTGTTGCCCTTCGTCAAGAGGTCGAGTTCGCTGATTGGCCGTCTCGATAAAACCTCAGACCCTGCTCCTATGTCTCGCTCTGCTCTTCCTGTCCATCAGGGACGAGGACATGGACGGTGAATGGGAGGCTCCTCAGATCCCTAACCCCGCCTGTGAGTCCGCCCCCGGCTGTGGCACCTGGAAACGACCAATGATTGACAACCCCAGCTACAAGGGCAAGTGGAAGCCCCCCATGATTGACAACCCCAACTACCAGGTGGGTTTAAACGCCGTTTAAACTGAAGCGAGCGCGGCTGCTCCGTGATGATCGGGGTCGGTCGAGGGCGGAGTTAAGTTCCCGTGAAGGATCCTGACTGGAGCACGTTCTCTTCTCAGGGCGTCTGGAAGCCGAGGAAGATCCCCAACCCTGCGTTCTTCGAGGACCTGCACCCGTTCAGGATGACTCCGTTCAGCGCTCTGGGACTCGAGCTCTGGTCCATGACCTCCGACATCTTCTTTGACAACTTCTTCATCACCGATGACCGCAACACCGCCGACCGCTGGGCCGCCGACAGCTGGGGCCTGAAGAAGGACGCCGAGGGCGCCGCCGAGGTGAGCGCAGGACGGACGTGACGCGAGTCTGTTTGTCCAGAGCAGCTTCGCGCTTCACTGTCCATAAACACGAGGTCAAATCTGAACGTTTGCACGAGTGATCGTCTGTCTGAAGAGCTTTTAAATAAAGCTTTGAACATTCAGACCGAGCCGTCCAAAGGCAGATGATGCAGTCGGTGATTCCTGTCGAATCATCTGTTTTAACACAGGAGTTACTTGTTGTTGTTGTTGTTGTTGTTGTTGTTGTTGTTGTTGTTGTTGTTGTTG
>JBBMOE010000134.1:188367-205482 GCA_037975065.1 Chaetodon trifasciatus
CCCCCCCTTCTACTCCTCTGCTCTGAGGTTATGAAGCCTAAATGGAACCCGTCTGAAGCAGTGAAGCCGACAGGAAGCTAATCAAGACCTCCAATATGGACGCCTGATGATGATTATGATGGTGATGATGATTCCAGTGTGAGCAGGACTGAGTTAGTGTGATTAAAAGGATTTTTGTTTTTGAAAGAGATTAACTGAGATTAACTAAACCTTCCTGCATCATTCCTTAACAACACCTGAGCAGACTCGAACCCACGGGATCAACGTGGTCCGTCCCGTCCAGTCTGATGCACCGCCCACCGCTTGCCGCCCAGCGCCACCCTGAGCTAACAAGTGCCCCGCCCTACCAACAGCTTGCTAATTAGCTCTCAGCAGCATGCTAATTAGTGTCCTGACAGAAGGATGTTTGGTATCAACACCAGTTAATCTAGCCTACCATGATCCTGCTTGGGCTACTAACAACTTGCTAGCCTAGCTTAATAACTAAGCTGTGAGTGGTTAAGATTGTCCCCACAGATAGTTAGAGGATTAGCCAACCATAAATCCTGTTAAACAGGCTAACTAGCAGGCTGCTAGTTAGCCCACTATCTGGGTTCTGATTAACTGCCAAAAATCTTGACACTTAGCCTAGCAACAAGATGCTAATTAGTCCACAAATATTGTGATTAACTTTGCTACAGCTGTCTAGTTTGCCAGGCTAGCAACTAGCTTGTTAGCAACATGCAAATTCACCTGCTAAAACTTCTGAGAGTCTGGACATGTATTACCCTGAAACCGTTTGGGAATTGGCTTACCAAAAGTATTGCTAATTGGTCTGTAGCCTGCTAATTAGCTCATGAGCAACTTGTAGTAATTTGGCAACTTGTACTGCATTTTAAAGTAGCAGTTAGCATCCCACTTGGACTACAGTCTGCTGAGCAGGGTAACAGTGGGCTGCTAACAAGCTCACACGTGATGATGATTTACTTACCAACAACTAGCTAATTAGCTGGCTTAAAGCTAATTCATCTACTAACAGTTGGCTTGTTCGCCTTCCTAGATTTTACTCATTAGCTAGCTAGCATCCTAAAGTAACCCACAGTTTAGTGATTTGCCACAGAGGCAACAGCTAATATTTAAACAATGAAAATGGATGACACACTCCAGATGACACAGCTTTGACTTCCCTTTTCATGTCTCATTTTGACCTTTTGTTTTAAAACTGTTAGCTCTGTTAGCTTCATGTTAGCTCCATTTCAAACACACAGCGCTCATGTTTTCTCGCCTGAATGAGTCTCCTCAGTATTTCGACTGTTTTATCGTCCTGATGGCAGCAGGGAAGGTCAGAGGTCAACCAAGTTAAAGCTGTTAGAGCTGGACTTCAGTGGACATGTGGTCACCAGGTGACAGGTGTTAGTTACCTGTCCCTGAGCGCGTCGCGTTGAGTCTGTGTGATGATGGCTACTGAAGCAGCAGATGAGCGCGTGACACCAAAACCTGTTACGACAGCTCAGGAAAACCTCACATCTCCAGCAGATGACTTGAGTTGTTGTGGACAGAACTTTGGAGATACGAGGTTTTCACTCATCTGTATTGCAGACTTTACCCCCCCCCGTTCAGTCTGAACAAACTCGGCAGCAGCTCCTATCAGGGCTTAGTTCTTGTCCCTGAGTTTTGCCTGTCAGGTAGATGAATCCTGTTCGGCAGACGCCTGCTTTCTTCACCTTCTCGTGTTTGTCTTGGTTCAGGTGTGAACCCTCAAACGTTCCCGTGTTCAGGTTCCTCCCGTCCGGACAATGAGCTGCTGTCGTCTTTGTTCGACCTGAACCTCGTCGTGTTGGCAGGTGGACGGACACCCAGTCCCTCTTTCATCAACCCCATATGAAAAGAAAAAGGCACTAAGGGAAAAACTCAGGCGCTTACTCTCACACCTGTCCACCTGCGGCACCCAAACCTCCACCAATCACAGACGCCCTCCTAAACAAACCCTGAATCCATGTTGGAGTTTAGCCCCATGTTGAAAAGAGATGCACTTGAGCGCGAAAGTTGATTCTTAACCTCTGAAATATCATTTTGACGAACTAATCTCAACTCAAGGTTCACTTACCAGCTTTTCTCCGGAGCTTTAAACTCATCTCATGGTCTTCAGTGAGAGACGGAGTTCATCCAGTTCTGCTGAAAGATCGAAAGCTCGTCACCTGTCACTGACCTGTATGTAGGTCATGTGACAGCAGCTGAGCGAACTGCTGATGAAGACTGAGGTGCAGTTGAAAGCTCCAGGAAAGGCTGCTGAGTGGAAACTCAGTTCAGATCCACAAAATGTTCAACACATCCAATCAGCATTCTCGCTGCGTGATGATGTCATCAGGAGCAGAACAGCCAGTCACTGAACAGGAAACACGTCGTGACCACAAAGTCAACCAGAACTGAAAGCTTCAGTGTCAAACTTAAACCAGTTGAGCTCCCAGTCACACCTGGAAACATCACATCAGCTCTGTGTCCAAGTTCACTCTGCTGTCAGTCTGTCCATTTGTCCAGCACATGTAGACCAGTGACATGGGTGACCCCTGACCCGTCCTCTAGCGCCACCATCAGGACAAAGTCTCTAATATTCTCTCCACTTGTGGTGAAGCTCAGAGAGATTTTGTGATCATGAAAAAAAGTCCATGAACTTTGATTCATCATGAGGTGGTCTGAGGATGATGATGATGATGATGATGATGATGATGATGATGCTGATGCGGATGATGATGATGATGATGATGCGGACTCAACCAGACGAGGACACAGGATGTCTTTCTGTAAAGAGACAGTGAAGCTCGCTCTGTGGCGTTACTGTAGTTCGGAGAGTTCACCAATAAAACCTGAAATAAAACTTTTTGGGATGTGAACGTGTGTGGGTGGAGACGTGGGTGGAGATGTGGGTGGAGACGTGGGTGGAGGCTTATAGCCACGAGGCGACTGTTGTCTGGTCTCCTTGTCATTGTTGTTGTATCGTACTCCGGTTTTCCAGACAGTTCAACAGCTGAACTTCCTCTGTCAAAGGTCAGTTTTCTGTCCTTTAATTCACGTCAGCGTTGTCTCTTCCCACCAATCACGAGCAAGCTCCGTAGTGACGGGCAGCTGGGTTTCAGCAGGCGGTTGGCTAGTAAACGGTGGGCGGGGCAAAGCCAGAACTGTGTGATGCGTATGTGTCTCTGGTTGTTGCTGAGCTCAGATTTTGGGCCTCGAGATGAACTGGAGGTCCCTGCTTCCATGTCAGGTGACCTTTGACCTTTCTTTTTCTCCTCTTAGGGTAAACACGAGCTCGTTAATTTTGGCTGTACACTTTCCTGCTTTCGTCTGGTTTATTTTTCCGTGTCGTCGCTCTGAAGTTAAAGTGTCAGTATGTGATGCTTTAGGACAAATGGCCTCCTGCAGCAGCTTTACGTTCCCACTGAGGATGTACGTTTCAGCCATACCCCCCCCCCCCCCCCCCCGTCCTCTTTAGTCTCAGATGAGTTCTGTTTCTCTGGTCGTGTCTGATGGAAGCTGCCTCGCTAACAGACTGTAGACTGAACACTGTATCTGCTGGTGAAACTTTACATGACTCTGTAACTCTGTACTTTTTATTTTGTTGACTGTGTTTGAACTAAACGTAACTGTTGGCCCAGCCTGTTTCTGATGTACACACTATGTAAAGAGATGGACCTGCTGACACACCACAGGAAGGTCCAGCTTTGAATAGAAATACTGTGATGACGGAGCCCGATGTGTGTGTGGACAAGCAGTCAACATTTGTTTTGATGAATAAAAAGGCCAAATGGGAACTGAGCGAGAGTGTGAAGAGTGTTTTTAACGTTTCTCAGAGCTGAGTGCAGCTGAGGATGATGGTTTACACATGAGTATTTTTACTGATGCTTCCACATGTAAACAGAATTTTACCTGCTTCATATACTGTTGATACTCTAAAGCACAGCTCACATTTAAGAAATTCAAACGTTTTTGTACATCAACCAGCGTCAACCTGACAAACATCTGTAGCTCTCGGCTGAAGCGTATTTATAGGAGAAAAAAACAAAAAAATGAAACACTGCAATTTTCAGAATCAGACCTTTTGAGGTGGTTTCCTCTCAGGAAATTAAAGGCAAAGACATTTCTCAACATATGGCATGATTATGGAAGAACTTCAAAGGCTCTCATATTTTTTGATGTATTTTAGTCTCAGACGGCTCAAACAATGTACATAAAGTCTGATGACATCCATTTTTTCAGACAGCAACAAGCTCTGCCAAACAGCTGAAATATCTGTTATAAAACATATTTCTGTGATGTGTTTTCTGATCAGAAACTGTTTAAATGTTTTTCAGACAACCAGCTCATCGCTGCATCAGTTTGAGACACAAATCATTTCCCATGAGGCTTTGATGCCAAACACTCAGACTCATGGGAGATGTGGTTGTAGAGAATAAACACAGTAAATGATTTCTTGTTGAGCGGGGACTTCATTAATAACAAGAAATTGATGACAGTGATTACTGTGTACAGTGCAGCTGCAGCGCTATGGAAGCTCACATCTGCCAAAAAAGGTTTTCGTGGTACGTTTGAGTTGATAACTCAGAAAGTTTATTCTGACCGCAGTGACTTTTTTAATGCCTCAAATCTAATATTTTTCCTGTTGTGTAGTTAGTAAAAAAACTTGCAAGGTCAAAATTAGGAGCCAGAACTTGAATTGAAAGTATCTCAAAATCTTTACTGATAAAAAAAAGTGACAAGTTTTTAAGTCAAGTTTTACCAGTGGAAGTTAGACTTGTGTCCAGTAATGTGTTAACCTAGTAGCATTTTGAAGTAACATCTTAACTTAGTATGTCAGAATTTTGACTTTTAAATGTTTCACCTAACTCTACATATTATGTCTGAAAAAGTCAGAATTTTAAGCCTTTAAGTCACAATGTTGACTTAATGTATTTTAAATTTCTTAATATTTATTGTATTTTTTTCCTTTTTCTGGCAGGACTGTGATTCTTATTGTCCATGTAATTTATTATATGGACAGAAAGTCTGATTATCAAGTTTAGACTTCTCTCAAAGAGCAATCAGAGGAACCGTTAAATGGGGAATATATGCAGAACTGAGATTTACAGAACAGAGGCTAACCCGGAAGTGGGCAGGACTTTAGCTTTTCACTCTTTGTGGGTTTTTGAACACTTTGTTCTCCGTCGCGTCAGCGCGAATGTGCAGTTTGATCCCCGACAATGAAAGTTTCTTTTTGTTGTCAGTTATTCGTTACTTCCGACCGATTTTTCATGATTCCCTGTTGGACATGGCGCTGAATCGCCAAGTTTTCCTAAAACATCCGCTTCTTATTGGCCGTCTCTGCTGTCAATCATCAGTGAGGCGGGCGCAGGGACATTCCTCCTGTCGCTGATGGAAAAAAGAGAAAGTTTTCAAGATGGCGGCGTAGACCTGCCTGTCCACTGGAAAACAATAGAAACAGCACAGAGGGACAGAGTTAGCTCGTTCTTACAGACGAACAGGTTCTCCGCTCTGAAACCTACGCACACAACTCGGGCTCGGCCAAGGCGAGTAGTATCCGCGCTGGCACATCGGGAGAAATAACTTTAAAGTATGGTGCTTTATTTAAATGTTTCAGGCTAGCCACCTAGCTAGGTTGCCAGCCAGCTAGTCGAGCTATCGTTAGCCCGTCTACCCAAAACATAGTGTTAGCAGCTAGCGGCTAACGGCTACAAGGAGGCGGAGGATCAGCTGTTTGCTAGACAGATGCTGTAGGAAGAGCGGACAGCAACACTTTCACAGTAAGTGAATTTAAAACTTAACTACGCTTCAATTGTCTGGAAGGTCTTGTCGTTTGATTTCTGTTGTATGGAATTGTAGTGTTAGATAAAACTGCGTGTTTATTAGCTTGAGTAATTGCTGCCAAGTTTGTGAAGAAGCCAAGTTGTTAGCCAGTGCTAGCCAGCTAGCTCTTGTCCCGCTAACCAAGCTAACTACTAATACTTGAGCAAAATAAAGTTTCAGACAAGTTACAGACCCGTTATGATGTTCACACACAGTGTTACGCTGTCGTTAGCAAATAAATAGAAGTGAAGTCACAAGCTAACGCGAGCTAGCTTCAAACCAACCTGATTTTAATGGAACCTCACATAATTTTGTAAGGAATTTTCGACGCTCCAACTTCGATTTTGAGTGGAGGAATGTGCTAACCTAACTTAGCTCAACGGGGGTTAGTTTGGTAGTGAGGGGGCACAGTGATTCATTGATTTAAATGCAGATGCAGAGTGAATTATTGAAATGGTTTGTAGAAAAAGTGGCGGGCGTACGTTTGTTTTCTGGGATAAATCAGAGTTTGTGTGTTTGATTTGGGCTTAAATTCAGACGGAATGTGGCTCTAGCAAGACTCCACTAGCTCTGCTCTACACAGCAAGTTAAATGAGCTGTTGTAAATATCGAGGTTCATAGTGTACGCTTGGGTTTACATGAGTAAATTCAGGAGGCTGAATGGTGTTGCACCCAAAAACCTTAATTTTCCTCTTCGGCAGTGAGTGCCGCTGTGACTGAAGGCCATTAGCAAGACAAAGGTCGCCTCCATGGAGCCAGCACAGGAGTCTTTGTAAAGGGCGAGGGGGGGTGTATAGACGCCCAGAGTGAAAAAGGGCCAAATTCAGCGTTATATGGACGAAACCTGAGCCGGGAGTTTACTGCAAGTCTTTATTGATGATGGCGGATTTTGTTACACCGCGACACAGCGCGGTGATGGAGAGGCTCCGCCGGAGGATCGAGCTCTTCCGGCAGCATCACAACAGCTGCGAGAGCCGCTACGAGAACGCGACGCTGGAGCGACTGGAGCTGGAGAGGCAGCAGACCTTCGCCCTGCACCAGCGCTGCCTGCAGGCCAAAGCCAAGCGGTCCAACAAGCACCGGCAGCCCCAGCCCAGCGGCGACCAGGCCGGCCAGAGAGCGCCGGGCGGCGGCGTCAGCAGCGCGGAGCACGGCGAGAGCGGAGGGACGGCAGCGGAGCAGAGCCGGAACAGCACCCTGATAGCGGTGAGTGAACACCCCACACAGGCTGTACAGTCAGAGGCAGAGCGGTGGAGAGGGACAGCTGGAGCTGCTGCAGGTGGTGTGCAGAGAAGCAGTCTAAATCACATATTTGGCATTTACAGCTCGGATTCAGATTGCTCTCAGGGTCCAGCAGTGGTGGAGGGAGTGACCGCGCAGTGCTCTCAGACATGGTTTCTTATGATGATGATGATGGTACAGATGAGGGTGTGCTGTGTGGAGCGAGATGTCAGAGGTGGCTAATGTGGAAACAGGCCCTCCTTATTTAACTTAGAGCAGCTACACCAGCAAATCAGCAATGTCCAACTTCATCTGTTCAGAGTAGTCTGGTCTCATTCTCTGTATGTAGGATTTATTTCAGGGCCGTTGTATTAAACTGCATTAGTTTCAGCTGGATGTTCCCAATATACTGGCACCTGTGTATGTATAAGATAAAATAATCCCACGCTGGAGAAATTCACCGGTTACAGCAGCAACAATAAAAAGGAGAGGTAGAAAAAAGAAGAACAACAATCAGCTATAGGAAAAAGAGAATAAAATATCACCTTCACATGATGGAAAATGAGACCTTAAGATTAGTTTTAACTCTGAATGTGAATCAGTTTATGGACCAAATAACAATGATATCACATCAATGACATCATGTCAGGTCCACAGGTTTGTTTCAGTGTTTTATTAGGAGCAAAATCAATAGAAAATATGAGCTGTTGGGTCTTATTAGCTTCAATCATCATTGGTCAACATGTTCATTTAAGACATGAGCATTGTGAACTACAGAGAGGCTATAAATGATCAAAGCAAACATTTGGCTTTATTGATTTGACAGTCATCTAAAATACATCTGAATATCTGTGGAACGGCGTGTGGAGGAAGCTTTCTCTGTCAGTTTGAGAGAAGACGGTGAAGTCCAGTGACGGTTAGTTGTGTGAAGAACGGGCCTGAAACCCCCGTCAGAGTTCATAGACCCACCAAATGATGTCCCGCCTGGAGCAGGTGGACACTCTGACCTCTGACCCACAGCTCGGCGGCGTGGACGCTCAGCTCTGAACATCACACACTGGACTCAGACCTTGTTTGGCTGCAGTCTGAACACTTGCTGTCAGCTGTGTTCATCAGAGCCGATCACAGTGATTGATCGCTGCGTCTGTGCTGCGTCTGCTGATCGGTCTTCGCTCAGGTGAAGCTGCTGCTGCTCGTGCATACGTGTGGCTTCAGTGATTGACAGAGGAAGTGTTTTTTTGTGGTGTCTGGTCATGTGACCTCTGTGTTTCCCTTCAGCCATGCTTGTGGTTCTGGTTGTGGTTGCTTTTACAGACACAGACTAGTTAGCTTCAACCCCTTCATCCTGCTTAGATGTCCTTGAGCAAGACACACCATCCCAACCAGCTGCAGACCCTGACCTTTGACCTCTTTGCCTTTTTGTTTTAATACTTATTGCAGTGTTGGTGCTGAAACAATGAAAACATGAAGCGAGCCTGCATCTCCAGTCAGCTCTTCATGAAATGTTGGAGTGTTTCTCAGTTTGGCTTGAAGAACAGGTGTGTGTGTGTGTGTGTGTGTGTGTGTGTGTGTGTGTGTGTGTGTGTGTATGTGTGTGTGTGTGTGTGTGTGTGTGTGTGTGTGTGTGTGTGTGTGTGTGTGTGTGTGAGAGAGTGAGAGAGTGAGAGAGAGACCAGAAACTCAGCTGTTAGAAACCAGAGGAGTGTTAAAGAGTCCAAAGTCCATCTGATAGCTCACAGCAGGTGAGAGCAGGTCTGTCACTGTAACTGCTTTTGTTGGATGATATACTGTCCCAAAATAATAGAGACAAACAGTATTATTGTCATATGATCTGTCATTTTAACATCATGCTGATGGAATCGCATAATGATGAAAGTTCACCCTTTCAAAGAGCAATGAACGTTTAATTCTTAACATTCAAACTTTGAACTGGAAAAAAACATCAAAATATCCAAAATAAATAAAACATAAATAAAACACAACCAAAGAGTAAATCTGTGGTCTCTGTGACTCTCTCCAAAAATGAAAAACATGTCAATAAAAAGTGTGAAGTGCTGTCATGTTAGCTGTAAGGTGGATATAAATAAGGACAAGTAGACCAAAGAGACATGTTTGACAGCAGAACCAGTTCAGAGCTCGTCCTTTCAGACTGTCTCTGGACACAACATGAACTCACCTGTGTGGACATTTTCCACCTGCTGTTTCTTCAGTGACCTTCTTCTCTCAGTAGAGCACTTCAGTCATTTCATTCAGCCCAGATGAAGTGATTGGACGACCTACCTGCCTGCGTACCTGTCTACCTGCGTGCACTATGCCCGCGCTCTCACTCCTCCATGAGACTATTGCTAAAGCTGCACCAAGCTAGTGGTACAAGAATGGCAAAGGAAGTTAGCACAGCCAAAATGTCCCAATGCTAACATGCTAGCTGGACAGCTGTGAGCACTGAGAACAGCCGTGTTGGTTATTCATGCTAATTATGACGTCGTTAGGTGTTTTCTTACGCGTGAGTCATGGAGCGGTTAGCGATGACAGCGTCGTGATGCTCCTCTCCTCGCCGCTCTCTTTCCTCCTCCAGCAGTGCTCGGCAGTGCATGTTCATGTGGCTTTCGGGGGAGGTCTGAGGGGGCGGCATTTTTCGGATACTTTAAAAATCGACCTTACTATTGCAGCTTTCTCCAGCGTTACCGAGCCCAGCTGTGAGAGACCGTAGTGGTGACGGAGGACGTTCTAGTGTTCATTAAAGAGTTTCTGGGGCTCCTTTAAGCAGCTGAACGTCCCTCTGAAGACCTGGAGGATCCACGAAAGCAGCACCGAGGCTCACCAAAGTCGGCCATGCTGACGTGCGACCCCTCTGCGTGTGTGTTTCGTCTATGAACAGGAGGTTTCCTCTGTCGCTGCTTCAGAGTCAGTTGGTTTCTCAGTGTGAACGCGCTCTCAGCAGGGACAGGCTGACAAACACTGACTGGAGTCCTGAGAGGTGACTCAGTATGAGCAGAAACCCCCCACCGCCCCCTCACAGCTGACTCATCACTGCTCGTGTGTGTGTGTGTGTGTGTGTGTGTGTGTGTGTGTGTGTGTGTGTGTGTGTGTGTGTGTGTGTGTGTGTGTGTGTGTGTGTGTGTGTGTGTGTCGGGCCTGAATACTAACACAGGAAACGCCTCGCTCTCACTCTGTTCGATGTCAACAGCAGACGCTGCTGGAGGAGGCGGGGCTAAGTCTTCTCTGCGGAGCTGTGATTGGCTTCTCTCAGTCGTGGTGTCGCTTACTGGGGGTCAGAAATCTATGCAGCAGATGCTGATAACAATAGTGACTAAACACACAGGACTGTCGCCCAGCTCGTGACAGAGTTCAGAGGCTGATGCTGGTGTGGATGCTTGAATGAAGTGATGGAATAACCAGTCAACACTGGTTGAAGCTATGGTCTCTGCTTCTGGTTCCAGTGGTCGGACTGAACCCTGTTGTCGTTTTTTCATTACTCCTGAATTGAAAACATGTCTGACATGGACAAACCGTGCGTGCTGGAGGAGCTGTGTGGACGGCGAGGTGAATCGCTGCCACACGTCTTGGACCTGCTCTGAGACACAAATATTTTTGAAAATATCTGCAGAATCACACAACAGATATGTGGGCTGCAGACCCCATCGACTCGCGGGTCGCTTCAGTTTGGTGGTCTGCCAGAAGGAATAACAGGAAATGATAGAGCCCTCCAGAAAATCAGATTGCTGCAGCACCAATCGCTGATCAGCTGCAGACCGATCACCTGCAGAAGGTAGTCTGCACAGAGGCTCATGAAGGACTAATGAAGGTGGTCGGTCACGCTCTAACGTCCCCGCTGCTTCAGATCTTATTCACCTTCAGCTTCCTCTCTTTTTGTGGATGCTGTGCTACCTGGGATGATGTTTCTCATATCGTTCTTGACATAAAAAAAATAACCTCAAACAGTGCCTCTGATCTACAGCATGAGGCAGTAGGTCAGCCAATCAGGCGTTTAGCTGTCAGAAGGTGGTTTTAATATCTGCTCATCAGGTCATTGTAGGCAACATTACACACAGATGAGCTGACTCCTTAATCCAAAATCCATGATTTTAACACTTTGATTTCCTGGCTTTAAAGTACACATTCATTGTGACATACACTCATATTGAGACACAAAGGTCCATATACTGTGAGGATTTTATCCGGCGACGTGGAGGAGATTCACTTCTTCCACAAAGATTAAACAGACATTTTTCATGATGTTCATGAGAGACGAGACAAAGAAATGATAGTTGACTTTGACCGTGACAATAAACTTTGCCAGGATGGACGACAGTAACAGCAAATATGAGATAACAGTACATTTGAACACAGTACAAAACTTTATGTCAAGAAAAACATTTAGTCCTGTGATTTCTCTTCCACCTCCTGCCAGCATGCAGTGACACTGATTCATCTGTGATGCTAACGGGACAGCACATCCGGCTGACATACAGAGAAGTCACTGAGCGTTTACAAGCAGCTGGAGAAGAGTCACATCACAAACACAACAGAAGTCAATAAATACAAGGACAGGACTGAAAAACAAGAATTTCAGGGCAAGAAACCAAATATTCAGCTGTGATAAGCTGACATAAACATTAGATATTCTGCATTTTTGTGGCAGAGCGAGAGCCAGAAGCTCCGACATGAGTCACAGTGAAGATATTTCAGGGTCTGTATTTATGTGACTGTTTGATTCGTGATGTAGAATATGTGAAACCAGCTCAGTTCACTTTGGCTGAATTCATCATTCTTTAAGAAAAGAGACTTTCTTATAGTTCCAGTTCATCTCTGCTGGTCTGTTGTCACTGTCTGTGTGTGTGTGTGTCTGTCTGTGTGTGTGTGTGTGTGTGTGTGTGTGTGTGTGTGTGTGTGTGTGTGTGTGTGTGTGTGTGTGTGTGTGTTGTCCTTACCTGTCTTGTCATTTTAATGTCATCATGTGTTTTAAAGGAAACCATGACAGTCATGATGTTAAATGCTAATGCTAAAACAAACGACTGACAGCCACAAACTTTTCACAGAGAGCAGTAATCACAGTCAGAAGTACTTCTACTTCTTACTTTTACTCACTTTCAGTACTTCGCAGTGGTTTTGTTGGAGCGAATGGATCCTGAATATTAAAACTGCAGCTTCTTTCCTGAACTTCAGTCCTAAAACTTCACCTCAGGTGGTTTGAGAAATGACTTTTGTGGTGAATCCACACAGTGAACCTGGATTCAAACCCCCAACCTGCTGAGCTGCCCTTTAGCTGAACATGAAAGCACTCTGACCTTTGACCTGTGACGGTCATCCTCCTGTGGAGAGGTGCTGTGGTTGTCAGTAAGCAGTAGTGTCAGTAGTTTTCTGTGTCAGTGGTGTTAGTTACAGTAGTAACTGTGGTGTCTCTGCTTAAAGCTGTGTCAGCAGTGTTCACTGTAGTCCTTCAGGATCAGCTGACCTCAGTCCAGTGTCACCTGACAGGTGAAGCTGAATCAGGATTCAGGTACTCACTGATCTGCTCTGACGCTGGCTTTGTGGCTCTGGCAGGACCTCCCCCCACCCTCTCCACCCCCACTAGATGGCATTAGATCTTTTGTCGAACCCCACCCCCTCCCCACCTCCCGCCGTAGCCATGGTAACAAGGAGGAGGAGTCAGACCAGTATTTCTGGTTTAAGAAGTTCAGTGAGTCACCAGAGTTTCCTTTTCCTCAGGGCAGACACACAGTGTCTCTTTACGCTGACCCCCCCGCCCTCGCTCTTTGTTTCAGCCGTCTTCACTGCACGAAGGTCACTTCAGCGTAAACAGCTCATTTTTACTGGTTGGACGTTTGGCGGGTCGAACGTCAGGAGAAAGTGACAGAAAGTCCATCAAGACTCCACGATGCTTTCAATGTCGTGTTTGTTCTTCTGAAACCCAAAGAAAAAAGAATCTAAGAAGCTGGAGGTGATCTGAGCTGACATAACAGAGAACACAGTGTGTGTGTGTGTGTGTGTGTGTGTGTGTGTGTGTGTGTGTGTGTGTTCTGGCTCAGGCCTGATCTCACTCTGACTTATTCACAGCTGCTAATAACAGCCATCTGTTTCTGGACTCGGCGTCCAGGTGAAGCAAACTGATCGTGAGCAGGATGTGATGTGATTGGTTGGACCACGTGCGGGCGCGGTCTCAAACCTCTAGTTGTGTTCAGGTATAAAATGCAGTCCGTACGACGTGCTGACATCCGTATAGAGCACAGCGACGGTGCAGAGGTTTGTTTTTAACGAACACAGAATATGGTGTGAGAAGGCAGAAAGAGACAGGCCTGTAATTCCTCTCTGCGTCTGTCAGAGGAGCCGACACTCCAGAGCGGGCTTGTACGCACCTTCATGTATGAAATATAAAGTTTCCCCTCAATAATCCTTAAAACTGTGTCCAAACCTTCAAGAAGGAGTGTGTTCACATCAAACATCCATATGTGACATCTCACTGAAATGACACCATCAGTATCATTTATCTTAAACCCATATTGATCACACAGTGTAAATCTATGAAGGCTCTTTGTTCTTCACTGATTCAAGTCATTGGCCACACGTCCAGTCTGTGAGCTGGTGTCTCTGAATAATTTAAGGCTGGTCTGCTGGAATCTGCTCTGGAGCCTCCCTGCAGCAGAGGAGGAGGTGCTGCTCCTCGTCCACCGTCAGCCAAAGCAAGCCCTTTTCCGCTCAGGGACACGTCCATACATTCGTTTCACCGTGTCTCATCTGTCGCTTGTCACAAGATAACATGAAGACAAGTGGCTGTCCTACCAAGTGAAGCTGACTTAGATCAGGTAAAGACAAAAAGATGACTGTTTTTATTAAAGTTAAATCCATCCAGACGAGCACTGCAGCTCCTTTTCAGACCGTCTGTCCAACACGTCTCAGAGCTGCGACAGACGAGGGACAGCAGCCCTCAACCAGCTGACTGGACCTGTTCTGTCCCTCTGGTTCTGTTTGTCCTCTCGTCTTGAGAGTACGAGGACAGTCTGTCAGCTCGTCAGCCACTTTTGAAAACCTCATTCATTCGTCACTCCTTCATTTAAAGTCTGCTTGTCTGAGTAGATGTGATGGTGGAACACCTGAGAGGAATGTAAGTGGTGAGGTGACCAGTGTGTCCCTGCGAGGACAGTCTGCCTGCACACCGTGAACACTGCAGGGTTTATTATCCAAACGGCTCTGCGCTGCTTTCAGAATCACTGGCCAGAACGTGGAAGCCACTGGCCAACTGGTCCGTCCAAATGTTTGAATTCGGCCATTTTGGCAGCGCTCAGGTCAATGAGGAAATTGTCAGCATATTTTGGTGAAGACGTCACGTTTCTGCTCACTGTGAAGTCGCTGAGGCTGAAACCTTGACTAACTCTTTATCTCCTTTGACGTCCGTCTCTGAGCGGAGACGTTGTTTGTCTTACACAGACGTGCTGTCGGATGGTTTTATTCATTAACTTCTAATAATCAGGTCGGTTAACCTGTTACAGAGGCAGGAGGCTCTTATTTTATCCCCTCATTTGTATTTATTTGAGTTTCTAAATTAGATTTCATGGATTTAATAAGTGTAGAACCAGCCGGTCTGATGTGGATCTTGGAGTCGTTTCAGTTGTTAAACCTTTTCAGACAAACGAGGCAGAAAATAACATTAGTGTTAAAGAAAAGTTCATTGAAGTTCAGCAACTGCATCTCATTTGTTATTATTAAAAACCACCACATATCAGCATTTTATGTCGGTCATAAACCGCCCTGCTGTCTAAATAAGTGTCAGCCGCTGAACATCCCATAGTTCAGCCCTTCATGCTCCAGATGAACGCTGATAACTTTGATCCTCTGACGTCTCATCTGGCCTCTTCACGGTCGACGACCAAATACCTGAAAACCCACAAATGTTAGCATGTTAACATGTTAGCATGTTAGCATTTAGCGCTGCTCTTCGTACAGCTGAGCTGCGAGCAGGACTGCAGGCTCTTAGTCCGGTTACATAAAAAAAGCCACAGCTCGCATTGCATCTAAATATGATCCTCCAAACGCCGACTTTCATTTGAAAATAAGAGGCGCGATAGATGAGATCAGATGACTGCACTGATCCCACGCTGAGGAAGTGATGTGCTTACAGACACCCATCACAACAAGAAGAAAGAAAACACCAGCAGCCCGACATGCTGTGTGCAGGAGTCACACACATACAGCAGAGACTGAAGTCACAGGCCTCTGAGCTCAAGCACTGATGGGAAATATGATGGAAGCGCACAGAAGAGTTGAAAAATAAAAAAACAGGTTGTTTCCATCTGTTGAATAACTGAACGTAAACACCGTCAAGTCATCAACGCGCCTCCACCTGTCCAGTCCTCTCTGTGGAGACCGCAGGTGTGGAGGGCGTTTGGTAGCGGCTCGGTGAAGCCGTGTGAGGATCAGCTGATGTGGTTTCGGTCAGGCAGTGGAGGAAGCCGTGAGCGTTCCCATCAGCCCCGGCGGCCGGCCGCCTGCAGAGTGGACAGATGTGATCTGCTGACTGCTCTGAGGAAGCTCTTTGTTATCTGCATTATGTAAGGCAGCCTGCAGCTCAGAAACCAGGCGGCTCTCTGCTCCCACCGCTGCTGACTTCTGCTCTCATAATGCCGTCCATTCAGCTGCAGCGCCCCCTGCAGCTGGAAAACTGCTCCTGCACACACTGAAATAGAAATTCTGTCATAGTTTGACAGCTGGCTTTGTTACTGCGCTCCCAAATAACCTCATTTTATGACGCAAACATCTAAATTAAGATGTTTTGAAGTACAGCGGCAGGAGTTTCAGATGGGATTAGTCTGCAGCTGCTTTGACAGAAGATTCATCAGTGGTCATTTTTCAAGCAGAAGTGTTCAAAGTCCTCTGGTTGGACCTTCTCAAATGTGAGGATTTGCTGTTTTTCTCTGTTCCTCGTTATTATGAATTGTCAGCTTTGGACAGGTGGTCAGACAAAACAAGACATTTGAAGGCGCTCTGAGGAGTTCTTATGGTCATAAACTAAAGGATAAAAAACCAGCTGTTTGATTATGGAAGTAGTTCAGTAATTTATCAGAGTCATAAAAGAACTACAGATTTAAAGAGTAAGTTACAAAAAATAAAGTTCAGCAAAATAAAACTAAGAAACTGAGAATCTGTAGAAACAATACTGACGTGGTTTTATGTGTTTTTAGACTCCAGCAGCTGCCCTGAAGCTGTAAGGTCTTCAGCTTGCGGCTCAAAGGCACTTCAGCAGGGCAGGGGTTTGAACCCTCGTGTTCATGGTCCTGTGACGATGCCTGATGTTATTTCTTAAACTGATTCTCGTGTTTCTGTTTGCTCCTCCAGCTGCAGGAGACGGTGAAGAGGAAGCTGGAGAGCGCTGGTTCCCCGCTGGGCAGAGATCAGGTCAACGGTTTCAGCGACGGTTTCCCCCCCAACAAGAAGGCCTGTCTGGACAACGGCACCGCCAACGGCTCCCCGCTGGACTCCAAACTGGGCATCAGCGACGCACTGAACTCTAATGGCACCCACGGGCCGGCCGGCGAGTCCACAGACGGCGGCAGGGACTCGGGTTCAGACTTCCATCGGAAGGAGATGAAGCAGGAGCCCGATGACATCCTGCCCATCATGCCGCCGTCGGGAGGAGGCAACAACAGCCTGTTCCCCGACCTCAACCTGAACGAGCAGGAGTGGACGGAGCTGATGGAGGAGCTGAACTGCACCGTGGCCTACGAGGACATCCAGGACATTCTCAATGCCGACTTTGAGGACCGCAAAGACCCTCTGGAGCTGGCCCCCACTCCAGGTGGTGCTGGGCCGGTGGGAGGAGGAGCAGGAGGAGCAGCAGGTGGTGGGGGCGGGCAGTCGTCCCAAGGTCTGCTCCCTCCAGATCTGGTCAGCGTGAAGTCAGAGTTCTCTCCAGCCTCGGTGGCTTTCGAGCAGGACTCTCGCACCGGCTCCCCCCACGTCAGGTCCACCTCCTCCGGGCCACCTCCTCCTCACCCCACCAGCTCCCCCGTTGCCTCCTCCTCCGCCTCTTCCCCGGCTCTGCCCCCGTCCCAACCGGCTCCTGCCCCCAGGCAGCTTCAGCCT
>JBBMOE010000134.1:218559-249503 GCA_037975065.1 Chaetodon trifasciatus
GAGGAGGAGCAGGAGGAGCAGGAGGAGGAGGAGGAGGAGGAGGAGGAGGAGGAGCAGGAGGAGCAGGAGGAGCAGGAGGAGGAGACAGGGATGAAGCTGACTGCGGATGAATGTCAGGGGTCAAAGGTCAGACGTTCAGGTGTGGGGTGGTGTTATTTGATTGGATCAGAAGTTAAATGAACCTTCAGGTTTGAGGAGTTAATCCTGATTATTGATCGATCGATTTATTGATTATTGTACTTACACACACACACACACACACACTCTCTTCCTCTTCCTCTTCCTCCTCATGGTCAAACATGATGTCATTGTTTTTGGCTCGAGGTCACATGACCTCAGCCTCTGTGTGTGGGCGTGTCATTGGCCGATGTGCTTGTATGTGATTGGCTGTCTTTCATATTAGTTTGAACCTTTGTTTTGAACGCTCTTCGTCACGTGTTGTGTGATGATGATGATGATGATGATGATGATGATGATGATGATGATGATGATGATGATGATGGTCTGACAATAAAGTCGTTCTTCATCCTTCACGCGTCGCTGAAGCTTCGTCTCTTCTCGCTGTTCTTCTTCTGCGGCTCTGAAGCCAGGATGTGACGCTCAGAGATTGATGAAGCTGCTGACGAAGACGAGCTCAGAGTTTCTGTTTCAGCTCCAGATGTTGATGTGAAGCAGCTGTGAGCGTCCAGAGTATTGATCGCTCATCAGATGTGGTTCTGTAAACAACATGGCTGCCGGCCGCTGCTTCTCCTGATCTGCTTCTGTTTCCTGAGAGTTTCAGAAACTCACAGCAGAAATTTAAAGCGGCTCAGCAGGATGAAACACGACGGCCCGTCGATGTCGATCAGCTGATCTGTCGATCAGCTGATCAGTCGATCAGTCGATCAGTCTGAGGATCGATCAGCTGGAGGTCTGGATCCATCAGGGCTCCATGTTTCATCCATTTTCAGCTGAAGAGGTTTCTGCTCTGTTGCTCCTGATGGAGGTGACGAGATGTGTTTACTGCAGTACAACTTTGAAGTACTTCACTGCAGTATTTCTATTTTCACAGTTTTCCTGCATCGATACTTCAAAGCTGCAGTTTTTCTTTGAGTTTTTCTCATTTCAGCTTCCCGTCTGAAGCACAAAGACATCAAGACGGACGGACGGACGGACGGACGGACGGACAGAGAGACAGACAGACAGACAGACAGACAGACAGACAGGCATGCAGACAGACAGACAGACAGACAGACAGACAGACAGACAGGCAGACAGACAGACAGACAGACAGACAGACAGACGGACAGACAGACAGGCAGACAGACAGGCAGACAGACGGACAGACATCTCTTTATTAGTCACAGTCACAGAGCTACAGAGGGGGAAACTTTCTCTGCGTTTATCCCGTCCTGGTCGTCCTTCCTCCGCAGCGGACCAGGAGCGGCGGGCTGCCAGCCGACAGCGGCGCCCGGGGACCGGTTCCTTTGTCAGCGTTGGTCAGGTGATCTTCTTGCATGTTTTTAGTGGAGGTTCTTTAACGCCCAGGTGTACCCCGAACGATCCAACATTTCAGGAAAAGACACATGACGACCCTGCAGACCCCCCAGCCTGTGTGCTGGTCCTGGATCAGGTGTGCTCACCTGCAGCTCAGGAAATGTACTCGATTACTTTTCTTATCCTGTTTGATGTTTCACAGACGCTCGCTGAGGATCACAGGTGGATTGTGGGTAAACTGTTTCTCACACTGAGTATTTATAGAGCAGCTCAGCCGGAGTTTATATTAAGAGCTACAGGACACACACACACACACACACACACACACACACACACACACACAGAGGTATGTACTGTATGCTCACAGGCAAACACACACACACACACACACACACACACACACCCTTTTTATTATTACCACACAAAGACAGTTTCTCCCATAACACACACACACTAAGTGTTGATGTATGTTACACACACACACACACACACACACACACACACACACACACACACACAGAGTGTTGATGTATGTTACACACACACACACACACACACACACACAGTGTTGATGTATGTTACACACACACACACACACGGGTGAGTTCATGTGTGGAATGTGTGTTTGTGTGTATTTTTAGCTGCAGCAGTTGTTGTTTTCAGTGTCTGAATAATTTTCCATCCAGCAGCTGCATGAAGTCATGACATCATACTAAAGTACACACAAATACTCAAGTACAAGTACCTGAAGGTCGTACTCATGTACAGTACTCGAGTAAATGTGACGCATCAGACCTTTAACTTTCAGTCTGAACTCATGAAGCCGACAACCTTTGACCTTCATCGTTTCCAGATCGATCTGATTGATAGTTTGGGTTATTGGTAGGACAGCGTGTCTCTGCTGAGGACAGACAGAGAGGACCGACGTCTCCTCGCTGTCAATCCTTTGACACTCAGCAGATGTTTGAGTTGGCAGAGAAACAAGATGGCCGACAGCCGTCAGGAAAGGACCGGAGATAACGAAGTCGGCTTGTTGTTGGAGAGCAGAACAGAAAACAAGAGGACACATGAGAGGAAGAGGAGGGAGGAGGAAGAGGATGAGGAAGAAGTTTTTTCCTGCAGCCGATCAGCTGACTGACTGAAAAAGTGTCACTTTAGTTATTTTTGTTTTTTCTATAAATTGTTCATCTTCCTCAGATGATTAATCCGTTCATCAATAACAGCGACAGAAGTCAGACTGAACTCACCTGTGAGGCTGTGAGACAGGTGACGTCTGAGACTGAGACTCTTCAGGAGGACAAAGTTAATCACCACACGCTGACGGAGGCTCCACACATCCTGCTGATTAACTGTGTGTGCGTGTGTGNCACACACACACACACACACACACACACACACACACACTGCCTGTGACATCAGATGTGAAAAATGCGATGATGTCAGAGGTTTCATGGGAACATTCAGAGAGATGTTGTTGAAGTTGAGACTCACCTGACAGGTGAGCTGCAGGTCAACAAGAACTCCTTTACTTCAGTAAACGCAGTATTACTGCAGTGTAGAAATACTTTGTCACAAGTAAAAGTCCAGCATTCAAAACTTCATGTACCTGAACATCAAAGAATACTTAAAGTACCATGAGTAAAAGTACTCACGTGTCTACTTCTGCAGAATACTTCAGAATCGTATGTTTGACTGGATTATGGTTATTGATGCATTCATGTGTTCATCTCTTTAATGATGCAGCTGATTTTAATGACTTCATGCTGAGTACATTCATCCAGTAAATGTTGTGTTGATACTCTGAATGTGCAAAGTCACTAAAGCTCTCAGATCAACGTGGGCAGTGAAGTAACAGACGTGTCCGCAGTGGAAGAATAAAGTACAAGTACAAGTACCTCAAACTTGTACTTAAGTACAGTGCTGGAGTAAATGTACTTGCTTACATTCCACCACTAAATGGAAAGTTCATTGTGTCAAAAGGTATAACTTTATTGAGACGGTAAATGGGCTAAATTGTGGTTATTAATGTGAAAGAAACAGACAGACGCGTCAAACGGATGAAATAACGTTCATCCAAGTGTTCCTGAAGGCAGCACACGTACGCCCCGCCCCCAGCGCGGTGCCTTCATGGAGCTTTTTGAGCGAGTTTGAAAGTTGTCAACAGAAGAAGAAGAAGAAGAAGAAGAAGAAGAAGCGGCAGAGGAAGAGGAGCGGGCAGTGAGAGCGGCTTCACAGCGACAGCAGAGCTCGGAGGAGGAGGAATGGGCTGCAGCCAGAGCAAGGTGAGACCCCCCGACACGAACCCGGCTCAGCCCCGGCACAGCCCCGGCTCAGCCCCGGCACAGCCCCGGCACTGGTCCACTTTGTTCGGCCGCTCATTAGCAGGCGGCCGGCGGACACACAACGTGCCGGGAATGAGCTCCGGGACATAAAGGAGCGTGCGGCCGGACACGGCTCAAACCTCCAGGATTTATTCCTGATTTCTGGTCCATAATCGAAGCTGCTGGCGGTGATTTGGCGCCTGAATGGGCCTGATAACGAAAATGCGGTAAAATCAACACGAAGGTTGTTTTTTCCTCTTCTGTGGACATCTGTTTTCAATCTCGCGTCGTGTCTGAGCGTCTGTGTTTTCTCACGGTACTTTTACACGATGGACGCCGAATTTCTGCAGTTTTTCAGCAGCTCTGATACTTGGTGTACTTTAAAAAGCCTCCACCGTGTGTGAAACTGCAGTCCTGACAGATAAACTGTGTTTGTCGTGAGTTTAGAGCGATTTCACGGAGTTTTCACTACCTGAAATATCGCTTTAACACTTTAATCTGCTTACTGTGAGTCCGCTGTGTGTGAGCTCTGCAGTGATTTTAAAGTGGTCTTACGGGGTCACATGGTGTCATAATCCCAGTAAATACCGTTAATATGTCTGACATGAAGCTCGCAGCTCCGCGATGCTGTCTGAGCACATGAATATGAACTTTATAAGACATCTCCTCTTTAAAACTCGTTATCGGCTCCATGTGTCGCGCAGGAGAAGCTGTGTTCACTGATACCTCTGTCGTGTCGGTTGCTTGGTGCTGGTCTGTCCGTGCTGTCGGTGGTCTGTCCGTGCCGTCGGTGGTTCCTCAGCTCACTTAGACAGCTGTTGTCAGTTATTGATAGAAGATGACGGAGGCTTCATGTGCTCACTGGGGGCTTCAGGCTCCGAGGCCGGGGAAGTTTTATCTGGCCAATTGCTCGTTTTTGGCCCAAGATGTAGAAACTTTCATCTGGAAATATGAAGCTGACCAGTTATTGATTAGTTATTGATCAGTTTTCTGTGAGACTTAGACTCCTGACACTGACCTGATGTGATTTTATCCTTTGAACTGTTCCTGTTAAAAAAAAAAAAAAAGATTTAGGAGCTGACAAAGTGTTCCTGAAGGCAGCACAGTAAGCTCCACCCACAGCGAGCGTTGCGTTCAGGAGCGTTTTTTTAACAATCCAAATATGTTTGATCAGGTAGGCTGATGAGTTATTGATCAGTTTTCTGTGAGATTCAGTTCAACAGTTTATTTTTTTTTTTTTTACGAGCTGTGCAGGACATTTTACCGAAGGTTTGAACAAACTTCACGTTAGCTTTGGAGCTAACGTTGGACCAGCCGGTAAATCAGCTGAAAAGGCGCGTTCACGTCCGTTTCTTTGTGGGTTTGTCGTTACAGATGAGGGTGGATGTCGTGGTCGTGCCACATGTTTCTGAGCTGCAGACGTTGTTTAACTCTCCTTTCTACGTCATCGAAAGAAGATTTTAGTGTTTCTGACAGCTGCCTCGTGTGTTGCGTTAAAGTTCATTTTAAAGGACAAAACAAGCAAATCGTAACTTAAAACAAGTCTTATTGTTTGTTTAGTGGAGTCTAGCGTCAATGTAAAGTCACAGTTGTAGCAGTCAAGATCGATATTGAAATGTCAATAAATTAAATGTTTATATGATTATTGTGTTGCAAAAAGTCAGTTTGTGAATGAAATGATGATTTGTGGCAGAAAACTGCAGTTTTACTGTGAATGAGTAGAATTCTGTGACGTTTGATGACTTGAACGTGACTTAGTGGCATGTCGAAGGCAGTCAGTGGTGACAGTGAAACCGCTTTCATTTTACTGATGCATAAATCACAACTTAGCGGTAATTCGTGCTGTTGAATTAGCTGGTGCAACAGGCTGCAGGTGAACATGTGGCAGGTGGTCAAATTCAGAGGTGATGACTTGTCATTGCAGAAAAAGTACAGGTGTACTACTTACCTGTACCTGAGGTACCTATGATATCATGCCAACACACTGAAGCTAATGCTATCAGGTCATGATATCATGCTAATATACTGAGGCTTAAGCTAACAGGTTCCAGTCATGATGCCATGCTGACTGACTGAAGCTAAAGCTAACAGGTCGTGACATCATGCTGACATACTGAAGCTAAAGCTAACAGGTCGTGACATCATGCTGACATACTGAAGCTAAAGCTAACAGGTCGTGACATCATGCTGACATACTGCAGGTGAGCAGCAGGTGAGTTTCTGCAGATTTCTTGCTCGTAAACTTTCTTCTGCAGCATAAAATCAACGTGTTGTTCTCGTGTTGATCCTGCTCTTATAACGCAGCTCGTTTCACCACAGAAGAAGAACTGTGGACCAGTTTTAGAAGCTGTTGCGTAACGTGAAATCCAGTAAATCTTTGATTAGCTCAGAATAGAAAAGATTTAGAGCCTCAGAGTCTGAGCTGCTGCTGCTGGACACCAACACCAGCACAGAGATGTTTGATTTGAAGCTGGGAAACAGGAAGTGTGGACGCCACGCGGCGTGATGCCACCTGAATCATGTGTTCACAAAGACGCTCACTGTGGTTGGAAACGTGGAGTTTGGACGGTTAATCCAAAATGTACCAACCGAATGAGCCAAAGCTGCGTTTCCTGTCCACAGAGTCTGCTCCACACCTGTTGATGCGGCGGCGTTCACAGCGAACACGTGGAGCTCAAATGTGAACTGTTTTTATTCACATGTATGATCTGATGTTTTAGAAAGATTCATCAGATTCATTTTCTACGATGGCTCCTCACAAACCTTTGAGATGTAACCACTGAACGTGTGGACGCCAGCAGACGTCCTGCAGGTCCCTGATTCGACGCTCTGCAGGTCTGATGGACTCGGGGGTTTCGGTTTTCCACAGACCTGACCTCCGACTTGTAAACATGAGCTGAGCGGTTTCACGCTGAGCCGACGGCGCGTTTCAAAGATGAAAACCTCAGAAAAACACGCAGTGAGAAGAAAGTGTGGAGAGAATAAGAGCTGGACGGAGTTTAAGCTTAAAACCCTGAAAAACTGAATGGAGTTCAGCCTGAGCTTTAGGCTAAGCTTCAGTCTGAACTTCAGTCTGAGCTTCAGTCTGAGCTGAACTTCAGTCTAAACTTTAGTCTGAGCTTCAGTCTAAACTTTAGTCTAAACTTTAGTCTCAGCTTCAGTCTGAGCTTCAGTCTAAACTTTAGTCTAAACTTTAGTCTCAGCTTCAGTCTAAACTTTAGTCTCAGCTTCAGTCTGAGCTTCAGTCTAAACTTTAGTCTAAACTTTAGTCTCAGCTTCAGTCTAAACTTGAGTCTCAGCTTCAGTCTCAGCTTCAGTCTAAACTTTAGTCTCAGCTTCAGTCTGAACTTTTAACACACGAGTTTCCACTTTAAAAAACTCCACCGTGTCAGAAAACAGGAACTTTAAATGTTTAACTTCAAACTGAACGAAACAGGAAGTGAAAATGACAAAATGACAGTCATGTCGTCAAACTGCAGTTTAAGAGAAATTCATTTTCCTGTGATGAAAGAGAAAAAAATGCTCAATAAATGATCAATTATTAAAATGATCGAGAATTGATTGATTCTGAGCTTTCAGCTGCATCTCATGATCTTCATCAGCAGAGCCGTCTCAGCTGCCGTCACGTGACCTAAATGTACAACTGTGGTCATGTGATCACCTCCAGTGAACGTCCTCATTGATCTCTCTGTGATGCCCGCTGATGCCTGGCTGATGACCTTTGACCTCTTCCCATTTGATGACAACCCAGCAGCTCATGAGCTGACCCCACATTGACCTCACGAGTTTCACCAACAAGGAAGTGCTCTGTTGTTCTGTCTTAACTTCCTGTCTACACAGGAAGTGGGAATTTGTCGTGTTGTGTAGTTTGACGTCAGCTTCGCAGCGAAGCCTTTAAACATCTGAGAAATGATCACCGTAGAAACATCGAGCTGCTGCTGCAACACACCGTTAGCTAGCTGAGCTAATTGTTAGCTAGCTGAGCTACTTTTAAGCTAGTTAACGCTGAACGTAACTTTACTGCAAAGATGAGCAGCTTTCATGTACTCATACTGCCTTTCTGTGTAGTACGTGAGTACGCAGTACGTCTGAAGCAGGACGCCAAAGTACCAGGATGTGACCTCATCGTCTCAGTGTCACATCGACTGAGCCGCTGAGAGCGGCGAGCCTTAGCATTCGTTCCAAATGTCAGGTCACATGACCTCCTCGTAAATATGGTCATGTGATCGGAGCTTTGACAACTGTAAGAAACCACACGAGGTCATCACCGCCGCCTGTCGTCATGTGACCGCGGCTCCATACTTCAGTCATGTGACGACAGTGAGGCGTTTGAAAACGGTTTTTCTTCCAGGTACCTGAAGTGTTCATGAGGTCCTACAAACGGCCTCATGTGACTCAGAGATGTTTTCTGATCTGAGGCCTGCGGAGAGGCGCCAGTCCGTCATGTGACCTTTCCATTTTTACTGGTGTATTCAGAACGGGGAAACATCACACTGTTGTCCTGAATCAGAGGTTCAACAAACAAAGTGAAGAGTGTAAACAGTAACTATACCTGTCAAAAGTGTAATGGAGTAAAAGTACAATATTTAAAGTAGCATGAAAGGTAAAGTACAAATACCTCCAAACTGTACTTCAGTGCTCAGTATTGGAGTAAATGTACTTTTCAGCACTGCCTGTGTGCAAAGTGGTGTTGATTTGTCTTCGTGGGTCAGTTTGGACGTCTGACTGACAGGACCGGGACAGTCACCTCACGGCCCCGTTCAGGGCCCCGACCCCCCTGTTGAAAACCACTTCCTGCCTCAGAGCAGCAGCGAGCTGCGGTTTGGAAACGACGTTCATCTGCTCTGGAGTTGGACTTTTATTGTGCAGCTGAAACTTTACTCAAAGTATAGAAGGAGGCGCTGAAGAGACCAGAACAGACTAGACCAGGACAGACCAGAACAGACCAGACCAGGACAGACCAGAACAGACCAGACCAGGACAGAGTCCCCTGATAGCCGATCAATGTATTGATGATTACTGAACAACACAGGGACACTGATTAGTTAAATAACTTCGTCACTGTGTTGAACTTCACGGCCTTTAACCTGCTGCTCCTGAACCTGAAGAACCCGCGAGGCTTCGGTTCTAAGTTCTGCTTTGTGTTTTAAACTGAACTCATTAAAGGACGAGTTCACAGTTTTCCAAGTCCTTCTTAGAGCAGAGGGAGCTCAGAGGAGAACCGCTGCTCCTTCCTGTCCAAAGGAGCCAGTTGAGGAGGTTCAGGGAACTCATCAGGATCCTCCAGGACGCCTTCATTGAGGGGTTTTTTCAGGCTGGTCCAGCTGGAAGGAGACTCAGACCCAGAACGTTCTCCTCCAGGAGGAGCTGGAGAACGTTACTGGAGATGTCGTCTGCAGTTCAGCTAACAGCCACCGGTGTCATTAATGAGAAGGGTCCACGTGATACCTTTAACAAGGACCTCTGCTGATTTAAAGCCTTCAGAGTCTCACAGGAAGCTGCGTGAAGTCTGACAAATGGCCTCGAGTGATGTCACTTGAGTCAGCGTCGTTAGAAGTGAGCTGAGCCGAAACTCTCTGCTGCGGGCTAAAGCTACATCAGCTGCTGCTAGCATAGCACACCCACCTCTGACTGAGCTGCCAGCAGGTGCGTTGCATTGTGGGTAATGTAGGCGGCAGGTTTGACCAGAAGAAGAGTCTCAACGTGAAGAAAAGCTTTCAGAGAAAGCATGACCTCATCACTGCATGTCATAGGTCAGATCTGGGAGCAGTTCATACAGGCCTGGAGATTATAATCTGTCACCTTTGCTTCTAATCCAGTCGGCTCTTCTCAGAGGCTCTTTTAACTCCTCAGCAGCTTTAAAGTCGGCCCGTAACTCTTCAAAGCGTGATGGAAAACCGCAGCAGCTCTGCTCGTATTTATAACGTGAGCGTGGACGCCGCCACATGAAGGCTCATTGTTTCCACAGCGAGCGGTTGATGACTCGACTCTGAAGCGTCTCCTGAACGTCACGGAGGTGAAGTTCAGCTTCAGGCTCCAGTTTAACGTCTGAGTTCTCCGTCTGAGAGTGAGACGCGAGACATTTGACATGAGGACGTGAAATGAAGGAGGTCTGAGCGAGTTTAACCTCGCTCAGGAGATTCTTCTCCGTCTCATCCTGAAACACTTCCAAAGGTCAAATCCTGTCACATGACCGTGCAGCGTGCTGGCTTCCCTGTACTTTGCTGTGTTGTGGTTTTTGGGAGGAGGAAAGCAGTCATTACTGTTGTGCTCATGATGTTTGTTACTAACAGCATCTGACAAACAGGCAGCAGCAACAGACTGTACAGACAGCTGCAGCACAGACTGTACAGACAGCTGCAGCACAGACTGTCCTCCAGGTTTCACCCCAAAGCTCAAATATGTCAACGTCTGCAAGGTGCAGCAGCGCGGTCCATCAGACCAGACACACACACGATACATGTCCGGTGTATTCAGACTTACACCTCCAGAGGACACCTCCAGAGGACACGTCCAACTTGAATCGAGGGCAGGGCTAACAGGAGCAGCTAACAGAAGCTGCTTTTTTCACCACTGTGATTAAATCTGCCGATTGATCGATCGATTGATTGATCAGCCTGTAGCTGAGTGATGCAGCGTGAACAAACAAACATTCGGTCCAATCAGAAATCCATCTGGACACAGATTTCCTGGAGCTCCACTGACACAAACTGTGATCTGTGGTTTCTGGTGTGAAGTCCAGGAAGTGTGTGTGTGCCTGAAAACACACACACATCACATGACCATCACGTACGCAGGTGTCCACCACCTGTGTGTGCAGGCGCTAACAGCACGACAACAGCTGCTAGCATGAACAACCACGTCAGCAGCGCCTGAAGTTCATTACCCACGTTGACTTAACCTCTGCTAGCCAAAGCTCATAGATTAATCCAGGCTGACCATGTTTAAAGAAAGAAAGACTCTGTCCAGGTGCATTATGGGAAACGTAGGCTCCAGAGTGTGTCTGCAGCACAGACTTTTAATCTGTCTCTCATGAATCCAAATACTTTACAAAGTCGCTGCATGGCCGGTCGATTTTGATCGTTTGTTAAGAAAAAGTCAAACTTTAGTCTCGTCCAGTTTGAGGGTTTGCTGGTTTTCTCGGTTTCTCTTCATCTTTGAGTTTTGGACGGTTTGTTGGACAGAATGAGATGTCTGCTGACGTCTTCTTGGACGTCTGCGACCTGTGACGGACGTTTTTCACGAGTTTTTGACTGAACAGGTGATTCATAGAAGAAGAAGCTTGTTAGATAATCGCTAATGAAAAGAGTTAATTATCTGCAGCTCTGCATTCAGAGTGAGTGTCAGGCTTCAGAGGGCTGGATGGACGTTTAAAGAACCAATCAGACGGTTCGTCTCCTCCAGAGACACGAGCAGAATCTGAATCTGCTCTGAGAAGCTTCTCTGCTTCATTTCAGAGCCTTCAGCTTCTTCTTGAAGTGTTGTGCAAACAGAGCTCTGCTGTGATTTATGGCCTTTTCACAGGAGAGGCCTCGTGACGCCTGCAGGAACACATGCTTGTCCTCCTCCTCCTCCTCCTCCTCCTCCTCCTCCTGCTGCACAGAGGCTTAAACTGATGCTGCAGAGCTCGACTCCTCGTCTCCTCCTGAACTCAGCGACGTGTTTAAACCAGAGATATTTATTGTTTCAGCTCACAGTTTAAATAAAGTTTAAATAAAGTTGGTGTCCAGAGTTTAGAAGTGTTTACACTGTGTGTGTGTGTGTGTGTGTGTGTGTGTGTGTGTGTGTGTGTGTGTGTGTGTGTGTNTGTGTGTGTGTGTGTGTGTGTGTGTGTGTGTGTGTGTCTGCTGACTGGATCGCTGTGAAACAAACTACTGATTTACACACAAGGCAACAATCTAAACCTGCAGCTCTGATCTGGGATCAGCTGATCCGTGACCCTTTGAGATCTGCTGTGGAGTTTGATGTAGAGAAGTGATGGATGAATCAGCTGCGTCGATAAAAACACTTCGAAATCAAAGAAGAGATTCTTTTCATCACCGCAGAACTTCCCTTCCTCTTCATGTTCTTCAAGTTTTCTTCAGTATCGCAGTGATCCAGGGAGAGCTGTCTGTATGCATCCATGAGTACGAGGCTAACAGCAGTGGCTAACAGGAGAGGCTAACAGCAGTGGCTAACAGGAGAGGCTAGCAGGAGAGGCTAACAGGAGTGGCTAACAGGAGAGGCTAGCAGGAGAGGCTAACAGCAGTGGCTAACAGGAGAGGCTAACAGCAGGGGCGAACAGGAGAGGCTAACAGCAGGGGCGAACAGGAGAGGCTAACCACAGTGGCTAGCAGGAGAGGCTAGCAGCAGGGGCGAACAGGAGAGGCAAACAGCAGCGGCTAGCAGTGGCTAACAGCAGAGGCTAGCAGCAGCGGCTAACAGCAGTGGCTAACAGGAGAGGCTAACAGCAGGGACTAACAGGAGAGGCTAACAGCAGGGACTAACAGGAGAGGCTAACAGCAGCGGCTAACAGCTCATTCAGACTGTTAATGGGGCCAGTTTTCTAAAATCTAACCAAATAAAAGCTGATGCGCTCTTATTTCCCACAGTGCAGTTTGCTGAATCCAAGGCAACATTGTTCTTCCTGTTTGAGTTTCCTGAAGCATGATGGGAGCTGCAGTCCGAGAGCGTATTGGGTCACAGCGTGTGGTTACTGTTGGCTGATGAGTGGCTCACAGGGAGTTTCCTGCTCTGATGGAGCAACAGTCTGAGGCTTGTTGATCGTTTAAAGCCCAAAATGTTTCAACACTGATGATCCGAGCAGCTCGGCTTTGCTGGCCACGCCCACCTCTACTTTTATTGGCTGACAGTTAACTGATTGATCAACAGGGCAGCTGTTAGTGAACCTTTAGAGCGCCCTCTGCTGGACTTCAGGTGTTGTTACTGATGAGAGAGTTGGACGATAATGAAGGAATGATCGACGGCCGGTCTTGGTGGTTTTGCTGGTTTTGCTGGTTTTATCAGCCCTGCTGGACAGACGTGGATGTAACCTGTAACTCGGCTGGTTGGTGGAGGCAAACTACCACGAGGTTCTGATTCTTGGACAGTTTTGGAGAATCAGCCTCCATCAGCAGACGGTGGAGCTGAACATGACTCATCGTCGTCTGTCGTGTCCTCAGAGGATGACTCAGCTGTTTGGTGACTTTGACCCCGTCGACATGCCATCTTTGAAGTTCGAGGAGTTTCTGTGTCTCTCTGTTTGACGTCACCGTGGACTTCAAGTCTTTTTGCTGCTCGGACAAAACTGCATTTCTCGGCTCGGACTTATCTGACATGTAAACGAGGCTAATGAGGCTAACGAGCTGAGGACGAGGAAGGTCCAGTGTTCCTCTAACCATCATCATCAGCAGCGTTAACAAACAGTCAGTGTCTGAGCTGCAGCTCCGTTTATGTAACAGGAGAGAAAGGAGGGACATGTGGACGCTAACGAGGGCGAAGCTGGCAGGTCAGAGTCGGACCTCCTTTCATAACCAGCTCGCTGCTCCAGTTTCACAGCCAGACCTGAACCAGGAGGCACATATCAGATCAGCATCGTCAGCGTTCTGGACTGTGATGGCGAGAAAAAGTCAAAGCAGGAAATGATCATGTTTACCTCAGTTTTCATTGTTTTAGTTTGTCTTCAGTAATTAGTCACTTTGTTTTGTCTGTAAAATGTCAGAAAACCGTCTCAGTCTTGTTTCAGCTGCTTCTCCACTCCTTAAAAACTCTCTGACGTAAAACTATGAAAACGTTTTAGGTGGAAAAATCGGTTGTTTGGAGCATTAATGAGACTCCTCCCACCAGGAAATGGACAGAAATGAGAGTTTGAGCACATCAAATGTCTTTTGGTGACATTTTTCTGGCAGTGACCTCTAGTGGTCGTGAGAGAAATGACTGATATCTGTCAGAAATAAAACAGGAAGTAGCGTGACGTCTCTGTGTGACCTCCTACGGGGCGTTTGGACCCTGCAGAGTGCAGGTCACGTCTCGTCTCACCCTCAGGTTTGCTTCGGTTTCCTCTGTTGGACCTCTGTGACGCTGAGATGTCTGACCAATCAGAGCAGGTTGCGTTTTCAGGAGGAGGGCCTTAAAGAGACAGGAGCCGAAACGAGGTGTTCAGACAGAGGGTGAACAGAGGTGCTGCATCGATGGACCGTAGGAGAAAACTAACTTTAAACACTCAAAATGAAAGTGTGAGCTGTAATGTGACTGTCTGTCTTTAAACATGAAGACATGTAGACGCTTCAGGAGGACGAGGACGACCAGCGAACTGTTTGGTCCTTTGTCTTATCGATGCTGAAGGATTGAAGCTGTTTCTCTTCCTGTCGTTATCAGAAGAAAAGCAAAGGCAAGAAGGGCGAGAGGAAGCAGAGAGGCGGCGGCGGCGGCGGCGGTGGAGATGAAGGCGGTGAGTGTTTTCATGTTCTGTGTGTCTGTGGTTTTCTTCTCGTTCTCACTTCCTGTTTTCATGTCGACTGAACGTCTGAAGACGAAATGTCTCTGTGCTCTGAGAGCTCCAAGTGTCTCACAGTATGAAAAAAACAACGACAATATTTCTGTTTTTTCAGACTTTTCTCTCGTCTTTCCGTCTTTAACTGTCAAATATTGGACAGTTTTACATCTTTGGGACTTTTTTGTCCACTTGGCGGCAGCAGAAACAAGCTGTGTTAAGTTAAGTTAAGTTAAGTTAAGTTAAGTGTTTATTTCACACCAGCAGCTGCAGACCAACACCATGATCCATGGGGAGTCGTGTTTGTGTCTCCTGGTGGACATCCGTCCAGTGTTTTCTCTCTTTTTGCTTGTTTTTGGTCTCCTCTGCCTCCTGAGGGAGACATCTGCCTCTTTAGCTGCTAAATGCTAAATGTCCACCGGTCTCTGACTGTCTGTCAGCTGATCAGCTGCTGCAGCTGAAAACTTCCTGTTTGTCTCTAAACTTCCAGCCTCAGTCCTGATTGGCTCACACAGACGACTGTGCAGGTTATGAAGAGGTCATGTGACCTGAGAGTGCAGCGTCCACCACGGAGAGTTAGCTAGCTTACAGCTAACTGAGCTAACGTTAGCTGGATGTTTAAGTGATGCAGGTTCGGACGTGAGCGTAACTCAGTACATTCGTGTAATTGGAAGTAATTAATTAATTGATTAGTTAATTAATAATGAGTCTTTGTTGTGTTTGGATGAAGAAATATTAAATTATTATTTTGGACGTTCACTGAGAAAACACACACGTTGTGAGCCGTCACCGTGACGACTGCAGCAGTAAGCTGATCCCAGAGCTGATCTAATAAACACCTGGACGTGTCACGGCAGGTAAAGCACAGGTGTAACTGATAACATAAAGACTGACTGCATTCCACTCAGGTGAGCTTGTCCTCGCCGTCCTGGTTTCCTGGGACACTTCAGGGACGCAGTGTTGTCTCACGCAGCGTTTCCAGAGCTGAGAAACATCGAGTGTTAAAACGCTGAAGGTTCAGGTTTGAAACAGCTGCTGTGAAAAACATCAGAGACGTGGAAGAACAAGCTGCGGTGACTCACCTCACAGTCTGAGTGATGGACGTCTGTCACAGACATCGCAGGTGATCGCAGGTACACCGGAGGTCATGTGACTGAGTGAGTCACTGCTGTGACGGCGTGACTCACGGCTGAGCGGCGCTCTGTTAGCGCCGTGCGCTCGTTTCCTGACGTCGTAACGACAGAATGAAAGCGGCTGTTTGAAGCAGGATGGCACGAACACGCCGTCGCCGTCCCGCCGTGAGTCACTTCTGTCGCACCGACGAGCTGGAAAACAGCTGGTCAGCAGTCAGTCGACCTTCAGGTTCAGTCGAGGAGTAAAACTCACAGTAACGGCTGAAAGTAGAAGTACAGTTACTGCGTTTTATACTGCGTTTGTGTCACAGCTGATCGACCTTCTTCCTCCATTAAAACTCATCAGTGAGCCTCACTGTCGCTCCTTCATCACCATGAACACACACACACACACACACACACACACACACACACACACACACACACACACTGCTGCACCACACGTGGATTCATCCGCCGCTGAAAATAGTCCCATCAGACGCTCTGTTTCCTCCAGTTTGTCTGATAGAGCAGCTGATTTTAAACCTTTTAAACAGGAAGCTAAATATCTGTGAGCAGCTTTTAAAGATTTACATCATCAGTAGGAACCAATGAGCTGAGAGCCACAGACAGGAAGTCAGACAGTATTGACAGACGGACCATCGTGTTGTTGGTTTGAGTCTGAGCGTCAGATTTGATGAAGAAAAACCTAAAATAACACCAGACGTTTGTTATCAGACGTCACCGGAGCAGCTGTTCCTCTTTCAGTCTCGTTGATGTTGGAGTTCCTCAGGGAACCCTCTGAGGTTCCTTCATGTTAAACACAGTTTGTGACCTCAGCTTCTGTTCTTTTGTGGTTTTTATGTCCACGTCGGCTCAGATGTCTCACACCCTGTACAGACACATGTGGATCTCAGGTGCTTCACATCGAGCCTCTGTCACCATTAACTAGCTTCTTGTTAGCGTGTGTGTTAGCAGCATGCTGGCTCTTTATTAGTCGCTGCATGACTGTAATTCTACAACTACAGACCTCGCTAACCTCCTCACTGCTGCTTATTGGTCATACGTGAGGAAGCTGCTGTGCATGAATAGAGCATTGATAAGTGCTTCATAATGACCAATAAAGAGCCACTGTGCTCCTGATATGCTGGCCAATAAGCAGCTGTTTAACGGTGAACGTGTGAACCTTAACGTGACGTGTTTCAAAGTGAATTTTACCTCAGACTCTTTGTGTCTTTCATGCAGTCACGTTCACTCTAAGCATGAATTTACTGGAAGCTGCCTGTAATTAACTCTGCAGCGTTTCCATGTTTGATGCTCCTGAACCATCAAAGCTCTGAAGTTTGTCGAACAGCAGCAGAATGGAGCTGAAGCTGCTCTTTGATGAGACCTCTGCGGACACGTTCCAACCTGCTTCACCTCACGTTGTACCTGGAAAATACAGAAGCAGCAGAAAGCTGCACGGAGACGACGAGGCTGTCTGACGATGAAGGACGGGTATTGGTTTAAATAGCAGTTTGAAATATCCTCCGAGTCATGTTTCTAATAATGACTCATCAGGTCGATGACACGTGAGACGTCGTACCTGTACTTAGATTTTACTTCCTACTTCCCTGCATGTCAGAGGAAACAGAAGTTTTCACTTCCTGACTTTGAGGTTTGAACCGTTGGACAGAACAAACGGCGTGAAGGCGTCATCGTCACCGTGCTCCTGTGATCATTCGCAGGTAAACGTGTGTCAGGTGAGCAGGACGTCTACCTGGAGAAGCAGCTGGAGCGCTTCGAGTGGCAGCTGAGGACTTTAAAGGAAGTGCTCTCGGCCAATGGGAACCCGGAGAGGGCGGAGCTGCTGAAGCACCACGCCGATGAAGAGGTGTGCGCCCTCGTCCTGAGCATCCTCGACAAGGTGAGGACGTCGTTTCGTCGTGCTTCGTCCTAATTTGGCTCCACCTTGACTTCTTCTTCTCTCTCATCGCACTAAACGAGGTCATGTGACGTGATTTTCAGGTGAAAACGGAGACGACGGCTGATCTGAACGTCCTGCACGAACAGAGAAGTAAAGCTGCTACTGACAGACACGAGAGAGACGTGGAAGGTAACCACGAAGGAGGTTCTTCGTCTGCAGTCACGTAACTTTGTTCAGAGACTTTGTTCAGAGACTTTGTTCAGAGACTTTGTTCAGAAACTATTCGTACGCCACGTAGAGACGCAGACATTAAAACTAAACTTTTCTGCCGTGATGTGAAATGATTTTGTGTGTTTTCTGTCTGCAGAGCTGACGAAGAAACACGAACAGGACAAACGTCACCTGAGCGAAACGTTCCAGGCTGCTGAAAACGTCCTGAAGGTAAGAACAGAGCAGGTGTGGTCGCTCGGACAGGAAGTGGACGGTAAGCTGGTCCTTCACGCTGTTTTCTCCTCTGTGTTGGACGTGAAGCGTCAGGTGGAGGAGCTGAGCGCAGACCTGCAGGTTTACAACGAGCTGAAGAGGAGGGTCGAAGAGTCGACGTTTAAGAAGGACCTGCAGAGAAACATTCAGGTGTGTGTGTGTGTGTGCGTGTGTGTGTGCGTGTGTGTGTGTGTGTGTGTGTGTGTGTGTGTGTGTGTGTGTGTGTGTGTGTGGAAGCACTGAAAGACTCACTCTGTGCACTCTGCAGGCCCATGGCAGCCCAGGTGCATTCTGGGAGTCTGAGCAGGAGTCTCTGCTCTTCGTCATCGAGATGAAGAGCGAGCGAGTGCAGGAGCAGAGCAGGAAGCTGCAGCAGATGGACGCCCTGGTAGGTCGGCGCCACGTGTTTCTGACCTTTGACCTCCGCCTGCGAAGCCCACCTTCAAACTGCGCTGCTCGTTCAGATCGTCTGTGCTGTCTGTGGTGTCTGTAGCTTCAGTTTTTCACTTTGTCTTCTTCTTCTTCTTCTTCTTCTTCTTCTTCTTTGTGTCGTGGCTCTCAGGTGGAGAAGAATCTGAGTCTGGAGGATCAGATCATCCACGTCCTGCAGCAGAACGAGGACCTCAGAGTGCGGATAGAGAACTGCCAGACGCTCATCCAGTAAGTCTTCAGCCCACGAAGACGTCTCCTCTTCTTCACTAACAGCGGCTCGTTATGTAGGAATGTGGCGCCACCTGCTGCACAGTGTGTGTCTGCTCAACATCATTACCAGTCTGCTGTGTCTTCTGTCTGTGTCTGTAAAGTAAAACATGTGGTACACAGAGCGTCAGATACTGCAGTCTGATACTAGTAGATACTATTTCAGAGACATGCGTCAGCTGGAGGATCATTCTGGAGGACGTGATGGGACAGCTGTCAGGATAACACAGTATGATTCAGCAGCAGCTTCCCTTCGGTCCCTCGCACTGACTCTGAGTCGTCTCTCCTCTGTTTCCCAGGACATTATCGAAGGAGCAGCAGGACCTGAAGGCGGCGCTGGAGAGGCAGGTCGTCATCAATCAGACGCTTTCTCAGGAAAAGGAGCAGCTGATGTTCAAGCTGAGACACAGAGACTCGTGTCCGACCATCCACCTGCCCGCCATGATGCAGGAGATCGCGCCCAGATGACTCCGATCACATGATCCGGGTTTGACTGTACAGACGCCCAGAATCCTTCACAGGTAGCGCGCGGTTACCTGCGTCAGTAACTGGGCTGCAGCTGCTTGTGCTGGAGAGACGCAGCGTCGTCAGCTCGGCTGCTCTGGGTTCAGGTTTCAGGCCTTTAAGCTGGATCCGTCTGCATCAATGGAAACACCACAGGAAGGAGTATTTCCCCTCTGGACTGCAGCTCCACTGGCACACGCTCTGAGGGGGTCCCGACCGGAGGGCCCACCACAGTCCCTGAAAGAGCTGCGGAGCGTCTGTCCTACAGCAGCTACGTGGACCTTAAGCTGGACTCTGACCTCAGAGGTGAAGGTGCAGCCACACTGATCTGTTGGTGTGCGTCAGCTCATATTTAGTTTGTAGTTCTGTTCGTCAGTCTGACGATGATTAAGATGTTTTGGACAGGAGACGCCGTTCTTCTTCAGTTTAGCCATAAAAATTGAAGTTTTTTCAAAGGAAGTAGGAAACGGACGGACGGATCGTTGTGGCGGCGTCCTAAGTCCACGTCACCCCAGAGAGGCGCACAGTGAGGTCATCCTTGCCAAACGGCTTGGTGGTGTCGTGAGTCTTTACGGCTGCTGTGGCTGGAGAGCTGAAACATAAAGACTCAGAAGCCTGAATATTCTCCTGTTTCTGCTTCCTGAACCCTCGTTTCTAATCATTGTTTTGTTAAGCAGCAGCCCACCCAGCTAGCTGGCTAACTGGCAGTTAGCTGTGTAGCTTGGAAGCAAAATAAGATAGCATGACCTTTGACCTTTGTCTCAGACCATGCTGCATCTTTGCGGGGTGAGAAAACTGGAGGGTGCAGCGTAAACGTGCTGCCACAGTTTTAGAGTTTCCTCATGTTGTTTTTCCTCGTCAGACGTGTTCACTGTTGGTCAACACTGAATTCACAGTCAGAGCTCGTTGAGGTGCAGAACTCGGTGTGTTTTTACTTCACCTTTACGCTGATTCTTCAACAAATCCACCGATCGTGACGGTGATTTTCTGTTCAAAAATGCTGAAAAAAGCCTTCAGAAACTACGAGACTGAGAAAAACTGATCATGTCCACGTGAGGCGAACATCTGGCACGATTCACCTCAAACCTCTGAGGCACCAGAAGCACAAAGCTTCATCCTGAGTGTTCCACAGCCTCTGGACTCTGAGCAGCTCCACCAGGAGCTCCAAGACTAAGTGCCTTGCTCGGTGGCAGCCTTTGCTTGGGTAGCCAAGAGTCTACGTAGTTAAGAGTGAACGGAGAGCTTCACTGATCCACTTTCTGAGTTTTACAGCCAGCTTCAAGATGGATGTTCCACGTTGACCTGGAGCTTCATTTGAGGCGCTTCAGGTTCTTAAAGGTTCTCCCAAAAACTACTTTATGTTCCAGAAACATTCAGGAGTTTCTCATGAACTGATTTCTTTTAGCAGACCTAAAGTGTTTGTACCCGTTCTGATCTTGAAGGTTTGAGGCTTGAGCTCATGTCGTTCCTCCAGGACGCTCTCAGGTTTCCCTCTGAGCGCAAACGAGAACCTTTTAAAAGTCGCTCTCGCTTAAAATATTCATAAATTCAGCTGATGTTTCTGGATGTCCTGAGACCAATCAAACGCTCCGCTGGCCAATTTAAAGCTCATCAGCTCTGAAATCAGGTCACGTTCTTTGCTCTTGGTTTGCCTCCTTTCCATGAACGCTTCACGTGATTGGATGCTGGAGCCAGCTGACACCTAAAACCTGAAGAAGCTCCAGCTGTTAGACGCTAAATACCACCCCGCCAACATCCGTTGGTTAGCATGCTTGTTGACATGCTAACATTAGCACATTAGCACATTAGCATACAGCTAAAGTACAGCTTGAAGTGAGTTTTTAGCTTTAGTGTTTTAAAATGTTTCATCTCTGGAAAAATGTTGTTTTCAGTGTTTAACGAGTGTTAAAGTAGATTTTTGGTGCCTCGTCAAACAAAGTGAAATTCATCCACATCAGAGTAACGCTGGAATCATCTTTTGCTCGTCTCGTTTGCTTCTTGCCTTTAAAAACTCACTTTGGGATTTATCGCGTTTCTTTTAAAGATGTGAAAATTTGCTGCCATGTTTTTTTATTTTTTCTTTCTGTTGGCGGGACGATGGGTTTATTATGGGATGTGACCTTTGTATTGCCAAAAAACGAATTGTCAGTATTTTGACAGCTTCCTCCTTATGCACCAGCACTTTGAGCAGCTTTTAGCAGCGGACGTTTTCCACTGGGGGGCGCTTTGGGTTTTCTGGGCTTCGTGTATGAAAACGTGTTCTTCGTCTTTTCCTTTCTTGGATTTCGCTCAGCCGTTTGTTTTGCTTTCTGTTGTTGGCTTCACTCAATAAAAAGCTGCAACTCAAACCGGTCGTATTTTTTATTTTATGAGCTGTTTAATGTCCACAAGTGAAGATGATGATGTTTGTGCAGCTGAAAGTGACGAAGGAGACGAGGAGAAACACCCCGTGAAGAACGTGAGGGACGCGGTCTCCACGGACCGCCGTGCGTGACGGCGAGCACGCTCCTGTTCTCTGGACGAGGTTTCAGTGTCACACCGGAGACGTGGAGACGTGGAGACGTGGAGACGTCTCAGCTCCACGTTTTCTCCTCACAAGGAGACGAGTCACATGACACACGTGCAGTTTGGTTCTGTGTGGAATTCTGGAGCCGCAGTGAGAAGAATTTCTTCTTCTGCTTCTTCTTCTTCTTCTTCTGCTTCTTCTTCTTCTTCTTCTTCTTCTTCTTCTGCTTCTTCTTCTTCTTCTGCTTCTTCTTCTTCTTCTTCTTCTGCTTCTTCTTCTGTTCCTGCTAATTCCTCTGCTGTTTCTTTTTCTTTGTCTGCTGCTTCTTCTTCTTTGTTTCTTCCTCTTCTCCTTCTCCTCCTTCTCCTTCTTCTTCTCTGTCTCTGTCTCCTCCTTCTCCTGCAGAGTCTGTTTGAGGCCGTTGATGCCCTAACCCCCCTCGAGCCTCCTGGACGGAGGTGTTTAACACCGTTGAAGCTGAGCTCCACCTCAACCAACTCCAACAGGAACGTCCTGCTGAGACATGAATGAGGAGACACCAAGATCTCCAGAGACGAGAGGACAACAGACACAGGAGACACGATGATCTAAAGAGACGAGAGGACAACAGACACAGGAGACACTTTACTGCACTCAGTACTTTAATACTTGAAGTACTTTTTCCTCATTATACTCAAAATTACTGAGGTGACATTTTCAATGCAGGACTTTCATTTGTAACAGAGTATTTTTACTGTGTGTATTAGTACTTGTACTGCAGTAAAGGATCTGAATACTGAAGCGTTACAGTCAGGTTGTGTAATATGTGTGTGTCCACTAGGTGGCAGCAGAGGACAGTGCAGACGTTGAGGGCAGTCAGCTCGTGTCTCTGCTGGGATTGAACCTGTGGAGTTTATAGCACAGTTTGACTTCAGCCTCTGAAAACTCAGCTGATGTCAGAGTGGAGGCCGGTGAACTTTGACCCCTGCTGATGTGTTGACCTTTAATTTTTCAGTTGTGTGTGATGAGGAGCTGAAGGACGCCGTGATGTTTGCAGCTCTGACAGCCTGCTGACAGCACGCAACAACACGCCGACACGCAGGCCGCCTCATTATTATAACACACAGAAACAAACGGATCAGAGCGAACTCGCCGCCTGTCTGTGATTGGCCTGTCGGGGGCGCTGCAGCCCACCAGCAGCCAGCATCGCGTCCTGAGGGGCTGCGAGGTTAGATGTATGTCATGTGGCCAAATATCCAACCAAACACCACGTTTATTAAACTGCATGAAGTGTTAAAATGCTGAAACGTTCTCCAGAGGATGAATCTGATGAACTCTGATCCTCTGCCTGCTCCTCTAGCGCCACCATGAGGCCGACGCTGAGACGTTCGTGGTCCCCTCAGGATGAACTGCACAGAGAAACTTCATGATCCTCAGACGTTTCATCGAAAACATCACGGTAATCACAGTACTCAGCTGTGATATCAGAATACTGCTAAATAGCTCATGCTAGCATGCTAATATGCTAAGCTAAGATCATCTGCTAACAGCAGCGTGTTATTCACGCTCATTTTAGACACGCAGAGGATAAACTGCAGTAACACAAACCATCACATTTTATCATTTATTCTAACAGGAAGTGAGTTTTTTCAGCTTCAGGAGACACTGAATTTAACATCAATCACTGTTTTCATCCGGCTGTGAGCGGCTCCGCCAGCTCCTCTGTGCACTGCATTGTGGGAGAATCAGTGGTGGAAGAAGTACTCATATACAGTATTTTACTCAAGTAGCAGTACAACTTCACTTCAGGGAAAGTACTGACAGTGAAATGTATTTACAGTATTAAAGTAAAAGTACGTGTTGTCCCATTCAGAGCTGTGATATTTTATATGCAGTACATCATAGTATTTGAACATTATTACTACATTTTAATGCAGCTGATGGAGCAGGTGGAGTTTGTTTTACCTCCTTTATAAAGTGGTGGATCGTTAAATTCAGAGAACAGAATCATATTTTAAATTCATCCTTTTGTTTGTAAAATCTGAATCTGTAGAATAAAAATCATGACGCACAAAGTTCAGTGTTTACCTCTGAAATGTTGAGTAGTACAAGTATGAAGTAGAATAGAATATTCAAAACTGTGGCTATAGTACTCTGTGTATGTGCGTGCGTGTGTATGTGCGTATGTGTGTGTGTGTGTGTGTGTGTGTGTGTGTGTGTGTGTGTGTGTGTGTGTGTGTGTCTGCCATGGGTCACAGCCTCCGCTGTCATGTCACAGTGTTCCCATGGCTCTTCACAGCCACCTGGAAACACCTGCAGCAGAGCGAGGAGTGTGAGTGTGTGAACAGAGAAGAAATGACGACGTGTCCGTCAGAGAAACGGACTCATTGAAAAAGATGAAACACGTTTCTACACCTCCACACACACCGAGAGGCCTGACTGAGCAGCTGTCACTGAGCTCTGCGGCCACCAGGGGGCGTCAAACACAAACAGAGTGAAAGTTACTGCTGAGAGAAAATAATACAGGAATGGGAGCAGATTCATGTGAACACATTAATATGAACACATTCATGTGAGCACATTCATGTGAACACATTAATATGAGCAGATTCATGTGAACACATTCATGTGAGCAGATTCATGTGAACACATTCATGTGAACACATTAATATGAACACATTAATATGAACACATTCATGTGAGCAGATTCATGTGAACACATTAATATGAGCAGATTCATGTGAACACATTCATGTGAGCAGATTCATGTGAACACATTAATATGAGCAGATTCATGTGAACACATTTATGTGAGCAGATTCATGTGAGCAGATTCATGTGAACACATTAATATGAACACATTAATATGAGCAGATTCATGTGAACACATTCATGTGAACACATTCATGTGAACACATTAATATGAGCAGATTCATGTGAACACATTAATGTGAGCAGATTCATGTGAACACATTAATGTGAGCAGATTCATCTGAGCAGATTCATGTGAACACATTCATGTGAACACATTCATGTGAGCACATTCATGTGAACACATTCATGTGAACACAATCATGTGAGCAGATTCATGTGAACACATTAATGTGAACACAATGTGAGCAGATTCATGTGAACACGTTCATGTGAGCACATTCATGTGAACACATTAATGTGAACACGTTCATGTGAACACATTAATATGAACACATTCATGTGAACACATTCATGTGAACACATTAATATGAACACATTCATGTGAACACATTAATATGAACACATTCATGTGAACACATTCATGTGAACACATTCATGTGAACACATTCATGTGAACACATTAATATGAACACATTAATATGAACACGTTCATGTGAACACATTAATATGAACACATTCATGTGAGCAGATTCATGTGAACACATTAATATGAACACATTAATATGAACACGTTCATGTGAACACATTAATGTGAGCAGATTCATGTGAACACATTAATATGAACACATTAATATGAACACATTCATGTGAACACATTAATATGAACACGTTAATGTGAGCAGAGGTCAGTGCGGCGTGCCGTCACGCTGGTCCTGATGCTGCAGACGCTGATGCGATCGCCACGTCACGCTGAGTGTTTGACCGCTGACAAACACCTGAGCTCGGTGCCTCCACTCGTCCTGGAAACTCAGACACTGATTGGCCTGACCGACCTCCTCTCCCACAATGCATTGCAGAGAGGAAACAGGAACTTTTCAGAGGTGGAGAAGCTTTTCGATCCTGCAGCGTTGAACTTTTCAAACGTTTGAGCGACAGTTTGAAGTCTCCTGCCACAGCTGGAGCCTCCTTCACCGTCAGGTGCTCACTGTGAGGCAGAGCTTCACCTTCTGCACGCGGAGACAGGTGGAGGCGGTGCGACTGCGAGCCGTCAGTGACGACGCAAACTGACAGTCTGGACGATGTCCTCAGCCCGTTCAGGACACACACTGGACGGATATCGAACATTTTTACAGTTAAACCTGAAATGCGAGGAGCTTGGAAAGAAAACGACAAACAATAACAAATAAACAGAGAAGAAGAAAACTGGATTTCCAGGATGGAGGCGGCGTGAAGGTGGCGCTGTGGATGTGAAGAACCTCCTCCTCCTCCTCTGAACTCTGCTGAGGGAAAGAAAGCCAGACGTGTTCATCCCTCAGACCGAACGTTTCATTTCTATCTGTGACCAGCAGGAGGCGCTGCAGCGGCCACGCCCCCCGCTTCCCGCTCTAACGAATGAGTGACGAGAGGTCGACTGAAGCTCGGCGCCGATGCTCTGAAGACTTTCCTTCCTGTTAAACTTTCAGCCTTTTCTCTGCCGTTTCTGCCGTTTGCTGCTTCGAGTCTTCGCGCCTGAAACCTGAAACCACGAGCCGAACGTGAACCGGGGGCGGCCATGTTTGACCTTCCCGCAGCTGCTCCTCCTCGGCCAATTAAACGCGAGCTTTTTGAAAAACAAAACGCGATCCGTCGTCCGTACGAGCGTATCGTCACTGTCGCCGCGTCGCTCGCGCTCCGCTCTCCCCTCTTTACGTTTTTAAGTGGCCTTTTCACGTGCAGCATAAAGAGGAGCGATTAGACGTGGAGAAAAGAAATTTGCAGTTATTTCCTGTTAATATCTTTCCCTTGTTGGGCTCTAATGAGAGGAGTCGCCCCTTCACTTTCAAGAGGGCTTAGCAGCAGTTAGCTGGCTCCAGGCTGCGGGGACAATAATCACATCTTAACTCAGCCTCACACCCCGAGCCCTCACAATGCCTCACACCACTTAATTCCTCCTTTCAGAGCCGGCGATAAAACGCCAGAGGCAGAATTAATAGATGCTAATGGCCGCCTTCAATCAAAGCCGAGCGCGATCCAAATCTGCCAGTGAGGCCTATTAATTAACATGTGGAGGGGCGGCGGAGCGGGGCGACACACTGAGGCAGGATGGGGAGGAGAAAGGGCTCCGCGGTTCACACGGGCCTCCGCGGGGCAGCCCATTGAAGCAGGAGGCGGGGGGGCTTTGTGCGGCTTCCCGGGCCACAATTAGAGACCCCTGAATGGGCTGGCATTTGTCCTCCAGGTCCAAAGCTGCACAGGAAGGTTCGAGTCCGGGCTGCGTGGGTGGAATGGGACGCAGAGGTGACGAGACACGAGTCCCAAAACACAACGTGGTGCTTAAAGAGACGCTTCTTCTTCTTCTTCTCCCGTGAACATGAGCGTTGTTCCTTCAGCGCTCGGACGCGTTTGAGTCCAACAAACACGGCGAGCTGCGCCCGCCTGCTGGCAGGTGAGGGCTGTCAAAGCGCTCTCGACGCTGGATTGAGAGTGGACACGCTGCCTCGTGTTTCACGTCACTGACGACTTTTCAGGATGTGAACGTGAAACGAAGCCTGAACCTTCACGACAGGGTGAAAAGAAGCAAAACAACATGAATCTCCAAACAGCACGATGTCAGTGAACGCCTCACAGAGTCAACATTCAGGGTCTTTTCTCTTTCTGCTCATTAAAATGTCTGTTGTACATTCAGGACAGACGTCAGTACGTCCATCGTGTTGTCCAGTGTCTCTCCTGCAGATCTCTGAGTCAGTTCAAAGCTCCTCAGGCCTCAGCTGGTCTTCAGGCCTCTGCTGGTCTTCAGGTCTCTGCTGGTCTCCAGGTCTCTGCTGGTCTTCAGGCCTCTGCTGGTCTTCAGGTCTCTGCTGGTCTTCAGGTCTCTGCTGGTCTTCAGGCCTCTGCTGGTCTCCAGGCCTCTGCTGGTCTTCAGGCCTCTGCTGAGGAAATGCACCTTTATTCCATCAAGTCCTCCGATCAGAGCAGCTGAACGCAGGGTTTCTTCAGCGCTGGACGACGCCCGTCAGCGGAGGCTTCCTGCTCTGTTTGCTCAAAGCTGGAGAAAGATGGCGGCCGTGAGACGCCGCGCCCTCGTCTGGTTTTCAACCATCTGAGAGGAAAACGTTCAGATGATCAGATCCTCCATGTTTCGCTCTCAAACTGTGAACTTCTTACTGATACCTGATCCATAACTGATCGATTAAATCACTGAGGGACCCGGAGACGGACGGATGGACGGATGGACGGAGGGACGGATGGACGGATGGACGGATGGCAGAGATGATGTGGATCAGGAAGAACTCAGACCTTTTCCTTCAGTAAAAGTAGAAATACTGTCAAAAGTCCTGCATTCAAACTTTTACTAAGTAAAAGTACAAAAGTAAATCGAAATACACAAAAAGTAAAAGTACTCATAATGCCGAGTTCAAATAAATATTACTGGACTAATGATTGATGCATTCATGTGTTCATCACTTATAAATAAATGAATGCCGTCTCTGTGTCTCTAATGATCCATCAGATTCTTTTATTATTGATCAGAATCTGCAAAGTGAAATCATAAAATAAATGTTGTGAAGTAAAATGTGTATTTAAATTCGATGTTTACCTCTGAGCTGTAGCACAGTGGAAGCTTACAGCAGCTAAAGTACTCGAGTACATGTACTCAGTTACTCTGAAGGAGCAGAGCTCAGCCTCTTTACACGAACGTTGGATGATCTCTGTCTCGACTCGCTCGGTCTGATGTCTGCCAGCTAACAGAGAGAGGGAGGCTTCCTCTGACCTTTGACCCCGGGGTCAATTGTCTTGTTCTGTGTCAATTGACTTGTCGCTCAGAGTGACACACACACACACACACACACACACACACACACACACACACGCACGCACGCTGAGTCAAAGGAAGTCCATTGATGTTTTTTCTTTTAAATTCGACTCAGTTGTGACTGAATTCATGTGTTCATCGTGTTTCATCACAGAGAAAAACATTTCACACGAACATCAAAGTGTTTGAAATCTGCTTTCTGCTGTTTTTGTCTTTTTTGTAAACTGAACGTTTGAAGACGCCATCTTGATCATTTTTCACTCATTAAACAATGAATTAAAAAATCAATTAATGATGAAAATCATTTTCAGTTGAACTTCAGATTAATTTCCAGAGAACGTCTTGAAACCAGTAGAAACCTGCTGACATGGCACATTTTTAACAGGCCTTCAGAGGATCACAGCCAATGAAAATGCACCGTTTTAGTTTTAAGTTAACAGGACCAATAAAAGTCAAGCGTTGACATTTAAAGTTCCAGAGAAGAAGTTTCACTTATTTCTGTGGAAACATCATAAAGAAATACTAAATCAACCCAATTCAAAGTTGATTTAAAGCTTCAGTTCAGACGAATTTGATCATTTTAAAATAAGAAACGAGCTTTGAGTCCTTCATCGTGGACGGATCGTGAGACGTTCAGCCTTGCTGGTGTTGAGCAGGCTGATCTGAGCTCAGCTGTTTGTTCCACACTGAAAGATCAGGACGTCCCTGCTTCTCATCATCATCATCATCATCTTCATCATCATTGACAGTCACTTCAAACAGTTGCTGAAGACATTTGACACCGTCTCCGTCCAAACAGTCAGAGGACGTGAGATCAAATAAAAAAAACCTCAATGTGATTTTGTCTTATTTCAACATCAGAGGAAGGATCGAGAAAAATATCACAAAAGAAAAAATGTGAGTTTAATGTTCATGAGCACAGTTTGTTCTTGTAATATTAAAATAATGTGATGTCACTGATAATTCATTATGGAGCAGAGGACGAAGTACGAACTATTACTTCAGTAAAAATACCACAAAGTAAAGAGTAAAAGTCCTGCATTCAAACTGAAGAGAAAGTCCAGAAGTATTAACATCAAAATATACCTAAAGTACCTAAAGTAAAAGTACTCACTGTGCCGAATGACTCAGTAATATTGATTCTATTGGATTTTAATTATTGATGCACGAACGTGTTCATCACTTTCATTTTAATGACATCATCTTTAATTTATTGGTTATTTTTTTATTATTGATCTGAATGTGTTAAACAGGCCGAACTACTCAGAGAACTGCAGTGCAGTAGAAGTACAAAGCGGCAGTCTGTGGAAATACTCAAGTAAAGTACAAGTATGCCCAGCAGGTACTGACCCACAGTATTTGAGTAAATGTAGACTTCATTACTTTCCGCCTCTGACTTTATCAATATGAGAAAAGAGCTCTCCAGATGGTTGTTGGTGATTAATTTAGGCCGCAGGCTGCAAACCATCATCATCACCCTCCTCTTCCTCCTCACCGTCACCCACTCGATCAACAAAATGGCTGTCGGAAAGGTGGCCTCTGCGCATGCTCGGCGCACCTCTGCAGGGAGGGCAGGGCAGGTATCTCCCCGCAGCCTGTTGACTGACAGACACTCCCGGCTCACACTGCAGCGTGCGGCGGCAGGAGACGTGAGGACACACCGACTGATCAGCGCCCGCAGCCCGCCGCCCTGCGCTCCACCCCGGCCGCTGCTCGGAGGATCCGCGCCGCACTTTGACCGGACACTTTGAGAGGAGTTTGTGGTTTTTCTCCTGCGCGCTGCGGGCAGAGACACCGCCCCGGACACAGGTGAGGGGAAACTTCTCCCGCTCCCAGGTGCACAAATCAGGAATTGCGCACGGCTTTTACGCACAGGCGGACTTCTGCGGAGAGTTATGGCTCTCCGGGGGGAGCTGGGATTCTGAGCTGCCCAGTCCGAGGAACTGGACTAACTGGACGCCGCTTTGTTAATACCTTCATCTCCCTCACCCGCTCATCTCCAGGTGCTTACAATGTTCCAGCACAGCAATAACAAGAAATGCTTCACCATAGAGTCTCTGGTCGGGAAGGAGGCGATCAGCCGCGGCGGCTCCGGGGACGAGCCCATCCGGCCCACGGCGCTCAGGTTCCCGGAGTCTCTGCACCCCGCCGCCGCCGCCGGGGTCTTCGGCTCCTGCTTCCAGGGGAGCAGCGGGAGGACTTTGTACTCGGCCGGGCCGGACTTGGTGCTCCAGGAGCCCGGGACGCACACGCAGAGCCCCGGCGGGCTGCCGCTGCACCCGCTGCAGATCCCCCCGCAGAGCTTCTTCAGCCCGCAGCACCGGGACGCGCTCAACTTCTACCCCTGGGTGCTGCGGAGCCGGTACCTGGGCCACCGCTTCCAAGGTGAGCCGGGAGGAGGGAAGGGGGGGTCCTTATTTTTATTCTGCTCTGAGGTGTCTGCTTCTTCTTCTCTTCTCATTTAACGCGTTCAGGTTTTTCTGCAGCGGGTTTGTGTGTTCTCTGATTTCAACCTCTTTTCTATGTAATATTAATTTTTTTAAATTCTTTTTTATTGATCTAAAATTCAGCATTTATTTAGCCCGCGTGCCTCTGAATGAGTGTGTTGCAGTAATATCACAATCAATATCAGAAATAAGACAGAAAATCCTTAAAATCAGGATTCTTCTCTCAGTTTTCTGTCTTTATTCTCTGGGCAAATGTTTTATTCTTTTCTCTTATTTTCTTTCTTCTGCTAGAATAGTAATAATAATAATGATAATAATAATAAAAATAATGATAACAACAACAACAACAATAATATTAATAACAATATAATAA
>JBBMOE010000135.1:0-2500 GCA_037975065.1 Chaetodon trifasciatus
AGACAGAGACAGAGAGAGAGAGAGACAGACAGAGAGAGAGAGACAGACAGACAGAGACAGAGAGAGAGAGAGAGAGAGAGAGACAGACAGACAGACAGACAGAGACAGAGAGAGAGAGAGAGAGACAGACAGAGAGAGACAGACAGAGAGACAGAGAGAGACAGACAGAGAGAGACAGACAGACAGACAGACAGAGACAGAGAGAGACAGAGAGAGACAGACAGAGAGAGAGAGACAGACAGACAGAGACAGAGACACAGAGAGAGAGAAACAGACACACAGACAGACAGAGACAGACAGAGACAGACAGAGGCGGAGCTTGATTTCCGTCCAGAGACAGACGCAGCAGAGCAGGAAATGAAGTTAAGTATCAGCTGGTGTCTCTGTCTCTGCTCAGTGTCAACATGAACAAACTTGAGTCAGTGGACAAAAAACACTGTCAGAGAGACCTCATGTGACCCGCTGAGACGTGTCCACGCTGAACCTGGAACAGTCCTCAAAGACCCCAACAGCGGACACTGTCATGTCTCAGGGGGTCCCACAGACAAACGTCTCATTCACAGGAGGACGCGGCGTCCTTGTTGGGGACTACTTTCAGCAGCGGATGAATCCACATTTCGTGCCCTGGTGAGTATTTGAGACGGTGTGTGAGGGACAGAGTGAGACTAAAGTCCAGCTCTGCGGCACAGAGGACGCAGATCCATCGGGCTGTGATCCGCCTCAAACCTCAACCACTACCTCAGCTTCGCTCGCCGTCTACGGGACGAGTTCCTGACTGATGGACGGACACGAGAGATCACTCTCACGTCCACTCTGTCCAAAAGTCTGACTGAGACCCACGAGCAGAGAACGGTCATTGAACGCCTCACGCTGTCCTCACTGTCAACAGACATCAGCTGTCCAAACAAACCTGAGGAGCATCAGATCGTCTCCTCGCTCCGCTCTTCATCGGCGACGATGAGGAGTTTGAGAAGCACAAAGCAGTTACCTGTCAGCATCAGCGGGCCGCAGCGAGGGCAGTCTGAAGCTGGTGTTTCTGTCCAGTTTGGTCTGACTCTTCGTCCTCTTGATGGAGCCTTTGAGACGTTTACTGAAAAACCCCTGAAAGACAAAGAAAAGGACAAGATCAGAGTCTGTCCTCCATGAGACAAACAGAGAGACAAACAGAGAGTTATCAGGGAGGAAGATGAGCGTGGACACATTTACAGACACTTCAGAGGGCTGTTTGGTACAGGAGGGGTCAGACAGGACGAGGAAGAGGAGGCAGAGCGTGGAGAAGACGAAGACGAGGAGCTGCAGAGGACCAAACATCATAGTCTGACTGTGAGACAAAGCTGGGACACATTCATCCATTCATCTCATCCTTTCATCTGTCCGTCAGCGTTTGACTGAGCTGCAGTCATAATCCATCAATCAGTCAGCTGACGCACGAGTATTGATCTGCTCTGACCTGCGAGTCTGAGTCAGAGCGCCCCCTTCAGGTGAGACACTGACACCTGTCACAGAGGACAGTCCCTGATGAGTCATCCCTCAGCTGTCCGTCCTCTCTGATGGACGGACACGACCAAGTGCACCACACGCACTCTGTACGAGCTGCAGACGCAGCCAGACGGTCACCTGACTAGAGCTCACCTGTCTGGAGCTCACCTGACTGGAGCTCACCTGACTGAATCTCACCTGTCTGGAGGTCACCTGACTGAATCTCACCTGACTGAATCTCACCTGTCTGGAGCTCACCTGACTGTAGGTCACCTGTCTGGAGCTCACCTGTCTGGAGCTCACCTGTCTGAATCTCACCTGACTGAATCTCACCTGTCTGGAGCTCACCTGTCTGGAGCTCACCTGACTGAATCTCACCTGACTGAATCTCACCTGTCTGGAGGTCACCTGTCTGGAGCTCACCTGACTAGAGGTCACCTGACTCTGATGATCAAACCCTTCAGCTGCTCTGACAATAAGAGCAGCGCTCAGGAAGTGAGCGTCCTCATTCGCTGAGATATTTATATCCTCAAACACGTCTCCGTCTCCCCTCCGTCTCCCCTCCGTCTCCCCTCCGTCTCCCCTCCTCACCCCCCTGTCCTCCCTTCAGGCTCATTGGCTCCCGTTAATGCCTCAGAATAAAGGTCCCTCCTGCAGAGGGACGAACACTCGGACACGTCCAGCATGTCTCCACCTGCCTCGCTCGCTCAGCCTCCCTCGCAGAGACGGTGATCACAGCTATTGATCGTGATCATTGGTCTCCGTGGGTTCGTGAGCGTTATGATCGGTGATCGGGCGAGCAGAGGACGTACTGCTGGATGTCTTCTGATGCCGTCGTTACTTTGACTTCGAGGCTGCGCCGACTCCCAGCATGCTCTCTGTCTGTGTTTACTGTATGAAGAATCAGTCAGAAGAATCCTCTGAAGTCTGACTGCGACTAAAAATACTCAGAGGACGACCTGAGCGCCGCAAACTCTCTGCGGGAAGTTACACTGCTGGTTCACGACGCCAACGCCGCCGT
>JBBMOE010000135.1:7500-12771 GCA_037975065.1 Chaetodon trifasciatus
GACGCTTCAGTCGAGCTCTCTCTCCAGTGAGTTTAGAGCAGAACGTTACTCCAGATGAAGTCAGTGATATTCAACATCTCTTATCATCAAATCTCACATTCAGACTCAAACCAGCCGCCAATGCTAACCGCTAACCGCTAACAGCTCAGCCTGATTGATCTTCTTCCTCCATTAAAAACTCATCAGTGAGCCTCACTGTTGCTCTTCATTACCATGAACACACACACACACACACACACACACACACACACACACACACACACGCACACCGTCCTGCTGCCACACACACTCACTACAGCACCAAACGTGGATTCATCCGCCGCTGAAAATAGTCCCAACAGCAGCTCCATTTCCTCCTGATGGTCTGATAAAAAGACAGCGAGCTGCTGTTTAAAGAAGAAACTAAATACTCATGAGGAGTTTTTAAAGATTTCCCTCTTCAGCAGGAACCAATGAGCCACAAACAGGAAGTGAGACAGAACTGGGAGACGGACGAACGCCGTTGGTTGGAGTCTGAACGTGAGGTTGTGTGACAATAAGAGAAATATCTAATAACACCAGACCGACGTTTTGAGAACAGGAACACAATGAAAACCTTACGACTAGTCTGTTTATCATGTGTGATCAGGGCACATAAACATGTCGTACACGGTTTGTAACACTTCAATGTCGCCTGTGACTCGTGCTGCATGAACACATAATGAAGGTAACAGTAACACGGCGGCGACGTGTTTAACGTGTCATCAGTGACATCACAGACACGAGCCTCGAATGAGTCCACAGTGTTAGAAACCACGCATCCACTGTTTGTTTACTGCCACATGCTGAACAGGACCAGTCCAGCAAAGCGGTGCCCTCAGATGAACCAACCACTGCCAGCAGGTCCTGGATCAGCTGCGCTCAAACTGAAGATTAGCAGCTGGAAATCACAGATCCTGATTGGTTAAAATCCACTTTGGCTGCTGAACGCTGAACCAGCGTCCACAGGGACGTGGAAGCAGCGCCATGTGGACGTTACATGATGTTTAATGGCATGAAAACACAGAGGCCGGCGCCCCCCCCCCCCCCCCCCGTGACAGCTCACTGTAACGAGCCACAGTGAACGCAGCATGCAGCAGCAGTCAGCATTTATCAGCTCTGGCAAAGTGCTGGATCAAGTTCCAGCTGCAGGGCGCTCGCCGCATGCACGCCGCGCCGCAACCAAGCCGGGGACAAACTTTCATGCACGCCCCCCCCCCCCCCAAGGGGAACAGAGAAGAGGAGCGATGATGGTCCCAGACGCGGCGGACATCATCGCTTTTCTTCTTCACTGCCGAGACAAAGTTGAGGCGACATGCCGCAGGAAGCCAGGTATGACAGGTCGGTCACATGACACGGACAGAAACACAGAGAGGAGGAGACGGTACCTCGATCGCAGCTGTTCCCCATCATCTGAGGAGAGGACACACACACAGTCAGACGGGATTGGCCGAAGCAGCCGCCACCTGTCAGCCAATGAGGTTAAGCTGCAAACGTCCGTCTTCGTCCCATGAACATCCTCGACTTGGCGTCCCCCCCCGACCTGCCTCTCCCTCCTCAGCACCGCATCCTCCTTCCTCCTCCTCACGGTCCCTCCTCTCCCATCTCTGCCCTTCTCCCTCTCTCTCCACTCAGCAGTAATTCTAACCCTCGCTCTCCCTCCCCCTCTCCCTCTCTCCCTCCCTCTCTCTCTCTCTCTTAGAGCGCCGAGGTTTTACCGCATTTATTCAATCAATCCTCTAACTGCACTGTTCTGCTTTCTCTCCTTTCGCACGTCTTCCTTCTTTCCTCTTCCTCTCTGCAGACGCTCCTCTCTCTCTCTCTCTGCAGCAGCCCAGTGGCAGCCTCGCTCGCTCGCTCTCTCTCTCCCTCTCTCTCTCTCTCTTTCTTCTTCTCTTCCTCCAGAGCTACATTTATCGCTGCGCTCAGAGGATAATTACCAAATAAGTTTCCCCTCAGCCAACTGATGTGGGACACAACTCTGGGGGCTTCAGCTATTAACTGTGTGTGCGTGTGTGTGTGTGTGCGTGTGCGTGTGTGTGTGTGTGTGTGTGTGTGTGTGTGAGAGAGAGATAAGACTGAGATCCCACAAACAAGCTTCACATCAGGGCTGCCAGTAAGCACAGTGACTTCACAGTGATCTTGTTTTTAATGGCTGATCAGCACGTGTAGAGTTTGGTCATAAAAGCTTCTTCTTCTCTGGATTTGACTCGTTAAACGTGCTCTGACGTTAATTAATATCTCACTGAAACATCCTCGGCCATTCGTCAGCAGAGAGCACCGTGCTGCTGTCACCTGCTGACTGATGTCAGCTCCACTGATGTTTTGGCCACATGGGGGCGGTGCGACGAGCTGGAAACTCAGCTGTGACACGTTCAGGTCGTTAACAGTTCAGGCGTCTCTGCTCTGTTTTTGGTCTCCTCCACCTTCTCGTTAGCTGCTCGTTAGCTCCACCATGTTCAGCAGTGTGCTGCTGAGCAGGTGGTGTACAGAGGCTTCACCAGACGGCGCCATGAGAGCGGCGACAGTGAGCTGAACATGTTGTTTGTAGTGCGTTTCTGAGCTTTAACGGGCGTGTAACACCTCTGCAATGGGCTCACCGCTGCCCCCAGTGGACACAGAGGTGAAAGGTGGTCGTTAAGACATCGTGGATCGTTTCTATTTCATCGCAGAGCGACGACCCAGCAGACGTTCATGACATCATCAGACATGAAGTGATGTCATGACACGTTTCACACAGTGTCACATGACCCGAACCTGCAAGACTGCTGTCATAGCAACAAGTTTCTGGTCCTCAGTGCTGCTGCTCACTGTCCTCACCCTGAGACACACACCAGCCACAGTGTCCTCACACACTGTGAGTGACAGGTGACCTCTGACGTACGGTTGACCATCATCACCATCATCATCATCATCACCATCATCGTCATCATCACCATCGTCATCATCACCATCATCGTCATCATCACCATCATCGTCATCATCATCACCATCGTCATCATCACCATCATCATCATCACCACCGTCACCATCATCATCACCATCATCACCATCATCATCACCACCGTCATCATCATCATCTTCATCACTGCTTTAGTGATCCAAAAAACCAAACAGTAAAACATCAGCTGATCTTTCCCTCTGCCCCGCCCCCTGCTGATGTCACTTCCTCCTGATCAGAGCTGAGGTGGAGCCTCTGATCAACTGTCACCTGCACAGACGAGGCAGGTGTGTCTAATGTCAGCAGACGTTTGGATCTCAGCGTGTTTGTTAATCACCTCTATTGACGACTGATCGTGATCAATTTGTTTGAACTGACTGACTGTTACTGTTTTTGTCATTTATGATCATCAAGGACAGTCCTCAGTATAAAGACCAATCAGTGCTGTCCACATGTAGAGTCAGCCAATCAGATGCGTCCCCTGACTGTACAGTGTACATATAAATATAAATATAAATATAAATATAAATATAAACAGTGTTGCTGCTGATGTTTGGCTGGATGTCCTCGGCTGTCTGCTGTGAGCGCAGCGCTCGCTCAGCGATCCGCAGACCTTCATCCTCCTGCTGCCGTTAACGACTTATTGATTAGAAGAGGCTCGGTCGCGGCTCCTCTCGATCAATGTTTCGGTGGTTTCACCACAGCCTCCTCTGACAGAGACGCCCTGGTGACCTTCACAAACCGGGACGCCGTCAGACGGAGGATCCAGGACAGACAGGAGACCAGCAGAGTCCAGACAGCAGCTCAGTGTCCCAGGAAATGCTCCTTTTTGGGTAATTATTGTGTACGTGCTAAATACACGGATCCACGCACAAATATCGGCCTGTATGTGATTATTGGACATTCTGGACTCAAACGTCTGTCTTGTCGTTAAAACCTCCAGTTCAAAGCGTCTGCACAGCGGCTCAGACTAATTCCTGGACGTGTCTGGACTGTTGTCTGCTTCATGCCCGACCAGGACTTCAAGTGAAAATGACTCATATGACAGTTTGCATCTATCGAGAGAGTCGAGGGAAAACGCTGCTAAAAATACGTCTGAGAGCAGAAACAAACAAGGCGAAGCTGAGACGTCGTGATCGGGACATGAGGCGGAGACACTCGTCCATGAATCTGCTCCCAAAGCTCATTTTAAAGACGTTTAAAACCTCGTCGCATCAGACGGAGACGCTCTCTGAGCTCCAGCTGCCAGCAGAACATCTGTCCGCTCACGTCCGGCTGATCGCGTTCTGTCCCAGCTTCAGTGGACGGACGGTCTGTGACCTGCCCGGCGGACAGGAAGTGCAAACGATGTCAACAAAGTTTACAAAATTCAACGTCGCGTCTGAGAAAAGAGGAACTCGTGGCTCATGTTGAGTCTGCAGTGAGACGTCGGACGTTTCTGTCTTTCAGAGACCTTCCCAGTTGGACATCTTTGTGCATGTTGACGTATGTTGAATTGTTCCAGAAGGATCCGACTTCCTGCTCAGTCAACAGAACAAAGTGAGTTAATCCAACGTCAGACCGTTCACACCCGAGACGTGCTGTCACCGCTGTCCTTATGTCAGTCCACGCGACACGCTGCTGTTTGACCTCGTGTCCTCTCTGGATCGACTAGCTCCGTCTGCCGCTGCGTGTTCCAGGCGTCAGGTGTGTGTGATGACATCAGGAGACACCTGAATGGAAATCTGTGCAGCATCAACTGACACCGCGTCATTTTCAGATGAAGAAACGAGACTTTACGGAGGAAAAACGTCCTCTGTGAGACGGACTGCAGCAGACAAACTCGGCCGGCTGCTGTTACCTGCTGCCAGACTCTACCTGTCCGGACAAATGGAAACACAGCAGGGCTTCAGCTTTTAAATCCACCTTTGACACGTGATGTCATGCTCGACAGCAGACACAAAATGGCCGCTCGCTGACAGACACAGCGAGTCTGCTGGACGTCTTCTGTTCGTCTCTGCGCTCAATACATGACCATTTTTCACCTGTGGGCAGGGTGAGGTCGTTCTGACTCTGACCTTTGACCCTGAGCACAGTAACCCGCCCTGAACGGGGGCGGAGCTCGAACAGAGGCCGTGAGGAAGGAGCGGGAGGAATGCCGGGAATGTGTGAGGCCGACACGTGTTGAAGCCTCATCCACGAGCTGACACACCTGAGACACCTGACAGCACAGGTAATCTGCGCTGAAAGGCGCCTTTGTGTCAGACTGTCTGCTGCACTGGGTGCAGCTCCACACCGACGGGGGTGAGAGTTCGATTCCCCGACAGTACGCA
>JBBMOE010000135.1:27621-49162 GCA_037975065.1 Chaetodon trifasciatus
TCCCACCCAGCCTGCTGTATGAATACCTGCCTGTGCCAGCTCCACATTAAAGGCTCTCAGGGCCAAAGAGGAGCGCCGGGCCTCCTCTGGGAGGAGGAGGGAGGACAAAAAGCCATCATAGTCTCTGGTCCTGAGGAGGAGGAGGAGGAGGAGGAGGAGGAGGAGGAGGAGGAGAGCGCGTGCAGGCAGTGGTGGAACGAGTCGTTCAGCCGTGGCCTGAAACCAGCTTGTCAGTGTGCTCCGCTTTACTTCCTGCTGTGATCTGATTGGTCGGCCGTGAGCGGACGTCCACGCTAACGCAGGGCGTTTGGTACGGTGTGCTGCTTCCTCGGTTCACATCACTCTGTGACCAGACAACTACTGTCAAAAGAGTCTTCTTATGAGCGCGCACTCAGTTCTACTCGCAGGGTGGAACTGAGGGTCACAACAGCTGACAGGAAGAGGCTGGACAAAGTCATCAGGAAGGCCAGCTCTGTCCTGGGATGCCCTCTGGAACTGGTGGAGGTGGTGGAGGAGAAGAGGATGACAGCCAAGCTGTCCTCCATGACAGTCAATGACTCCCACCCCCTCCAACACACACTCACTCACTGAGGAGCTCCATCAGTGACAGGATGCTACATCCAAAGTGTGTGAAGGCTATCGCAGGTCATTCCCTCTGCAGCTGTCTGCACAACAAAACTGCTGCAAGTAATCTGTGAATAATCTGTGAATAATCTGTGCAATCCGACCTGTACGTAACAGTCTGCAAATACAATTTATAATGTCTTAAGAGGATGTTTACTTTCATTACACTCTTTTGTATAAACTTATTGTTTTTACTCTATCCATCTATCTAATCTATCTTTTATCAGTGCTGCTGTGAACTGTCATTTCCTCTTGCTGGACTAATAAAGGAATATTGAATTGAATTGAACTGAATTGAATTGAGGGTTCTGGCGGTCGTGACAGCGGTGACTTCAGACGCGGTGAGGCTGAGAGGAGAAGGTCTGAAGTTCAAGGCTACTCATCAAAGTGTGTATCAGCTGTAAAAGCTGTGAAACATCAATCCTTCATCAGAAATAAAACAAAGTGTCCGATAAGAGCAGACGTGTGCCGTGTCTTCAGACCAAAGCTAAGCTAGGCTAGTCAGCCGTTAGCCGTTGAACATGCTCACGGGTGGAGCATCAAACTCAAACTGAACGTTTCTGCGCGCGCTCGTGGAGCTCACGTGGCGTCTCCGCTCGCGTCAGAGCCTCAAAGCTTCTCGGCTACATACGCGACGGACACGGATCAGATTCAGCGTGCGTCGACGCTGCTGAGCCGAAGTCTGGTCTGTCTGTGGAAACGCCTCGAACGCGTCGTTACTGACGGCGTGCGGGTCAGCAGGAGGAGACGGAAACAGGCGTTCAGGCAGCCTCTCGCTGCTCGTCCACACAGAGGCTACGGCTGATGCTGAAGCAGTTTGTCTCTGTGCATCTGTGACCAGACACCGTCGGAGCAGCTGGTCTGAGATCTGCCTTCACTGTGATGAGAGAGCTGCTCAGAGCAGACCAACACAAGCACTGACAGGTGACTGACAGGTGACAGGTGAGTCATCTGTTACATCTTATTGACAACATGAGTGTCTTAACTGTAACAGGAAGAACTACGGACAACCAGCTGCTGTTGACTGTTTTTCAAAATAAAATACAGAAGCTTATTTTCTCATGTTTCCTGCTGGACGAACTGTGACCCTGAAACAAAGTGAGAGCTTCTTTTAAGGACAGAGGACCCTGATACACATGTACACACACAACACACACACACACACACACACACAGGAGCCAAGTGTGTGTGTGTGTGTGTGTGTGTGTGTGTGTGTGTGTGTGTGGAGAGAAATTCGACTCTGGCCAAACCTCCACTGGGAATGTCTGAGAGCTGTGGAGACTCCACCACCTGTCCACACACACACACACACACACACACACACACACACACACACACACACACACACACACACACTCACACGCACACACACACTCTTTCTGCGTGACCTTTATCCAGCATTGACGGTATCAGTGTGCTGCGTGGCCTCTGCAGGTGCAGTGCCTTGCTCATGGGCTTCAGTCCACTGATTCACTCGAGTCGTCTCAGGGAGAGACAAAACATCCAGCAGTCCTTTTCTGCTCTGACTTAGAGGAGGACAGGTCAAAGGTCACCGGGGATCAGCGGCAGGTTTCACAGAGTGATTGACAGCTCAGGGTGATTGACAGCTCGCACAGCCTCTCTGAACTTCACGTGTTTGATCTCAGTGACATACTTTAAGTCCACATTCATTCAGATTGAAGCTTCACCACCTTTATTTTCTCTAAATGAATCATCACACACAGTTTCACACAACCTGAGCTCTGCAGGTGTACCAAAGGGTTAACAGCCTGAGACACACACACACACGCAGACACACACACACACACAGGCCAACAGAGGCTGCTTTGTCTGTCGACCTGTATACTCCCCTCTGCAGCAGATCTGGTCTCCATAGCAACCAGTAAATACAGCAGGTTTCCTCCAATCACAGGACGGTAACATCACATCATGTGATCTTTATCAAGATGGGACCATTCAACAGGAAGGGGGCGGGGGGGGTTAAACCACAGTGAGAACAGAGAGGGGTGTGTCGCTGAGACCGACCCAGGCGGCAGATAACACGCGCACGCACGCACGCACGCACGCACACACACACACACGCACACACACACACACGCACACACACACACACACACACTAACATGAGAAAGGTTGGTCAGCTCGTTGTTTCCCTCCAGAAAAAGGACCTGGACTGACTCCGAGAGCTGCAGATGGTTTAAAGTGAGTCTCCACAGACCGACCAGCAGGTCCAAGTCCTTCAGAGACCCTGAGACACGACCACGACAGACGTCCAAACGACTGACGGCTGCCAAGGAGACGTCCCTCCTCTGTCTGTCCGTCTCAGAGGTCATGATTTAAAACAGATTCTTGACTTGTTTCAACGACCTTTAAAACCAGGACTGATGGAGCAAACCTTAAACTGACAACAGCAGAGACCCTGGACGCTCACCTGTGCACCTGTGGGACGTTCTGTCCGACTCTGTCCCAACAAGTTCAGAATGAGTGTCTGTAAACAAAAGACAATAAAGTTTTACAGAGTGAAAATAAAAGGTGTGAGGAGCTAAAGGTTTTTACTCGTCTGCTGTCAGAGACACAAACTCAGATTATTCTTTTCTCATAAAAATCCAAGAACTCCTCCACAAGCCCAACGCGCTTCACGCCGTGACCGCGAGGAGGAGCATGAAGGGAGCAGCAGGTGTTCGACAGGCGGAGGAGCGTCTGTCTGATGGAGGAAATTACACCACTGAACAGACTGTTTCTGTCAAAGTGCTGCGTTCAAGCTGTCAAAAACAACAGAAAGCTGTGAAGAGTCCTCTGCTGTGTCTACAGGGACACAGAGGGACAACCTGCCAACACACAATTATCTGTCTGCCTCATGTGCTAAACACCGAGCGCCAGAAGACTTCACACCGAACTACCGGCGAACGCACCGCAGAGGACAGAAAACAGGTTTTAGCTGCTGAGTCATGATCCGGATTAACCGCTGGTGAGCACAGCTGTCACTCACAGCCGTCACTCACAGCCGTCACTCACAGCTCTGATCAGACCTGAAAGGATCAAACGATGATCTGAACGACGATCCGTCCGATCACAGAGAACAAAGGTCTGAAGCTTCGATCCTTCACACGTGCAGCTGACGTGAGAGGTGAACTGAGACACTTCCAGGACGTCTCACGGCACTTCACACCTCCCTCTGAGGCGTTCAAGAGCAGCGAGAAAACACGTGAAATTTGGTTTGTAACAAACCAAAACGATGCTGCAGGCAGACTGAATGTCAACCGTTCTGACGACCAGAGCTCTGTATGAAGCGTCTATCACTGACTGAACAGAGACAAACAGGGACGGTTAAGGCTGAATAAGACCGTCTTCATCTCCTGTTCGTGTTGTTTCCTCTGCTGAGGAGTTGTTCATCAGGTTCTGCTGCTCTCAGAGGGAACGTCGGGGACGGCAGGCAGATCATTTCCTGCGGCGGTGACGCTGACTGAAGGCCACGGCTCTGCTCTGATTAGCCGAGGCTCTCTGGAGAGGACAGATCCGGCACTCGGCCCGGCCACACAAACACCAACGCTGCTCTGCTAACGGCCCCGGACGACACTTCAGGGGACGCTTTGGGACCTGAGGGCCGATCGGCCGCAGAGGACATTAGTCTACTATCAGACGCTTCACACGTCAGGAGGAGTCTGAGGAAAGTGAGGAAACAGGAAGCTCAGAGGACACATCCTCAAACGTCTGTCTTCAAATGTCCGTCTCTAAACGCCTGTCTTTAAACGCCTGTCTTTAAATGTCTGTCTTCAAATGTCCGTCTTTAAACGCCTGTCTTTAAATGTCTGTCTTCAAATGTCCGTCTTTAAACGCCTGTCTTTAAACGCCTGTCTTTAAACGTCCGTCTTTAAACGTCCATATGTTCAGTTTTCTACCACAAACAGGCTCACGCAGCAGACTTTATAATATACGTGTAATAACAACATCAACACATGACGAAGGATCAGGGCCGACTCGTGAACCAGCAGCTCCACGTTCAGGGATTTTCATGTGCTCACGCTCGTGGAGGGATGAGGTAAGCTAACTAGCATTCGAAGCTAACTCAGCACTTGTGCGTAGGCCCTCCAGGCTGTGATTGGTTCAGCTGGAATACGTTTGATGGAAACCACCGTCACTGCTCCACATCTTTACGGTGTTCAGGACGAAGAGCCTCTAATCAAGCTGCCGTTAATCATCTGCAGAGTGTGATGAACCATGCTCAGTGTCGTCCATCATGGCGGCTCTTTGTTGTCGGCCTGAAGCGACGGTGACGCCGTTTAATATTTAAACCCGCTGACTTCAGCAGAGTCGCTGCATTTGCATCTACAAAGCAGAGTCTCTCACTTCAGTGTCAATCATGACGGCAGCCCGCATGCAGGGGGCCGGGGGGCGCTCTCAGGGGTCAAAGGTGAACAGCAGTGCCACCTCCTATCAGGCTGACAAGAGCCGCAGAGGAGGTGCGACACACTGAGGGTCTGATGGAGGCGCGCTGGGGTCAAAGCCCGCAGCAGGAGCTTCTCACAGCAGACATTTTGACAGCTGCTACCAACAACATGAGCCACGGACGAACCACTGAGGGTCCCGGCAGGCCAGGACACACTAGATCAGGACCCTGGACCAGGTTCACCTGAGTCATCAATGATCTCAAGTACACCTGTGATCGTCCTGTTATCGCCAAAGAGAGCTCAGCAGCAGACTTCACCTCATCAACGCTCTGAGTTTGAGCGGTCATGTGAGGATAACGATCAATAAACCTGCTGATAAACCGAAGAAAAAAAACCCGCCAATCTTCGACTACGATCATATTCAGAGCAGCTCTGCACGTCACATACAGACAGGGACAGCGGCGTGAAAAGCCACGTGAGAGGAGAAACAACCACAGCAGGCCGTAGAGCCGGCGTCCATCAGTCCACCACAGAGACATGTCACATGTGGACTGAACACAAGCTGCCGCAGGAGAAGTCTGACTTCAGTCCGACACGTGAAAGCGGTCAGAGAGCCGACATGTCGTTCATGTTACCACGCAGCTCTGCAGCCGAGCCACGTCCGACCGGTACAAGCTTTTTCTGGAACAGCCGATCACGCAGAGCTCCTGCACAGAACACACGGCATGAGGGGAGACCAGAAGAGTCCACGCTGGACGGACGCCAAACTCAGACAAAAACGTGTTTTCACGAGTATCGGCATCAATGTGAGCAACATGGCCGACCGGGAGAGACTCCACTTTCCCACCAGAGCTCTGAAAGGTTAATGAGCTCAGAGGAGGCCGCCTTTGTTACTGTGAGCTTTTATTATGGAGGGGCATTTACATACAAAAGGAAGACACACACACACACACACACACGTACGCACACGCGCCCACACACACACACACACACACACACACACACACACACACACACACACACACACACACNACACACACACACACACACACACACACACACACACACACACACACACAAATCCTTGATGAACAGAGTTTCTGTCTGGACTCCCTGAGCCAAAAAAACAAAAACACACACATCCTGCCACCACACACACACACACACACACACACACACACACACACACACACACACACACACACACATATTTGGGTTAATTAGCCTCCAATTAGCAGTAGCTGTTCATTTTCACATGGAAACTCAAAAACAGGAGGGTGAATGAGTCCTGTGTGTGTGTGTGTGTGTGTGTGTGTGGAGAAGTGAGAGCTCTGTGGTTTTTATTACCCAGCATGCTCTGGGCCTGCTGGGAACTTTCACACGGCCTCTCTGTTTACTTCTCTTTGTGTTCACACTGACGTCAGCGTTCAGAGACGTGAAGCCGTCTGCAGTGAGGCATGTGGCTCACCTGGCTCATGTGGCTCACCTGGCTCACCTGGCTCACCTGGCTCACCTGGCTCATGTGGCTCACCTGGCTCATGTGGCTCACCTGGCTCACCTGGCCCACTTAAATGATACAGAGGAGAGATCCTGGAATGTAAATATTCAGTGTTTTTACTTGCTAAAGGACTTCCAGACTGATGACAAGGCTCTGCAGTCGCTGGTTTCTGGAGGCCTTTTCACGGCTTCATGAACACATTTATAAGAGCTCGCTAAATGGCCGACACCGACGACCGATGGGTCACATGACTCCTGAGGCGTCACAGAGGCAGGTAAAGAGCTGCCGCACACAGAGCGAAGGGTCTACGCTGGGACTAACCGAACGCTGACGTGCTCAGATGCTGCAGGCATGAAGGCTGCTGGGAGGTGACGGAGAACACGGATCATCTCTGCTCAGGATGAAGGCTGACAACAGACGCACTACAGACACACATCAGAGGACGGACGAGGCAGCAAACCGACTGCCCTCCATCATCGACACGTCTGATTTACAAGAACTTCATTACCGATACAAGAACGCAGCTAACAGTAAGCTAGCACAGGTCAGTATTTCTGCTGACTGTCCGCTCCCTTCGTGTTTGTCCTCTGCTCGTCACTGAACCTGAAGGCAACACTTCACTGTCTCACAACATTACAGAGTAAAGTTCCACCTCAGTCCAGAAGCCATGTGTCCCTCATCAGAGGTGTGTTCAAACTGTCTGTTTCAGTTTCCCAACAGAGGCTCCACGGACAGGCCTGAGTGCACGTCCTCCTCTGGTGAGGACAAGCGCAGCGTCCACACCGTCCAAACAAAGGTGTCCGTCAAACTTGTTTGTTTTCCTAAAAGCTGCGTCTCGTCCAACATTTTTCATGAAGTGGCTCAAAAACAGGTGTAAATGTTCTGAAGTGTTCAGTTTCTGTTTCTTTTGCTTTTAGACTCTAATGACACCGTTCATCTTATCAGATGTCACTTTGTGCACATGAAGGTCAGAAAAGCACTGAAGGCGTTTCCTTCATTTTCAGACTCCCTGAAGTTCAATGTCTCAGTGCTGCAGTCTGATCTGCTTCACACTGACGTGCGCTGTGTGACACAGTAACGTCCTCAGAGTGAAGAAAGACACACAGTGAGAGGAGACGGTCTGTGAGACTCATGACGCTGCAGACGAGGCAGCGATTCCTCTGCAGGCATCACTTCTGCATGAAAACACATTCATTATCGTCCGCTGCAGAATATTCCATGTGCACATCATGTGACGTTCTAGTGGAAAATGCAATTAGCATAACTTAACCTTCAAAGCGGCTGCTCGGCCGAGCGTCCCACGCTCTGAACGAATGGAAATGTTCCTCCTGAAGGAGCTGCAGGCTGACTTCAAGCTCTCCATCAGCCCGAGGACTCATGGAACAAGCACCGAGGAGGAGACGCCAGAAGAAAACACCTGGAGCCTCCTCAGAAACCTCCTGTGTCTAATCATTAATGCGCCATTGACTAAACCACATGTCACTTATGCACTGCGCACCTCTTCCTCTCTGTATCTCAGGTAAAGGTATCAGGCCATCAGTGCTAGCTTCTCCCTGACTCCACCTGACCGCTCACTGGAGCCTCGGCCTAGTTTCTGGATGTCATGTCTGAACCAATGACGCCTCAGCTTTCCTCACCGTCCCTGTGAGCAGGAGGTCTTGTCCTGAAGGATCCTGATGTTATTCTGCCATTTGACTGGAGGCCTGTCCAACGGGCAGGTAAGGCGAGAAGTAACTGATTACTACAGTAACAGCAGTTATTTTGGTTGTGTTCAGGGCCGTCAGTAGTTTTGGTACACTGATGACGAGGAATGAAAGCAAACGAAGGCTGCCTGTTGTCACCTTCCACACACTGCACCCTCACCACTGACTGAAGGCAGCTTCCTGTCAGGCCAGGTGTGCTAGTTTGGTTGAGCAGGTGTACCTAAAGGTGTCGTTCTCAGGCTGACTGACAGTTTGACCACCGGATTATTCATTATCATTAATCAATCAGCAGGTTTTCAGTATGTAAACAATCATTTTATCTATGAAATGGTCTTGATCGGGATTAGTTCCTCTCTAAGCAGGATTTTGGTGGACTGGGTGGATCTGGATGAATCTTTCGTGATGTTTGCTGTCAATGATTTTGGACCTGCAGTAACAGTGAACACAGGAGGTAAACGTTCTCTCCTACCAGACTCTCCTCCTTCAGTTTCAGGTTGGTCCCCGAGGACTCTGCTGATCCTCCGCGAGAACGAGGTGAGGAAGCTGCTGATGGAGGGCGTGCTTCGCTCTGCGTTTGATCCCACCTTCCTGACCGCCGTCCTCCCTGAGCCGCCGCCTGTGCCGGGCTCAGACATGGACCTGAGGTAGGGGAAGACCCTGTGCGGGGAGCCGGGCCTCGTCGGGCCGTCCTGGCCTGTGGAGGACTGATCTTCGCTCCGGCTGAACCTTGGGAGGCTGAACAGCCAAAGGTGACGGGCCTCTCTGTTCTGTCCTCTGCCCTTAGGGGCGGCCATCTTGCCTGCCTTTGGTGCCAGACAGGCAGATGTCCTCCACTTGTATCTGTCCAATGGCTGTTCAGGAGCGGGCCGGGCGTCGGATCTCCGCCAAGGCTTCCTGTAAAGGTGCCGGCGGTGCGAGGCCTGACAGGAACCCAGGACTGGACTCTCACAGCCCTCGGGGGGAGTTCTACTTCCATTCATGGTCCGGTACACCCCGACTTCCTCCAGGCAGCAGGAACGAGCAGATGGCGGCCTCCAAAACAGCTGGTTTGCCGACAGCTGTGCTGCAACACGGACATACTACCTTAAAAACACATTTCAGCGCCGAGGAGTCGTCAAGTCGGGTTTGTCTTCATGTTGACAGCAACTTAGAGCTGATGTCTCGCTATTTCTCAACAGCCTGGTGACTGTCTTCCTGGGAGGAAGTGGAGCGTCAGATGAAGACAAAGTCTCTTTTAAGCCCGGCCAATCAGGGTTCACCAAACAGCAAAGCAGCAGACTGTGGTTTCCCCTGCGCGCAGGCCAGAAACTGAAACTGCACACAGCTCAGTGTTTCAGTCGACTCGTTAGTCCTCTTTAGTTTACCATCTTTATTTCCTGAATGTGTCCGGATTCTCTCACTGCCTGAGTGTTTTAACCAATCGTCGTGACTTTATTTTCCAGATTTCAGGTGACACGATAAGGACGCAGGCCTTTCTCACACAGAAAACATGAAAACTCCGTTTAATTCAGTCTGCTGAGTCAAACGCTGCGAGGTTCAGAGAAGATACCACTGAATGGTGTTCTGTTGATGTTAATGTTGTTTCAACATCAAAGTTCCTTCTTGACCTTGACGGCGGTATCTGATGAAGACTATGAGAGGTGAACCTGAAAAGCCTGCTGAGAGTTTCTGAAGCTTTTCCATGCTAACAAGAAAGAAACAGGAAATACTACAAATTACATGTAACTCTGGAGGTTTTGTAATATAAATGGCCCAAAATATCAAAATCTGGCTTCCTCCTAAACATATTCTGCGTTTACAATCTTATTCTCAGTCTGACAGGCTGTACATGTAGTGTGTCACACACTGCACACACACTTCATCATGTTGTTCCAGCTGTTCACTGAGGCTTTACTGTGAAACTCAAACTAAGACTCCATGTTTGTTTCTGTCTGTTCTGCGTGTCTGTGGGTTTGGACAAAGTTCAGCTGCACTGATTGACCACGAGTGGGTAAAACAGGCTCAGGAGGTTAAATGTTTGTGCTCTCAGGCCTCTGAGAACTCATAAATATTCATACAGACTAAAGACTGACCCCCTTCCTCTGCAGGGCCCGAGGCCTCTGTGCTCAAACAGGAAATAGGTGCGGCGTCCCACAGGGAGGCGACGTGGAAAACTCCAGAAAACTCATCTTCATCAACACTGAGGGAAGACTGATATTTACTGAACTCTGCTGATGGTTTAACATGTTCAAAAGAAGAAGGAGGAGGAGGAGGAGGAGGAGGAGGAAGTAGGACACAAAAATCCCTGCAGGACTCACTCTGCATGTTGATTCATATGGAAACTGGGAGGTTCGCTGTGGAGACGGTACTTTACATGTCTGTCATCCACACTGAGTCACACAGGGGAAGTGTCTGAAGGTCAAAGGTCAGAGCGTCCACACAGTAAATGCAGTGACAGACCTCCACTGCTCTCCTGCTTTTCTCCGATGACACTGAAGTCCTGAAATGTATTTGCGGACGCAGAGCAGCTTGTTTGGTTCACCATGGACGGTAAAGTTCATCTGAACCGCTCCGCCACCGAGTCTAAACTAACCAAAATAATGACGTCTTCACTTCCTGCGTCCACTCAGTGGACAGCACTGTCCTTCACGCAGTGTTTGTCACTGTGTTTCTGCTCTGTCTCTTGTGCCCAGTCGTCTTTCAACATTTTGCTTTGCAACAGAGAGGTTAAAGGTTAAAAATAGCTAACGCTAATGCTAACCACCAAACAACAACAAAAGGTAGGTAAACGAGGACGCAGCGCAACGATTCAGTGATGACTACGCAGCCTTAATCTGCAGCACGTGCAAAGTAACGACAGCGACATCAGGTGGTGAAACCATCAACTACAACACGGAGTAAATTAACGACACAAGAGCCTACACCGGCAAACTGTTAGCCGTGAGTAGTTGTTCATTAGAAAGTTATCTAAATCTAAATATTTGCTTGCTAACGCTGAAACGTCAGTGTCTGATGTCAGATTTAGTCAATTTGCCGGCCATGCTGGCCCATAATGTCGTATAATGCTGCGTTCAGGATGGTTTTTACTTAAGATGGTGCCACCCTGACGAAGTTGTGTTCACAAAAAGTACAACTCTGTCGCCAGATAACTGCAAAAAACAATGTTTTTTGAATTAGAAATAAGAATTATAGATCCAGGAAACGTAAGAGTTAATTTAGCATTTGTGACCATGATTTCTTCTTCTGTAAAAATACTCTGAGAGAAAGTCTCAAAGTGGGGAAAAGAACCACGGAGGCTTTAAAAGGCACGCCGCCCTGAGTGACCCACATGTCAGGAGGATAACCAAGCGCCTGGCGTCCAGGACAGCGCTGCATGTAGGTCAGAGCTAAGACCCGGGCGAGCTAAGCCGAGGAGTCCTGGACGGAGCCAAGTCCTCCTCCGACCGCCCACCGACACACCAGGGACTGAGACTGGGAGTCGCTTCATTTGGTTTCCCACAGTTCAACGTGACGTCTTCAGATGTCCAACAGTCCAACACCCAAACATATTCAGCTTACAAAGATACCAAACGATGAAGAGCAGCTGATTCAGCTTCAGACAATCCACTGACTGATTAGTTCTGCTGAGATCTACCGGATCTGAACAAGAACCAAAGATACAGACTCGAGCTGACAGAAGAACATTTTACATCATAAAGAATCAATCATCTGAACTCTGCAGTTTTCTTTACTAGTATAGTAGTAGTAGTATTTTTATCATTGAACGGATCAATAATGTCCGGGTCTGATCTGCACTTCAGCCACCGTCAGCCGTCCCACAGCAGATGTCAGCAGAGACGTCAAACATACGCTGGTGAGCGATGTCGGCACACGGCGCCGTAACGTTTTTCTGCTGTTTCCACAGCTCTCCGGCCGTTTGGTGCAGCCTGAAGGAAGCAGGACTCAGAGTCCACAGAGACCGTTCACACCTCTCTGATCAGCTGACGGTCAGTCCGCTCTCAGCCTCTTCACACCTGCAGCTTCACCTGGAAAACTCTGTTTTCCACTCCACAGGACGATTGGATCTCTGTGGATCTGCTTCTGAGACGCTCTCTAATATTTCCCTACACTGCCTGAATATACCGTCTCTGACCCCCCCCCCAAGGCAGTTCACATGGGGTGTCCTTTAAGACATTTCAAGGCCAGATCTGGAGCTGATGTGGAGATAATTGCTGGGAACAGGTCGGTTCAGGTTCGGACCTCTCTGCAGGGTTAGGGTGCAGACGCAGCCTGAATCTGACTTGAAATCTGGAATTTCAATCACTTCCTGGCATTAAGCCCAGACAGGAGCCGTAACAAACAGTCCTGCTCCGAAACCTCACTGTGAGCCACGAAGGCAAACAACTCGAGAAAGAAAAGAGGAAGTTAATCAGGTGGAAACCCAGAGGACGACAGACGAGCGATGCCACAAAACTCGGGGGGGGTTCAAGCTAAAATGTCCCGGCCTCGCTCTTCCATTAGACTCCACTTAGTTGACTCCTCATCTCCATCCTGCCGGAAACCAGGAGCGAGACCCGGCAGCAGCAGCAGCCTCCGGCTAAAAATAACCAGCGGCCATAAAGAGACCAATAAATCAGCGGCTGGATACCAGCAGAGGGAGGGACACGGCGCTCAGGAATCCTGGGTAAATCTCCCACAAGCCTCTGCTGGAGGGCGCCTGACCCTCGCTGCCGTCACCCATCTGAGGACAGACGGCACTTCCAGAAAACAGACAGGAAGTCCAACCTCAGCGGAGGTCGAGGAAGGACACGAAGAACTGAGCTGAAGCCTGTTTTCAGGTCCAAACGGACCAGCGAGTCTGAGTCTGTTCACCATGTAGTCCAGGAAATACTACAAAAAATGACAAAAACGGTTCAAGCTCACCCTCTTCAATTGATCCTGAACACAAAGATGTTCATCTTAAAGGCAAAAACACAGGAGAAGTGTTTGAACACGAGTTTAAAGGACGACCTCTGAAGGCCAACATGAGAGCGACGTGCTCAAACAACAAACAGTCAGCGCTCAAAGAACGAGGAAACACGGCAAACAAGCACACTGATCCAAACCTACGGCCGCAGCGCCAGAGTGACAAGACCGAACCGAACCATCGGAAACATCATCCGGCGGAAGAATCCTCAAGTCAAAGACACGATGGACTCACTCCCACCTATGACCAGGTAACACCAGCGTCACCTGGCCATCACACCTGGAGTTTAACCACTGTGTGACTGTGAAAGGCTTCGTGTCAGCGGAGCTCTGGAGGACATAAAGGACCCTGGTTAACAGACGGTCTGTGAACGTCTCGACCGTCACGCCGGTGTGTAACGCTCACAGGACAGGTAGCGTCCAATCACAGCTGAGGCGCGTTAACCTGCAGCCGCTCACAGCAGGGATCCACTTCTGCTCTGCGGCTGCAGCTCAAACCTGTCAGACGTGCGCTCGCATCCACCTGGAGTAATCTGATTACTCCCTACAGGAACCTGATACCTGACACCACATGCCAAGGAGACAGCTGGCTGAGGGATTAAACAGGGAGGAGAAACTGAACCCTTTTAACCAGATGTACACAAACACTGTTTATTATCACTGATGTGTTGATGTGGGCTTTACTCCACGCGGCTCTGGACGTCTGATGGTTAAGAAACGACGTCGTCAACAGCTCGCTCTTAGCTTATCTGCATAGACGTGCGACACTTTAAGTGTGCGTGAACCCGTCCTGCTGTGTTTGTCAGCTGCACAGACTCAGTCAGAGCTGATTAACGGCACGCTCGTCACGTCTCTCCGTCTCGTTAGCGGCGAGCAAACAGACGGTGAACAACGATTGTTATTCAAGTCACAAACACGCTTTGTTCCTCCATTCCCAACAAGCGTCTCATTCTACGCCAACGGTGGCAGTAAACCTGGACCAGCAGAGGCCTGACCCGACCAGTCTGATCCCAGTGGATCCCTCAAGGAGAAGAATAAAAGACAGCCGTCCTGTGTTTTTCCACTGCGCGTCCTGAAATAGACGGCAGCTTATTTTTGTCGGAGAAGCTCGACTTTGTTTTGTTTCAGAGGGGAAATCCTGTCTCAACGCCCCCCATCACCCTGATAACAGGAACTTTCCATTTCCCCCTCTGATCGGCCTCCATTGTCCTGAAGACCACCACACAGACCTGAACCCGCTCACCTGGACCGGCCTGACGCACAGAACCAGTCTACAGGTTCAACCACCTGCTGACAGACCGCGTGGACCACCGGAGGACGAAGCACGGCGTCAGTCTGTACGTGATAAATGAAAGAAGAAGAAGAAAGAAAACACCACAGAGGAAGAATTTTAGAGATGAAAACTGTTTCCTGTGGTCACATCCAGGCTTACAGCTGTTCAGGGGAAATAATGATTTGGAGTAATTCAACCCGGAGAGAAATAAAATTCTGTGTCTGGAAACATCTTTAAAACCTCAAACTCTCTAACTTCTTTCTGTTTGATTCAAACACACGTGAAGAAGAAACATGAGCCTGATTTCATCAGCAAAGAGAAGAAGAAAGGCTGAAAAAAGAAGCTGAACTCTGAGTTTCACAGAGCGACTATCTGCTCGTTCACACATGGAGCCTCACAGGAAACACACCAAGCGTCCGTCCGGCCGCGCTCCAATCATCCGGCCGACGCCTCCGTCCAACTCCAATCTCAGGTGTGAATTGGCCTGAAGACAACAAACTCCCACAGTCCCCAGCCAATATGAGCCTCCGTCACTTCACACACCTGAGCAGGTGGAGGGGACCCTTCCCGTGCTGACCTCTGACCCTCCAGAGGGAGCCTGGAGCCTCTTCACATTATAATTAGCTCAGTTTATGAGGCATCCCACAAAGCATGTATTCAAATCCTCCTGAAGGCCATCTGAGGTGAATCTTTAATGAAGCTGCTATAAAATCAGCTGCTGATCAAACGTCTGTATCAATAAAAAGCTGTGACCATCATGGCCTCACCTGTCAGGACACGCCACGCCTCAGGATCGAATCAGGCGATCAGACGATGGAATCAAACAGTGTGTGTCCTGAGGCGACTCAGCGGGGGCGGGGGGCGGGGGGCGGGGGGGTGATGGTCAGCTTTAATAGGCTTACACTGCAGCCTTTCTCTGGATAAAACTCTCTGTGAGCCACAGACGGATTAAAACAACAGCCACCGGCTCAGACTTCGCTCTGATCGTCGTGTTGATTATCAGAGTTCATAACGATCGCAGATTCACCATCAGAGGACATCAACACCAGGTCCACTGGAGACACACTTCTCCTCTTGTGATGGAGCGAGGCTAGCAGGTTCCCCTTGCTTCCAGTCATTGTGCTAAGCTAGGCTAAAACTGAATCATCTCCTCAAGGTTGGAAAAGAGCCTCGCTTTGATTTCCACCATCAAACACCAACAAAGCACCTGCACCTGGACCAAAACACAGCAGACAGCCACCAGAAACTCCGTGTTTCTGCTTCATGCTGCAGCTCGTGCAGAAAAGACAGACAAACAGAGGACATGCTAAATTCATGAGCGAGCAGCGGGATTATTTCTCTGCTTACACATGAGATGACAGCGATCCCGAGGGCGCTGACAAGCACATGACCTCACCTGGCCCAGCAGGTGAACACACCCAGCACACACTTTCACGCACCAGTAACAACCCCGAGTCCTCGGGGGGCGACGTCCAGCTAATCGTGTTGGACTAGAGCTTCATCAGACCGGTCAGCGGTGGCTGTTTTAAGTGAAGCATAGCGCCCCCTAGCTGAAGGTTTAAAGACACGGTGTTAACAGAGGAGAGACACGCCTGAACAGCTCGAAGCATCAGCATCGCTGACTCAAGTCTCAAATATCGAGACCAGCAGACCCAGACTGAGACAGACTCTGTCCAAACTGGTCCAACCACCTGTGACTCCTGGACCACAACGAGGACGAGTCCTCGTCTCTGAAACACACTTATTTAACTCGTCACAGAGACAGAAACGTCCATGAGGACCCTGAAGCTGCTTTCACGTTGGTGCGTCCTTTAACAGAATCAAACCTGTGACGGACGTGCATGAACAGAGACGACGAGCTGAAAGCGAGCTGTTCTTCCTCAGCGTGCCGTCGTCAGGAAGACTTCAAGTCCAGAGACGTTCTCCGTGTTTGTTGTTGAAAATACAGAGAAATAATGAGAAATATAAACGTGATGACCTCATCTGTGACCTGACGAGGATCATCATCATCATCATCATCATCATCATCATCATCATCATCATCATCATCATCATCATCATCTTCAGGAGCTGAACGCTGAGCTAAACATCTAAAACTGTGACAGAAACTGAACGACCTCATTCGTACATTTTTACTCAGTGAGGTGTCCGCGAAGGCAGCGCGGCGGCGGCCATTGTTGAATCTATTCGAGGTATGCGAGCCGTGGAGGGCAGCGAGGATCTGATGCCACAGCCGGAGTCCTGCCGGGTGAGATCACCGGCGCAGAGCGGCCGCTGACATCACGCTCCGCCGGCAGCGGGGGGAGGGAGGGAGGGGGGAGGCACAGCAAACATCCTGACACAGCGCTGCTTTCAGGGTGTGTGGGAACAAACACTGCTGCGCTTTAAAACAACTTCACGGATGTTTCTGCTTGTTTTCTCGAGCTTTTTCATTCTTAGAGGAGCGTCTGGCAGCAAAGCAGAGGATTTAAACTCAACAGAGCCTGAACTCTGCAGGCCGGAGCTCATTTTCACTCAATCTGAGTCTTTTCCCACAAACTGCTCCAGACTCCCGCAGCCTTCACACAACGACAACACAAAGGTACACGAACAGGCAGCTGAAACAATTCATCAGCTGACTGGTAGAGAATTAAACTGATTGTTTTGCTCGTGGATTCATTGTTTAGGTCACATTTCCTGCAAAAATGCCAAAAAGTTGTCAGTTTCCAGCTTCCAAAATTCAGCAGTTCATCGGTGGAACTCTAATTCAGGTCTGTGTGGTTTCACTCAGGTGGACCAGCATCAAAGGGAGCCTAACCGCTGCAGGCCTGGTGTGGACGGCCTCACATCACCACACCAGTAATGACTCAGTGTTCTCCAACCGTGAGCGACGCCGCCAACACGTCAGCGCTTCATTCACTTCCTGCAGAGCTGAACGAACGGGACGCACGCCAGCTGAGTTACTGTCATGGAAAACGGTTCGAGCGTGAGGTCAATGCGAAGTTTCACCGCCCTGTGAAACTTTTATTTTAAGGACCGAAGGCCAGCGGAGGAAACCTGTGAGTCATTCCACCCGGTCAGGTCAGCCGGTCACTGAGGTCCAGAGCCCGACGCTCAGACGACCTTCACTGGGAATGTTTTCCACAGGACGCTTCCTCACTGAACGACCCACAAACCGTCTGTCCAGCGCTCATGACAACTCGTGGCTGTCTTTCCAGAGATTTACTGCGGACGATTAGGCTGCCAGAGGATGAATGCCGCTGCTTTCGATGACCCTTGACCTTTCCTCACACTTCTAAACCACATGGAACACATGGAACATCAGCACTGAACAGGAAGAACAATCCGACCACAGGAAGCAGAACATGTCTCTGAGTTTCATAAGCTTACGACGAGGACTGATCTGACATCTCATCAGTGCTGTTGTTCAGGACAGGAAGTGAGTGGGACATCAGGTCTCTGCTGTCTGTCTGCATAAAGCCAGTCATCGTAACCTTTAACATTAAGAGAAGAAACGCTGGGAGAGTTCAAGGGGGGGAGGAGGAGGAGGAGGAGGAGGAGGGAACAGCTGAGGAAGGCTAAAACATGGAGAGTGAAGTGTGCTGATCCTCCTCCTCCTGGGACTTACTTCCATGTGATCAAACTGGATTGACGAGCATGTTAATGTTAACAAAGTTCATTAACTCAGCCTTAACTCAGCCTTAACTCAACCTTAACTCAGCTTTAACTCAACCTTAACTCAGCTTTAACTCAACCTGTCGTTCTTGTCCATCATTTTTTTACAGGTGAGCAAAACCTTCTGACAGCTCCAATCAGAGGAGACAAACGCCTTTAAAACACCTTAAATCCTTGGACTGCTACCATACTCTACTCCCTTGACACATCCATCATTTCTCTTTTTTAACTTGTGATAAATACTGAATAAGAATCCCTTAAAGTCTCATAAAGGTGCAGCTGAAAGCGCTTCAGTCCTAAAATGAGCCAGAATCACCTTAAAACACCTGAAACTCATCACTGAGGACCTGCTGATTGCGGACTTTGGAGCAGTTTGTCGGGGTTTATCTGTTTAAAGTGATGGGGGACTGAAAGGGTCTCTGGCTGATTTGTTGAAGGGTCTCTGGCTGATTTGTTGAAGGGTCTCTGGCTGGTTATTGAAGGGTTTCTGTCTCACACACAGTGTCTGAGACAACAGTAAGACCTGACCCCTCTCTGATCTGGACTAAACGGTTAAGTCTCTGGACTCAGCCAGCTCTATTTTTAGACACCGTGTCATGTCTCCTCCAGCCGGAGGACCTCTGAGGTCCAAACCTCCGGAAAGAGCCGGTGATCCTGGGCAGAAAAGCCCACCCTGGACCAGCTGTAAGGGGGTGCTGCTGTTCTGTAGCTGGCCTCTGACCCCTAAGGAGGTCCAGACTGAAACCTGAAGGTTTTCCCTGCCAGTGTGAGTGAAGAGAAGCTTAACACCTCCAGTTACAGACACACTGAGCCTCCTCACAGCCAGCCGGTGGCCGCCATGACCTCGGCCTCGGCCCGCGGCTCTTACCTGGAGCTCCAGGCGGTAACAACCCTCCAGACTACCTGCGGACCGCGTCAATGAGGCCGGCTGAGCTTTGGGGTCAGCACGGCCCCTGTGTCTCTGCCTTTCTTACCGTAAACTCGGAGCCATCCCTGCTGCTGTGACACGGTGTCCACCAGGATCCGGTCCACCAGGGGATCCAGGAGGCTCAGTCCGCCGTGCAGAGAGTCCACGTCGCCGGCCACAGAGTCCGTTTCCATGTCCAAACGGGAAAACTTGTTCTGTTTAATAAAAGCCCTCCAGAAGTGGTCGTTCAGCCTGGAAATGTGGTATGAAGTGTTACGACGACACGTTAAAGCGTTGAAAGTCGACGAGTGATCCGTCAGGGAAGTTTTTGACCGCCCCGCTGCTCTTAGCTAGCCGTTAGCTGAGGCAGCCGGCGGCGGTCCGGCAGCCCGGCTGGCTCTCCCTCATTGTTCCGTCTCCCAGGTTAGCTTAGCGGGCTTTAAACTTCCAACAAAGCGGCGTCCGGGAGAAGCGGGCAGCCCCTCTCCTTCCTCCCCTGAAACGTCCTGCCAGAAGCCGCGGCAGAGTCCCGTGTGCGCCGCTGGAGTCGCGGTGTGGTCGGCGTGTCTCCGGCTGGCTGCCCCTCTCTGCTGCCGCCGCCGCTGTTCACCGTCCCCCCTCAGACCCGTGCGCGAGCCCGCGACCCGGCGCGCTCCGGCGACACGAGAGCGGCGAGAGCGCGCAGAGAAATCAGCGTGAAGGACGCGCGGCGGTGGAGGAAGTATTCACATCCTGTACTCCAATAAAAGTACTACTACAGCTTTTATGAAATCTTCACATGTTTGTGTGTAAAGAGTAACGAGTAACTAAAGCTGTCAGGTAAATGTAATGGAGTAAAAAGTGGAATATTTCCCTCTGAGATGTAGTGAAATAGAAGTAATGGAGCTGATTAACAGTTTAAACAGTTTAATTAAGTGAAGACTCCATTTTGTTCAGTGTTTCTCTGTTTAGAGCAAAGTGAACATCTTCAATATTTATTATTTATGACTTTAGAATAAAATCATATGACTGAATGAAAATGTTTTCAAGTTAAAAAGTCATTTTATTAACAATTAGTGGATTGACTTAACCAGTAATCAGGTGAATTGATAATGTAAAATAATCACGTTTTACTGCTAAGTCACAATTTTTTTTTTTAAGAGTACAAAAAAGCAAAAACTTTGTTTAATCTGGAGTGAGGAAGATTTATTGATATGAGAGAATAAAAGAAAATAAAAACTTTGTAAATTTGTTATGATGATGATGATCCTTGATGAAGATACTATGCCAACATGGTGAGATAAAAGACTTTTTTTAAAGTTTTTAAGACAGAATTAACCTTTAAAAATCAGAATTGTGACTTTGTGGATCTTAATTTGAAATTTGAGGTCATGTTTTTGATCTCTGAGGTCAGTTTTGTCACTTCCTGTCTGACTTAAATCATAATTTTCACTTAAAAAATAATAATTAATTAATTAATTAATTAATAATTCTCCGGTTTTACTGTCATACTGTCACAGTTTTGATTCACGTTGTATTTTTGACTTAAAAAGTCAAATATTTGACTTTTATCACCTCGTCTAATTTTTCAACCTGTTTCATGTGATGCAGATCAGGGTCTTTAGTCTCTGCATGACTTAAATCTGACACAGATGTAGGAAAACAGTTTGATTTGTCTTTGGTTTACCTTCAGTGATTTTCCGTTGGACTGAGATTTTTTTATCAGTGATGAACCAAACATTCATGATGACTTCTGACTGTTTCTCTCTCCTAAATCCTTCAGACAAACACAAACTGGGCTCTGGCTCCTCCTGCTGGTCTCTGCAGGTAATCACAGGAAACGGAAAACATTTCTTCACTTTGGTTTTTTCTGTTTTTACTCATCTTCATTTCACCTGTCATCTTTTTTAAGTGCAGAGACTAAACAGCTGCCTTTTACTGCCCAACATTTAAAGTGATTTGTAAAAACGCAATGTTACTCTAGTGGGATGTAACATACCATTAAAAAGACAAGGGGTGAAAAAAAAATTATAAATATGTAACAGGGTCATTTATACAGCAGTAATATGTGTAAAGAAGCCAGATGTACAGTTGTAATATTAAGTATTATAATGACACAAAATTTGTTTCTGTTGTTATTACCTGACACACTTTGGCCTCCACAGTCAATATGTGGAACGTTTAATACTCAGTTTCTGTACCCCACGTTCACCTTTGGAGGTGCCCCTCCTATAAAGAGGGGTCTCCCGCCTTTTCTCTTCCTTTTGCTGTTGTACATGGAGAGGTAAGCGTCATTGCTCTCGCTGTAACGTCTGTGTTTTAGCGCTGTTAAGCTATGTTTCTAAGTTCATTTACCAGCCTAAACTTGTTGTATAATATTCTAACAAATTCCTGTGTCACATTATTTGTGAAGGGGCTCGAGTTGTATGGCTGTAACTAACGGAGGATTTCGTTTTTTACCTCTTGCTGTCAGGTATGTTTTCTGTTTGATTGCACTTTATTGAATGTGACGTGGCCGCCGCCCTTTTGCTGTTGTACTCCATGGGAGAGGGGCTCGAGTTGTATGACTGCATTTGACGGAAGATTTCGTTT
>JBBMOE010000135.1:53563-84033 GCA_037975065.1 Chaetodon trifasciatus
ATATATATATATACACGATATGAAAGTAAAGTTAATATGTAATAGAAGAATCTGTGTCTGTTATAAAGTGTGTGAGTTCAAAAAACCTTTTTGTGCCAAGAAGAAGAAAGTTCCATCGAGCAGCTGTCGTCCTTTATAAACACAGAAAATGAAGCTTTTATAGTAAAGTTTATGAATGTGTTCCAAGCAAAATAAAATAGAGTGAAACAACCAGACTGGGAGATTCGTCTTCAGATCACTAACACATGAAAACAGAAGAACTTATCAGCAATAAAGATCATAAGATCACTTAGTGAAAAAAGAGAGAAAGAGAAAAGAAGTGTATGAAGTTCATCAAATAAAGGCTGAAATCCTGAAGAGTAACATCAGACTGTATGTCGAGTTGATCTGGATTAAAACACGTGGGAAGCTTCTTTTATAAAAATCAAAGTATAAGGTCTACAGTTGTTGAGATTTGTGGAGAGCTTTTATTCTGAAGTGGTGTGACCGGAGGTTCCGCTGTGAGTGGATGACGCAGGGTCCGATTACCTGCAGAGCTAACGGCATTCCCGCGAACGTCTGCGGGACTTTGTTTGCTGCTAACTAGCAAATCATTGATAGATTTTGAATGTTTTCACGTTTTAGGATCAATAAATGATTAGAAAACACTTTCAGACGCACCTGTGATTTCCTGTCATACTGTTCCAAAAAGCTGCTCGTACTTAATACACCAATAAAATATATAGAATAAAAATAAACTTCCCAAAAACTCCAGTAAATTATCTAAATATTCACTGCTGATAAAAAGCTGAAAACGGCTTTTTGTGCTCATGAAAAGTGGACGTTTTGGAGAAATGTGGCTAACATGCTAAGCTAAGAATGAGAACATTATGAAATCACCTGAATGCGACCTGTCGGCAAAGAAAAACATCTTCCAGCCACAGACCGCTTCCTGGAGTAACTTTTATTATTCAAATGTTAAGTTTGGATTTACAGGCACGTGGAAGAAACAGGGTCATTCAGGTCCTCACAGGGCTGGAAACAGAAGAAAACTGAAGCCAGGAGTCCTGCAGGCTGTGCAGCACTGCGCCACCATCAAAGACAACAGGGTTACAACACAAATAAGTGGTACATCATAACTTAAAATACTGTTCATACATCAGGTGTGCGTGTGCTGCACAGCCTGCAGAGCAGCCGTCTGGATGGAGAGCCAAGAGCCAGAGTCCAGTCCGCCGAGCGCCACACATACAAACACAGCTGTTAGTGTGCACGAGCTGCATGTGGACAATCTGAATTTCTCAATCTAAAAAAAGCCTAAAACTCATTTTGGCCGTTACTCACTGGATCAGGATCCGGTTTAGTTTTCTGTTCAGGACCCGATTCAAAAAACCTGCTTCAGTACCAACATGAGGAGACGGTGTGAGGACGACAAGGACATTTTCGTGAAGTACAACATGGACGCCCTTGTTGGGACTGTGATTACTTTATATTAAGGCACAAAACACTAATTCAAACAGGTAACTACTGTATCAACACGTGACCGAGCTCATCGTCTCCATGAAGTCAGTGATTAATTCAGTAAAATGACTCGTGAGGCAGGAGACACCTTTAAAACATGGCCTGATTGGTATAAAGGTCAAAGCTCAAAAAAAACCAAACAAACAAAAAAATATTCAGTTAGGTTGAATTAACGTGTGAAAACCACAGAATCAATAAAACACAAAGGAAATATTGGCATTGCTATGAGGCAGCAACACGAGCTTTGTATACAAGCAAGCATATTATAATAATAACATACCACAGACGTTATCGTAGATATTTCTATATATTTAACCAGGAGGTTTCAGTTGATTGATTGTGATAGAACTTAATGTGGCTGTTTGCGCGTTGGAGTTTTATTCTGAAAATCAGCCAGTCCTGAATCATTGAAGCATATATTTACACAAATAACAAACTCCTCACTCTATGTCATAATAAAAAACATTCACACAAAAATATAACATTTGAAATAATTATTAGCACCAGTGTATCAGGTAAAATTCTCGCTACGCAAAATGTACAAAGTTGCATAGTGTTGGATCGAGCCCGGAAGAAACGTTAATGTGTGATGTGTATGAACACCAGTGACGAGCAGCAGCGACGACCACAAGGTGTCTGTGGCGTTCTGACGTCAGAGCCGGTTCTTACAGGAACAAGCTGACAGAACACGGCGTCAGAGTTTGTTCCCGTAAGATCCTCAGAATATCTCGTAACCCAGACCCAGACCATGTGGGAAGAGGACTTTGAAGAGCGTTTTTCTGGACTTGAAGGCTTCACTCGACGACACAGCCCACAGGAGGTGAAAATACTGCTGAGGAGGAAGACGCTCCTCCGCTGACGGCACCACGGCTTCGGGGGAAAAGAGGAGACGAACGAGAGGATTCCTTCGCTGTGTGGATTCTGGAAGCATGCTGCTTTAAGAACAAAGAAGAACAGTGAAGATGGTTCTGACGAAGCTGGTGTTTCCCCGGGCATGATGGGTAATGGCTGGTTAGACGCAGGAAGTGCGAGTGGACCTTCCTCTGGATGAGAGGAGCTTCCCGTGTGGCTTCTGCGTTGGTGAAGCTTCCTCTGGCGGAGCAGACGGGTGCAGTCACGTCGGGTTTGTGGTTCTGGTTTTTCTCCGAGGTTCTTGCGCCTCTGAGTTCATTCTACTGAAACCACGTTACTGCGTCTCAGAAAAAAACCTAAAGACAAAACAAACAAAAGCTGCTTCTCTTCTGTTAAAACCGGGAAATATTGGCTTCGCTCTTGAAAAGAAAAACAAAGACAAGATTCGGAAAATGAAAGGCTGAAAACTGTTTTGGTAAAAGTTAGATGTGGGGGGGGCTGGAGGAGAAGGATGGCAGGGTTAAGGCCTCTCCAGAGACGGCGTGTTGAAGCAGCCATCTGGTAACGTGTTCTTGATGTCGTTGAGGTTGGCGATGTCGGCACGGATCTCGCGGATCTGCCGGTCGTAGTCGTTGATCATGTCCTCCTGCGACCGCGCCACATCGTTCAGCTCCGCCAGCTTCTTGTCCAGCTGGCTGTTGGCCATCTTGTTTTTAGCGCTCTTCAAGGACTCGTCGATCTGGTTCAGTTTGCTCAGGTCCACCTTGTCGATGTTTCCTGAAAGGAGATGAAAGATAAAATGAAGCAGCATTGTTTTGGCTTCATGATAATCAATGAGAACCAATCAGACAAGGCCATGAGGGGTTCCTTCAGGAAGTCCTGATGAACTCACTGATCTGCCCGGAGGCGTTTCTATGACTTCTCAATATGAGGTGTATCACTGAGAATAAGATGCAGCCTGAGCGCTAATGGCTGCCTGACAAGACAAGTTCTGGGGAGAAAAGGTCTGGTCAGTCTGCTGAGATCGAAGCTTCGCTTTTCTCTGAGCCTCGTCTGAGCTCTCGTCGCTCTCTGCTCCATCACAACTGCTGCTGGGTTAGGGTTAGCTCTCAGAGTCTCAGAATGTTCTTACCCAGCTGATCCAGCAGGGCGGTGATGGTGCTCAGAACCGTTTTCACGGCGCCCTTGGCCTTGCGGGCGTTGTCCTCCGCCTCCTTCGCGTTGTCTGACGCCTGAGGGACAGCAAAAGGCGTTGATTCAACACAGCAGTGATTTTACAGATTCACGCTCTGAACAAAGCGCGGCAGATCCGGCTCGTACCATTCCAGCCATCATCATGTCCTGGTCAGCCTCAGCCTTCTTCCTGGCCAGCTCCCGCTCGGCAGCGCTCAGCTGGTCCATCATGTCGTTGACCTCTTTGTCCAGCTTGTTGGTGTCCTGGAAGGCCTTCTCTGCGTCCTCCTTGGTCTTGGCTGAGCCCTGAAAAGACATAGGTGTGATTGACAGTGAGGAGGTGAAACCAGTCAACTGATCTACGTATTTCCAGCTGAGCGCAGACAGCTCGCCGTTAGGTTGACGTCGCTTCCTGTCGTACCTTCTGCACGTTGCTGGCGATCCTCTCGGCCTCCTCCGCCTTGTTTTTGGCCTCGCGGGCATCGGCGGCCGCGTTGCCCAGCGCTGTCTCCGCCTGCTTGGTCTTCTCATTGGCAGCCATGATGGTGTTGTTGATCTCGGGGATCTTCTTCATGGCATCCTCAGCAGCGGTCTTGTTGTCGTTAACCCTCTTGTCAAAGTCTGCAGGGAGCGATGAATGAAACAGAAGAAATCCAGATGAGACGATGAATCATTGATTAATAATAACAAACCAGGGTCGTTGTGACGGACGCGTACCTCTCAGGTCGTTCAGGATGCTCTCAGCCTCCCTGAAGGTCGACTGGCCCTTCTTTGCCGCCTCCTCAGCCAGAGCTTTGGCGGCGTCAGCTCGTGCCAACAGCTGATCTGCAGTCTGTCAGACAGGAAGAAGAAACCAGACGTGACCAACAGAACACAGAGCACAGTGCGTCTGATGAAGGCGAAGTGGAAGCGTTCAGTGTTTCTTTCTGTTTCCTGTATTGTTTACATTTCATTCCAGGTTTCACTTTTTTTATTACTGTTGTTATCTTTCTCTTTATCACTGTTGCTTTTTTATTTTTGTATTATTTGTAATTGTCTGATTTTATTTGTCTCATTGCCTCCTGCAGTGTTTTACTGCTGGTTCAGCCATGTGATGGACTGTGTGTTAAATAAAGAGCTGCGGTCAGCTCATGTTAGCATCGCTTAGCTTAGCATAAAGAGTGAATTAGCAGCAGGTCTCCGGCTGTGGTCAACGTACCTGCTGCTCACTTTTGCCTTTCTCCAGCAGTTTGCGGACCTCCTGCTCTTTGCCCTTAAGGTCGTCTCTCAGGTCGTTGTATTCCTTCTCCGTCTTATCGATCAGCTTGTCGAGGTCTGCTGCCTCCTTCTTGATCTTACTGGCTTCATCCTAAAAACGCAAAGATAGAAATGAATGATAGAAAACATTTCAAGCCAGCAGAGCACTTTGGTGTGAACAGATTTCCACTGAGATGTCACCTCCAGAGCCTTGGTGTCCAACGGCGGGATGCTGGTCAGGTTGGCAAAGATCTTCAGAGCTTTGTCTCCGGCGTCCTTGGCCTCGGCCTGAACCTTGCTGGCCTGTTTCTCCAGATTCTTCGCCAGCTCCTTCGCCTCATTGTACCTGAACACAACAGTTACGTTAGAGGTGTGTGACGCTGAGGTCTTCCGGTCAGAGTGGAGGCTTTGGGGTCACCTACTTCTTGTTGAGCTCTTCAATCTCCTGACTCGTCTTGCCCTCTCCGTCCAGAGTCTTTAGCAGCAGGTTATACGCTTTGGTTGACGTGTCGTTGGCGTCTCTGGCAATCTTCTCTATCTGGTCGGCGTCCATCTTGTGCCTGAGAGAAGCACAGATACATGAGTGTCTTTGCCAACACGAAACCCGAGCTTCAGGATGTTTCAGGATGGATCCGAGCTGCGGTCTTACTTCTCGGCCAGCCTCCGAGCCTCCTCAGCCAGCAGAGTCATGTTGTTCGGATCTCCGGTGCCACTGGGGGGTTTGATGTCCTGTGGATGACATCAGCTCAGTTAATCTGGCTCTGTTAGACTAATAGTTGTAGTGACAACAGTGAGACCACTCACCACTTTGCTGATGGCGTCCTTGGCCTTGTCCAGCTCCTGCCGGGCTCGGTCGATCAGGTTCTCAGCGTCTCTGACTCGGCCGCGGGCGCGGTCAGCCTGAGTGCTGGTGTCCTCCACCGTGTTGCGGATGTTCTGCAGTCGGTTCCACTGGGTGGTCAGAGTGTTGTTGATTTTGTTGAGCCGATCCAGCAGACCTTTGTCTACATCTGCAAGGTCACAGGTCATGTTGGATAAATCGTTTCTACCCACTCGTGATATCAGGGCAGTTCGCTCCTGAGCACTAGTCTGTCACATATTCTGTTTTGTGTGGGTGCAGCAGATGTTCTGGATGTGGTCTGGACCCTGACCTGGTGCTGAGTAAAGAGGCGCTGTGTTACCTTTACTGGTCTGGGCCTCCTCCAGCAGCTCCATGATGGCTCTCTCTGCCTCCTTCAGACGATCCTCGAAGGCCTTATCGCTGACGGTGTCCTGACCTGAGCCGAGGTTATCGATCAGAGTCTGCAGGTCGTGAAGCTTCTGCCTCTGCTGGTTCACCTGGAGAGAGAAACCGAACTTTAACTTGATGTGCTAAACGTAAGAGTCCATCCTCTGCAGCTAAAGTTCTTCCTGCATTAACGTCTGTCTCGTCGTCCTCACCTTGTCTCTGACCAGACTGTAGCAGGAGGGACACTGCTGGCAGCCCGGCGCCGAGCGGTTGTAGAAGTAGTTCTCCTCGCACATGTCGCAGCGAGCTCCAACAAAGCCGGGCCGACACTCGCAGTGGCCGTCTTCTTTGCACTGACCTGACTGGGAGCCTTCAGGGTCGCAGTCGCAGGCTGTAGGGGACACAGAAAGGGCACATGAGACCGAATCAAAGTGCCGCTCTGACAAACTGCTGCAGTCATGCCACCGTCCTTACGTTTGCATCCGGACGAGCTGAAGCCGAAGAAGTTGACCTCGCAGCGTTCGCAGTACCGGCCAGTGATACCGGGCTGACACTCGCACTGTCCTGTAGTGATGTCACACTGACCGTTGGTGGAGCCGATCGGATTACAGTTACAGCTGTGGAAACGAGGAGAGCAAGAGTTAGCATGAAGCAGCAGTCGGTCACTTTAAACAATCCCACAGTTGTGATGAAGAGGAGAGGACCGCTGACCGCTCGCAGCCGTTGCCGCTCTGCAGGTTGAAGAAGCCGGGCTGACAGGCGCTGCAGTCGCGCTCGGCCACGTTGGGGAGACACTGACACTGACCGGTGACCTGAGAACAGCCGGTCTGTCGGCCAACAGTGCCAAACGGAGAGCAAGCACAAGCTGAGGAGGAGGAGGAGGAGAACAAAAGCACAGCCAAGTGATTATTCTGCCGACAGAAAACATCTTGAACATTCGTCACTAAACGAGCTGAATGAGCCTCAGCGTGAGTACGTGTACCTCAGGACTTCCTCTTACGTTTGCACTTGTCGGCAGGGTTGGCAGACAGGGCGTTGCCGTAGAACCCCTCCTTGCAGCGGTCGCAGAAGAAGCCATCGGTGTTGTAGATGCACTTGAGGCACTCTCCGGTCTCACGGTTGCAGTTGCCGACTGCGTTGGGGTCGATGTTGTCACTGCACTTGCAGGCACGGCAGGGTCGGACCGGCCCGCTCTGACCCAGAGGGTCGCCAAAGAAACCGTCGTCACAGAGCTCGCAGCGCTTACCTGCAGGCAGGTGAAGACTGTTACAGTGTGTGTTCCAGAGGACACTGAGCTCATGAAGTTTGTGTCGGGTCAGTAACTGCAGCAGAAACTCCTTTCAGATCCTGTTTGCTGGTCATAACAAACCTGCTACAGATCTGGACCCACGTCCAGCTTCCAGGATTTCAAGTTTCTCACAGGTAAAAGACAAATTATCCAGATTTAGTCTGATCTCATATATTGTAGGAATGCAGCACCGACAGGTTACAGAAAGCATTCTGGAGCAGTGTGAGCAGCCTGATGGACTGTTTCACACTGTCAGGGAGGAGCTTGTTATTAAACAGACTGTTTGATGGTTTGTTCGGTTCTGACTGGACGTTCTGACAGCTTCGTCTTTCTTATCCAACCTGGTTTCTCTCTAACAAGCCAGGTGTGACATCATTGCACGTCAAGCCCATTTTCAGGACAGGTTTTTGTTTTCCAGGAAGGACCTTTACAAAGTGAACGAGGGGAAGCTGACAGCAGCTCCATCCCTTGGCGGTGCTGACCGTCACCCTGAAGGCACCAGGTGTGGTGTGTTTACCTGTGGTCCCTGCAGGACAGTTGGTGCAGACCACCTCCCTGGTTTTGAGGATGACAGCACAGGTCGCTCCGGGTGGACAGGGACAGGGCTGACAGTCACCTGACGTCCCCCGGGTGGCGTCGCCATAGAATCCGTCTTTACAGCGCTCACAGCTCAAACCTGCCGTGTTGTCCCGACAGTCACATGCTCCTGGAAGGACAGACGGACATTTAACCAGTTAGTAACCAGTCAGTAAACCAGTCATTGAACCAGTCAGTAACGGGTATCACCTGTCTCTGCGTTGCAGGCATCACTGTGTCCGTTACAGTTGCAGGGCTCACAGGGGCTGAAGGCTCCGAGCTCTGGACGGGCGCGGCGATATCCCAGAGTGCACTGCTCACAGTGCTGACCCTGGTAACCCTGAGGACAGGTGCACTGCTCCACCCAGCGGGCTGGAACACCTGGACCCCGCCTTGCCGTCACCAAGGAGACGTCATCGAGGTAACCAGCACCTGTAGCGACAAATTCATTAGAAAATGATGCCCAACGCTTTCCTCCACAGCGTTTGACATGAAAGTGTGTGTGTGTGTGTGTGTGTGTGTGTGTGTGTGTGTGTGTTCGTACTCCTGTCGCTGTAGGTGCCGCGGATCTTGATGGCGGTCAGGTTGTGGAGAAGTTTCTGGAAGTCTGAGTGGCTGACGGGGGGCGTCCAGGGGTAGTCAGTGCTGTCATGGAGCCTAAACCACCACAACAGGTAGGCAGATTAGCGTCCAACGTCAGTTTAATCTAATCCAGATTCTTAATAATAATCTGTCACTCAGAGCCAGATCACCAGATCAATATCAGAATGTGAAAAGAAATATACAGATCCAACATGAATCTGTATTGTATCACAGCAGTGCAGATTATAGTTAAATGTAGATTATGACAATAAATCTTAATCCAGATTATTTAAGAAATCTAAGATTAGATGTAGAGACTATGACCTGAAATCAGTCTAACTGAATACAAACATAGAGATTACACAGATTATGACAACAAAAAGAAATCAAAGTAATCCAGATTAACACATTCAAATTTACAGATTATTTTATGGTGTTTTAAACCATGAGTACAGATTATGACCAAAAATCTGTAAATTCATGTACTGCGGAAGATAAATTGAAACCCGATTAACATAATATCAAAAGAGATTACATCAGGCAGAAATGACGACAGTTTGAAAGTAGATGTACAGATTATGAAACAAACATGGAGGATGAGCGAGATCCTGGAAATTAAGTCTCTTCAGTGTTTGTGTTTTTAGAAAGCTTCAGTTAATTATGATGTTTGGAGTGTTTCATCATCAACAACAAACCAGGTGAGATCATCTGATCAGTTTCCAGAGTCCGCCTGCTGCGTCTCACCTGAATACGTAAGTCTGCATGTTCTCATTGGGGTAGGCGTTGCCCTGGGCGATGAGGGGGACGGTCACCCTCAGACCGGCTCCCTCCAGGACCAGATCCTCCGCCGACAGCCGTGTGTCCCGCCGGTCAACCCGGAAACTCAGACTCAGGTTCTGTCCATAACTCAGCATCTGGTTCCCCAAAAACTTCTCTGTGACACACAAAAGCAGAAGAACACCAAGCCTGTCACACAGGTGGAGAGCGCACCTGAAGGTCCTCAGACCAGCTGCGAGCGCACCTGATGGACCTCAGACCAGCTGCGAGCGCACCTGAAGGTCCTCAGACCAGCTGAGAGCGCACCTGAAGGTCCTCAGACCAGCTGAGAGCGCACCTGAAGGTCCTCAGACCAGCTGCGAGCGCACCTGAAGGACCTCAGACCAGCTGAGAGCGCACCTGCAGATAAGGACCGTGTGTGTACCTGGGGCTACGAAGTACATGGGGAAGTAGTCATCTGAGATGAGGGAGATTTCCTGTCCTCTGGGAGACCACTGGATGGACACACTGGAGCCGTCACGCTGCTGACCAGTCCACTGCTCGTCATCTGACACACACACACACACACACACACACACACACACCCGTTCAGAACGGCGACACCTATCACCGTGGTGACGTGTCTTCTCAGGGAGCTCTGCCCTGCGTCTCACACGCAGGCGGTCTTACCTCTGGAGAAGGACGAGGTGACGGCGTGGACGCTGAAGCCTTCGGCGCTGTCGCACACGGACGAGTGCTGGAAGCAGAAGCAGGGGGTGCAGCCCTGAGGGTTGTTGGGGTCCAGGTTGAAGTAGCCCAGCTTACACCTGACGGACACGAAGAGGTTCAGACACACAGCTCAGCTCCAGCTTCCTGTGACCTTCATCACTCAGATGTGTCACCACGAGGGCCAGAGGTCAGAGGTCGGACTCCAGCTGTGTGGTGCATCTGATGAGTCTGCATCACTTCATCATCCCATCTTCATGAGACTAAATGACCTCGCTGCTGCAGTCATCATAACGTCCTTTTCTTCCTGTCCTTCCTCCTTCCTTCCTGTTATTTCATCTTATTTCTTTTTCCTTCCTTTCCTTCCATTTGTTCCTTCCTTCTTTTCCTTCCTTTCCTTCTATTTGTTCCTTCCTTCTTTTCCTTCCTTTCCATCCTTCCTTCCTTCTTTTCCTTCCTTTCCTTCTTTTCCTTCTTTTCCTTCATTCCTTCCTTTCTGTCCTTCCTTCCTTCTTTTCCTTCCTTTCTGTCCTTCCTTCCTTCTTTTCCTTCCAACCTTCTCACACATTAAACCTTCTCACAGTGAAGCAAACAGCTGATCTGAACTCTCCACAGCGGCGGTTTGTCAAACTACTTCCTGTACTACTCCTGATGTGGACACACTCAGCAAGGAAGATGAGCAGACTCTGACACTTCAGTGACATGTCCATCATCATCATCGTTGTCATCTTCATCATACATAACACACCATTACACATCACATCAGAGGGTTAATTTAAAGGTGCTGACGGCTAAATGAAGCTGCTGACGAGCGATGTGTGTGTGTGTGTGTGTGTGTGTGTGTGTTACCTGTCGCAGCTGAAGCCCTCCACGTTGTCTTTACAGCGACACTGTCCAGTGTTAACGTCACACTCCTGAGTGCTGCCAGATGGCGAGCAAGAGCACGGCCTGATGGACAGAGAGAGAGAGGGGAAGAGTTAGAGACTGCAGACAATCAGCAGTCTGATAAAGTTTTTTTGAATGTTTCCAGCAGAGGGCGCTCACAGCTCAGACACTCTTTTTCTCTGACTGACCACCAACTCATTCATCATCTTCATCATCATCTTCATCATCTTCATGTCACAACACTCATCGATCGATTATCATTTTTCTTTCTGTGGTTTTTCTTAGAAAAGATTAAAATCAGTCTGACGCCACCAGGAGAGAAACCGCGGCGGCGTCTGCTCACGCTCACATTTCTGTTCAATAACAAGATGAAACATGCGGAGCGCAGACGAGCTGCCTGAAGCGCTCTCTGCTCATCATCCACACCAACAGCCTCCATCTCTGTGCTAAGCTAGGCTAACATGTTCTGGATGCTTTCAGCTTATTGATCGCTGATCATCGTCTTGACTTCCTGTTTTAGTTTAATGTCACAGAGGACGAGTTTCTGTTTCTGCTGAACTCAAAGGATTCACTGAATCATCAGTGATTGAGCTTTGGGGGACAGAGACGGGGCGGACCAGCAGAGAGGTTGGACTGTTCCTTTATTTAGACTGTGTTTTCAGACTATTTCTGAGCGTTATCCAGAGTGAAACCATCAGGACTGTAGGTCTCGTCAGTCACGCCGCCTCGGCCGAGGGTCTGTACCTGCAGCCGGCCTCCGTCAGGCTGTGGTATCCCGGCTGGCAGCGGTCGCACTTCTCTCCGGTCACTCCGAGTTTACACGCACACACTCCTCTGTTATCACACTGAGGAGACTCCGAGCCTGAGGAAACACACACACACACACACACACACACACACACACACACACACACACACCGTTAGCATGTTGTTAACCTTCAGCCATGTGCAAACAATCAGCTCCCATTAACAAACCATTACAGAGCAGAACTGGTGTAACAGTGTCAAACTGCAGCTGGTTCACGTTAACCTGCGGTTTGTGGCCGCGTTCCATTTAAAAGCACCAAAACCACGAAGTTCATTCCAGTGGTTTGACGTGTTTTCACTTCAGCTTCACTTCATCAACACTTCATGTATGTACGCTGTTTCCAGAGTCAGAACATCAGGTTTTTGTTTCCTTCTTTCCACGGAGGCAGAAAAAAAACAGAAAATATGTTTTCTACTGAAATGATCAAAAAGAAAAAACTAAATGTACAGACAGAGAGAGACAGACAGACAGACAGACAGACAGGTCATTCTGCAGACTCTTCACTGTCTCTCCTGTTGTGTCCAAGTGTCGTCCTCGACCTTGTGGACGACATTTGGACACAATCATTTGACAGTTTGGGAAAAACGCTCATTTACTTTCTTGATTTGGAGATTTAGCTGAGAGGGTCAACACCACTGGCACCCTATCTGTTTGTTAGCTTAGCTTAGCATAAAGACTGGAAACAGCTAGCTGGCTCTGTCAAAAGGTAACAGAATCCATGTTGCAGCACTGACGGGGGTTACAGGTCTGCCACATGATCCTCGCTAGTTGTTTCCACCTGCTTCCAGTCTTTGTGCTAAGCTAAGCTAAGCTAAGCACACTTCCCAAAATGTCAAACTATTCCTTTTACTCAAGACCCAACTGAGTCACATGGTCTTCACCAGCAGCTGTTACGCAGCAGGTGGTGATGTCGACCGTTCCTTTCCCTGAAGACAGCCATGAGATGCTGCTGAAAGCTCAGGGAGAAGCTGGTGAGCAGCCCCGGGGTTTGTCCTCTGCGTCTCTGCTGCACTTCGCTGAACTCACCGACGCTGTTGCACCCGCAGGGCAGGCAGCGGCTGCCGCTCTGCTCTCTGTAGTAGTTGTCCAGGCAGCGCTCGCAGTTCGGGCCGTCGGTGTTGTCGGCACAGTTTCTGCAGTGACCTCCGTGACCCGTGGCGCGGTACAGCTCTGCGTCGAAGTAACACTCGGAGCTCTTCCCGTTACAGTCACAGGCTGAGAGAAAGACGGAGATTCACCATCACAGTGCTGCTAATAAAGCTTTGTTCAAATCTTTAGACCGGCCGGCCGAGAGCTGACGTCACAGGACGTTCTTTAACTCACTCTAAGCAGTGCAAGTGGCACTAAAGCAGCGGCAGAAGGAGAGCAGTAATAGCAGTAGTACAACAGTAGTACAACAGTAGTACAACAGTAGTACAACAGTAGTAGTACGACGGTAGCTGCGGTAAAGCTGTAACAGATGCAGTTTGGATGCAGTTCAGTTCTTCTATGGTGGTCACATAACTGTTTACTGGAGTATTCACTGTGCTGAACTAAGGGAGTGAAAACTGTTAAAAACGGGCTTAAATGAGGTGAAAACTCAGCTGTACTTCAACGTGTAAATGTCAGGGTGTTGTTTCCACACTATCAGGCTCCTCCAGCTTCCTGTGCTGGTGTGAGCGCTGCAGGATGGATTAACTGGACTGTGGGAGAGAACAGCACCAGTATTCCCTGAACACACTTAGTCATGCATCGGTGCTGTGATATAGGAACTACAGCTCCCACAACCCCCCAGAGACGGCCATGACTAATGCTGAGGCTCCCCGTCTGGATGGCCTGAGATCACTTCCTGCATCATGTGATCTATTCTATCGGCCTTTACATCCCACTGGTCCGGAGTCTGAAGTTTACAGTTTTATTTTTTTTTGGTCTTCATTTGGTTCATTTGCTGTTATTATTACCAGATGGAACAGCTGAGAACTAAGAGTAGAAGAAGAAGAAGCTGCAGGAGCAGCAGAACTTAAGCAGTAACAGCTGTAGAGAAGCAGTAAACACAGAAGTAAAGCAGCAGCAGTAGCCACAGAAATGCAGTAGCAGTACTGTTAAAGCAGCCGTAGGCGCAGTAAAGCAGCCGTAGGCGCAGTAAAGCAGTCGTAGGCGCAGTTAAGCAGCCGTAGGCGCAGTAAAGCAGCTGTAGGCGCAGTAAAGCAGTCGTAGGCGCAGTTAAGCAGCTGTAGGCGCAGTTAAGCAGCCGTAGGCGCAGTAAAGCAGTCGTAGGCGCAGTTAAGCAGCCGTAGGCGCAGTAAAGCAGCCATAGGCGCAGTAAAGCAGCCATAGGCGCAGTAAAGCAGTCGTAGGCGCAGTTAAGCAGCTGTAGGCGCAGTAAAGCAGCCGTAGGCGCAGTAAAGCAGCTGTAGGCTCAGTTAAGCAGCTGTAGGCGCAGTAAAGCAGCCGTAGGCTCAGTAAAGCAGCTGTAGGCGCAGTAAAGCAGCCGTAGGCGCAGTAAAGCAGTCGTAGGCGCAGTAAAGCAGCTCTAGGCGCAGTAAAGCAGTCGTAGGCGCAGTAAAGCAGCCGTAGGCTCAGTAAAGCAGCTGTAGGCGCAGTAAAGCAGTCGTAGGCGCAGTAAAGCAGCTGTAGGCTCAGTAAAGCAGTTGTAGGTGCAGTACAGCAGTGTAACTGCAGTGAAGCAGTCGTAGCCACAGTGAAGCAGCAGCTCAGCTCAGCAGACTCACGCAGACACTCGTTGGCGTTGTCGGCGGTCGCCCTCCTCCATGGCCGGTCGTTGTAGAACGGTTTGCAGACACTGCAGTCGTCGCCCTCCGTGTTGTGTTTGCAGTTACACACCAGTCGTCCTCTGCTGTTCTTCACACACTCACTGGCATGGCCGTTGCACTTACATCTGAGAGGACAGACACACACCTGTTACACACACGTCCTCCTCATTGCTTTAAGCCTCTTGCATTAATATTCTATGACGACAGACAGGAAGTCTGGTCCATCTGAGTGGACGGTGCTGACAGCGTTTCTGGTTCTGATGAGGTGTTTCCGCTCTGAGGGAAGCTTTTGTTGAAGCTGCTCGGGGGCAGAGCCCCTCACAGCAGGTCAGGGCTTGCTCAGCAGCCACCTTTGCTTATTGTCTCAGGTGTTTCTTGGCAGAGAGCTGTGGAAAAACTGATGCGAGAAGGACGACTGAAGTATTAAGCTAGAAAAAGCCGCAGCACACACAAAACCCGCATTAATCAATTCTCCAGTTGTAGCACAGCTTTTATTTTTCTACCCCAGCTGCACAGATACACGGAGAAGGCACTGAAGGACGGATAAATCCCTGCACACGTGTTGTTCAAACATCTGCCGAAGGGAAAAAGTGAAAGCGTCGTGTGTGGTTCACCAGCAACATTCAGGAATTTAATCATTATCTGATTGTGGGATGAGAGTCAAGTATCTGCCTGCACAAATATGAGTGGAAGTACACACTACTACTCTGAATTCATTTCCCCATCCTCTGAGGACTGTTTGCTTCAAAGAGACATCACGGCGGGCCTTTTCTCTGAGCGGCTTCAGGGCCAGAACACGCCAACGCTCCAGAATTCATGTGGAAAGATCGGCGTGATCACACGGGGTGACTCATATTTCTGTTTCCTGTGACGACATCAGGATATTTAAGAAGGTGGAAAAGAGAAAGGAACCAGTTTGGGTTAAAATAACTTCAAGCCCAGTCTCCTGAGTCAAAGTCCCGTGTTTGACCTGTGATCCACCCTGTCCTCGTCCCTGTAGGGACTTTGTCCCTTCTTAACACAAAACGTGATCTTTCCTCAATCCTAACAAAGTGGTTTTGGTGCCTAAACGTAACCAAACTGTCTGTTTGACAATGAGAAACAGGGAAATGAGCTCTTTTCTTAACGTGATCTCAGGTCAGCAGACCTCTTTGACCTTTGACACTGGTTAGCTAGCAGACTGCTAGCAGTGACTTCATGTTAGAAACCAGACTTATCTTGACTTACATTAACTATTACATGGTTATCTTTGACTTTGGTTACTGTTCCTGCAGCTTCTGCCTGGTTAGCTCTTATCTTTAGCTTCAGTTCGCTAACGCAAATCAAACATTAGTTCATAATTTTCACCTGCAGCTCGATGTGTCGTCTGTCCTGATGACTCGACCTTCACACGGCTGGAAGTTTGAAAATGTGGGAGAAGTTCAGAGGACTCTTAAAGTCGGACATCTGACACGTGAGCTGGTCGTCAGGTGAACAAGTTCAGGTAAATCTGGGTGGAGCTGAGAGGGGAAAAGGCTCTTCAGAAACCTCTCCTTAGATAAACAAAGGTGAGATTCTGACAGGTGCTCCAGCTCATGACTCTTCCCTTTTCTTCCGCCCATCATGGCGGTCGGTCTGCCCCGTTCCAGTTCCCTGTAATCCGGCCCTGCCGGCCAGGAATGTCAGGAATGCCGACTGTGTAATGGAAATCTGCTCCACATTTCAAACAGATTATGGCTGCGGAGGCCGTGCAGCGCGGCTGTTTAACACTCTCGTAATGCCTGTCGAAACCTTTTTTCAGACGAGCAGGAAAAAGAGCTCTCGTGTGGATTCCTGCAGGCCACAGGGAAGAGGACCACACAGTGAAACACGAAGACCAGGACCCACAGAACCACCTGAGCACACTCTTTGTCTGAGCAGGTTTCATGAAGCTCAGGCTGCTGAAACTTGTTCCCACTCAGACATAAACAGGTCCAAGCGTCTCTTTTAGCAGGTTTGCTCCCACTTTAACTGAAGGCGATGTTATTCAAGTGACAATAAGCATCACGAGCTGCAGATCTGCGGAAAACAATCAATCTGCTACGTCACTCACGAAACACGGACACATTCGGTCTGTCTTTACCTTCCTCCCACAGCGAAGTCAGAGATGGCGTAGTAGTAGGACTTGAGGACCTTGGGGTCGTTAAAAACCTCGTCTCCGAACGTGTTGAGCCTGTTCAGGGTCACTCTGATGTCCGTGGCCGTCACCCAGTCCTGCAAGAGACACAACATGGACGCACTGTTGGACACATCAGGCTCGTCAGTCAATGAGGAAAAACATTCAGAGACATTTTGAGTATCATCTGCCTCTGCGACAGAAAGACCCAGAAACACCAGAGAGACACCGACGCGTCCGAGCGTCGGCCAGGAAACGCTCCTGAAGACGAACCTTTTGAAAAGAAGAGGAAGAAGATGAAGAACACCTGAAACCGCTTTCTGGTCTGAGCATTATTAGAATTCATCCTGAGGGGAACACGAAGGTCTGAGCTGTGTTTTATCACAATCGAGCCAATATTTCACTTTGAGCCACGTGACCGCCGCCGCCGTCGCCATGCAGAGCGCCAAACTCAGACGCTGTGTGAAGTATTCAAACATGGAGTATCCCCTCATTCACACAAAGCCTGGGTCAATCTGCAGACAGGGAGGAGGTTTGAGTCTCCGGCTGTGGGAAACAGTGACGCAACACCGCAAACAGGAAAACTGCGGCATTTTTACTGAAACGGAATTTATTTTCTCGGCGTTGAGATTCAAGGCCCAGATGCAGAGAGTTACCGAAGGACACCTGCTCGGCTTCACGTCGTCTCATCAAGTTTCTCATGGGAAACGCAGAGCGAAGGCCAGCGATAGCTTTGTCGAGCAGTATCAGCGTGAGGCTTATCGAGCCCCGCCCACGGCTCAGAGCAGCTGTTTGAAGACAAACACGCATCAGATCTGAACCAGGTCTGAACAAAACCCCAGAGTCCGCCCAGACCCCCAGCTGCAGGAGAGTGGGAACACTTGTTTAAATGTTAATCCATATCTGACGTGAACACCGCTGCTGCCAGGAAACATGAGAAATTAATGGTCCATGGCTCGTCTTGGTTTTCCAAATGTCGCCCCCCCCCCCCCCCCAAAATGTTCTGACTTCAAACCTCCAGAGGAAGCTGTTAACACATCTGCTGACAGCCCATTGGCCTCCTGTCAGACACCAAATGTGTTTCAGGGGCTCCACACGACATTCAGACGTCACAGAGTGATGAAACGTCCAAATAAAAGGAGGTTCAGAGCGAAGAAATCTGCACAGAAAAGCACAAAGTCAGAGGAAACAGCCGGTACTGAACGAACCGTACGTTTATCCACCCACTCGGGGAAACTTCAGCCTCCTCCTGTGACTTCGCACGCTGATGTCAAATCCTCAAATAACTGCTGGGAATGTGGAACAGGTTTCTGATTCACCCACCAGCTGTGACAGGAAGTCCACCTGTCCCAGAACGGCGACCTCTGAGTCGCAGCAGCCTTCAACGCTCTGCTGGCACCCATTAATACACACAGAAACACAACTACACAAACACAACAACCAAATGTGTTCCGGCTCTGCCCCGTTCTCCTCCCAGTCTGCAGAGCCCCCCCGAGGCATCCAGGAGGCCCCGGTCAGATGCTGAACTCAGCAGCTGCCTGATGTTCATGCAGAGAACCGGCCGTTGTCCCGTAGCTGCCTCTGGACGTCCAAACGTCTCGTCCTGTCAGTATCTGGGCAGGTGTGTTCGTGCACTCGCAGCCAGCTGGTACGGTCATAAACTTTGGAGAACGCATCCGGCGAACCCTCACGGACATGGAGGACGGTCACATGGACCTTCATGGCTTTCAATCACGTGAGCTCAGTAAAACTCATCAGGTCTTAAAACTAGTTTTTAATGCAAAGCCCCTCCACAAATGACCAAAAACACGTTCATAAGTTGCTTTTATTAAACATCACTGAATAATTCAGTTTCTGTGATGCTGATATGACCGGCCTGTTCTCTGGAGACTTGCTTTAAACCAGGAAACAGCTGATGGCACTGATTCAATGTGAAGCTATAACAGAGGTTTTCCGGCAGCGCTCAGCTCCTGATGCGGTCCACAATCGGAGGGTCTCTCACTGTAACTGCAGCGTGACGCTCATCAGCTGCCAAACACTGATGGAGGCTCAGGTTTTGGTGGACGCCCTGCTTCTGGCTGACATTTGGCTCTGATGAGGGACCGTCATTGTGGAAAACTTTGGCACAGCTGCTTTCTCAGCTGGTCAGTTATCTGCAGTTTTCTGCAAGCTTCCTGCCGACGCCCGGCCGTCTTCATGAATCGACTCGTATCGCCCGTCCGGCAGCTGCAGCTCTTCAGGCCGTCCGGTCCAGGAAGCTCGTGCAGGTCCTCGGCTGAGTCAACGCCTCTAAGCCGCACAGAACATTTGTTTGCCATCAATCATGTGCAGCTCCGCGGCGGCGTGGAACGCCTCGGCCGGGACAGGAAGAGCGCTGCCTGCCGTTAAAGTCCTCTGAGGACCACAAACGTCCAGCTGAGCTGCAGCAGACTGCAGGCTGGTAACGTCCTCCGTCAGCGAGTACGTCTACTGCAACTGTGACACAAGTTCTACGCGTTTTACTTCCACTTTACTGCAGTTCAGGGGAAGTCAGTACATGAATTTAACAGTCAGACACTAGTTACCTTCAGGATCACACGACAGCAGCTAACGTGCTCACTGATTCAGAGTTTTTGTGTTTTTGTGGAGCAGGAACAGAGAACATTGAGCTGAAACAGGTGGATGATGCTGTTTCATCCTCACTGATCTCCATGAGGTTTGCTGGATGTGATGTAACGAAGGTGTGTGTTCTGTGGAGCGGGCGTGTTCTCCACAGCAGCAGGTGAACCAGCTCGAGCGGTGACGTGCTGAGCTTTGGATCTGATGAAGAGCCGTCCATGAGCTTTTGCACCAGAGCGTTGTGGCGGCGGCTGAGGACTGACTGCAGATCAGCAGTTTATGCTCCTGTTCAGCTCTTCGCTCTGTCAAAGGCGGAAAAGGTTTCACGCAGACTCACTTCTGGACGTGGAGACGAGGCACCGACATGAAGAGCATGAAGTCACTGAGCAGCTTTAAGCTGGTCTGAACGTGAACAGAGTGAGTGCTGACTGCTGTCCTCTCTGACCATACAGGACAGTTTTGTCTCACACATTTGAGCCTCACACATTTATTCAAATGACACAATCCTAAAGTCAGCTCAGATATGTGACACCTGTGGCGCAGCGGCTGCGAGTCGACGCCGCTTTATTTTAAGGGCTCTCGAGCCAAAACGATTGAGAAGCGCAGCTCTAGAATAAAACTGAGTGATAGCTGGTCGGCAGCCAAACGGGCCGTTAAGGTGGACCGTCTCAGCTGTGGTTATTTCCTACTCGGAGATGACAGACAGCAGGAATGTAAGGGGGGAACAAACAGCCGTCTGACGCCTCCAAAAAGAGTCCCAGCTTCAGTATAAATAGCTTCATGCCAACAAGTCAAATAAGGAAGTTTACAGCTGAGCTGCAGAGCTAAGTCTGTTCATTTACACGGAGTATCAGTGACAGAGGGACGGAAGGACAAAGACGGACGAGATCCGAACCTCTCCATCGCCTCTGCAGCTTTCCTACTCAGCTGTGTGTGTGTGTGTGTGTGCGTGTGTGTGTGTGCATACACTGTGTGTACATGTGTGATCCACAGCCTCAGGTTAGAGCTGAAGGACACACTTAAAACCTGTCTGACATCAGCCGGTCCACCAGAGCACAGGACAGATATCTGCGTCCTCTATTCTGTCATTATTTCATTCTTTGAAACTCAGTGGAGGCGCTGGTGGGCCTGAGGAGGCGGACGCGTCCAGATCATCCACACAAACTAAAAGAGACTCTGGTCTAAAGAAAGTCTGAACCCTGAGGTCTCAGTATGTCCTCCCACCGCTCCGCCATCTGACCTGAAGTATCCCTGCATGGTGGGAAACTCTGCTTCCCTCCCCCCTTTTAAAACACAACAAATAGGAAAATCAAGTTTTCTGTCCACATTCGGAGAGCAGAGAGAAGAATCAGATCCAACATGACGCAACACAGCAAGCAGAGAAGAATGAAAACAGCCTCTGCAGAGATTGAGCAACGAGCTGAGCCGCAGAGTGAAGAAACATGGAAACACAAACACACCGAGGGGAGGAGGGGGAGGCGAGGGGAGGCGAGGGGAGGGGAGGCGAGGGGAGGCGAGGAGGAGGAGGGAGCAGAGCAGAGAGAAGCCTTCCAGCTGCAGGCCTGTCGAGCCAAACTGAGCTGCTGCTGCAGTGGGAAACCCGGGGGCGCAACAGGTCGCAACACTTGGCAGCATCCGACCTGACCTGCAGAAAGGAATGCTGGGAAAAAAACCACCGTCACACCGTCTGCTCCTCACAGAACAAGAAGGAGTTCCAGTCAGAGGAGCAGCAGCTGACGGCAGGAAAGCAGCCGCGGACGGTTCTGGACGACGCCATTTTTTAATGGCTTTAATCAACTTCACTGATGCTTGAACGCTAACGAGGCTCCTCCACCCTAACCACCGACGCTTTAACCACCGACGCTTTAACCACCTCCACCCTAACCACCGACGCTTTAACCACCTCCACCTTAACCACCGACGCCTTAACCACCGACGCTTTAACCACCTCCACCCTAACCACCGACGCCTTAACAAGCCTCACAGCTTTTCATGAATACTTCGACGTTAATGAAAAAGTCTGCTTCACCTGACCGCCTCCATCTTTAAATCCACTGTTTCCTCTGTGTCTGCTGGTCAGAGCGAGCCTGCTGAGACCTGCTTCACTGCTTCAGTCATTCATTCATTCATTCATTCATTCATTCATTCATTCATTTCTACTCTGAGCTCAGACTGAACGCTGAACCGGGGAGATGCTGTCACACTGTCATGGTTTTCTACCTCTGACATTTACATTCAGGTAGCAGGGAAACACCGCTTCCTGTTTCCTGTCCGTGTGCCTGGACGTCCTGCGGCTCTCACCTGGAGGACGGGGCTGTTGTCGAAGTTGTAGGCGCTGGGTCGGCCCTCCAGCGTGGAGAAGGCCACGTTTCCGCCGGTGAGCGGCGAGATGTCGCTGAAGTCGTCGGTGCAGAGCGCCTGCTGCTCGTCCTCTCCGGTGCGGATGAAGCCGCGGCTCGGCTTCTGGTACGTCTTCTCGCAGGAACCGCTGTAGTACTGGTACGGCACCCAGGGGCCGCCCTCGCTGGTCCGCTTGTAGATGGCGAAGCTCTCCGGACGGCTGGTGTGGAACTTGAGCCGGACGTAGGTGATGTCGAAGGCCTTACCTGCAGAGAAGAGGAAGAGTGTGAATGGTCACATTTAATCATCTTTACAACATTTAGATGCTAATTTAAACAAAATCTGTTCATTTCAGAAGCTCATCTTCACGACCCTCCACTGGAACTTGAACGCACCACGACACCTGACGCACTGCAGAGTGCTGTATGATCAGCAAACGTTAAGAATTTAGTCAAAAAAGTAATTTTTCACTTCCTTTCAAAAGTTATTTCAGATTTCTAAGATGAATCTGTGAAGTCTCTTCTGTCCAAACACTTAAATGTCTTCTTCTTATCAGTCAGTGAGGACAGAGGACAGAGGACGTCAGTGAGCACAAGTCAAACACACTAAATCCACCTGAAATTTCTCTGCCTGATTTCAGCTTCATACAGACTTTCTCCCAAACAAACAAAACACACAGCGAAGACCTTGAATTCAAAGTCTTTCCAGGCCTCCACACCTCCTCGAGCAGCTGCACGTCCACACCAACTCAAAGTTAATCAAAGTGAATTTCCAGGAAACAAACTGGAGGCAGCAGAATCACTGCTGACTCTGAGACGTGCAGCAGGAATGTGAAGCGCAGCTGGATCAAGCCGAAGCGTCTGGTCCTTTAACTCCCGATGCTCGGCTCAGCGCCGCCGCGGTCGCCGGCCGCCGCCACGCCACACATTTTTGACGAGTCTGAGCAGGCCGGTGAGCAGACGGCTAAGTGTTCCAGGAGCCGTCAGTCAGCGCGTGAAGGAACGCCGCCATGTTTGAGCCGGGCGGCGGGGGGTACGGCTGTTTGCTCAGCCAAAGAATCTGCTGTGTAAACAGCGCGCTGACGGGGGCCCCGGCCCCGCGGGGGCCTCCGCGTCAACACCGAATAAAGGTGAAGCAGCTGATAGGACTGATGGGACGCCCACAAAGGCTCCAGTTTACTACAGGAAACAATGAAGCAACGGCAAACACACCGACCTCCTCCTCCCAGTGTGTGTGTGTGTGTGTGTGTGTGTGTGTGTGTGTGTGTGCGCGTGTGTGTGTGCGTGCCACTGCAGGCTTGTGAGGACCTCTGCTGGGTCAAGGTTAGATCAGAATATAAGAAGCTATAAGAAGATATAAGAAGCTGTATGAAGAAATAAAACGTATGAAACTGGAATCAACTGGTCAGTGAATGCAGCACTGCTGTAAAAACAACATGGCGGGCGGCGCAAATTCATCACATTTACAATTAATTAATTAATGGGTCAGCAGCTGCTCTGATAATCAGCTGACAGGACGAGCTGCTCTCTTCCTGTCATGTGACAGGAAGTCTCTTTGGGTTTTTTCAAGATGCCTTCAGGAACCTTCAGGTAATTTTACACACACACACACTTCACACGTGTGACAGATGTGAAGGTCAACCACACAAACACGAAATGAACGTGCGCTCGTTAAGAGGCACGTGATTGGCCGATGCAGCACGGTGCTGAATGACGTCATGCAGCTGAAGACGAGCTCCAGTTCAAATGATGAAGAGGAGGCAGCCTGCAGGTCAAACTCGCCCAATCAGACTACAACTCAGACCACAGCGGCCACAGGAGAGACTCCAGGTGTTAAATGTGTCAGCCTGAAGCAGGAAATGAGACGACACGTTTACGACTTTCATGACTGGAAATCCAAATATTCGTGTCCTCTGCAGAACTTTGGATGTTTCCCCAAACGAAGGTCGACGCTCCAGAACAAAGATCCTTTTATCTCCATCAGATCCTGAACAGCTGGGACCTGAAGCATCTCTTCACTCTGAAAACTCTCTGGCCTCACATCAAAGAGTCAGCGTGAAGCGTCTTCTAAAGCGGCGTCTCTGCAGCGGGGGACAGACACCAGCCGGCTGACATTGACATCTTTAATAAAAAACGCCTCCACATCCTCACCGACAGGACGAAAGCATCAGAGGAAGAGAGCGAGGACACAAAGAGCCCTGAACCCAGCTGGCTGCTGGGACCAGACCAGACGCTCTGATTGGACGAGGAGACGCGGAGGACGTGACGCTGCTGTAGGACAAAAACACTTCAGAGGGGGAGAAGAAGAACCTGTTCTCTGAAACGCTGCAGCAGCTGACGATGAAGATGACGGGACGACTTCTTTTTCTCCATCGTGAAAGCTCCGTGTGCTGCTGCCTGACCTTCAGTCTTCATCTGGACCGACACCAGTTAACGACCAGTTCAACCAGCACCAGCCGCTGATTGGCTGATCGAACGTCAGGTCTCATTTCACCTCAAATGAACAAAGCTCAGTTTATTTACTGAGAACTAAAAGAATCAGATTATAGTCAGATTAGACGGACACGCTGAGGACAGACAGAGTGCTGTCCAGTGTTTAGAAGACACGAGGTCTTTGCACACCTGGATGCGTTCACGACCAATCAGAGCAGAGTGTGACTCATAAGCTGCACAGTTAACAGACAGCTGCGGACTGAGACTGACTGCGTCTTCATGTCTTCATGTGTTCATGTCTTCAGCCTTTTCCGTCCACATGTGCGCTGTGACAAGCGCTCAATTAACCAATCAGAGAGAAGCGTCGTCAATGTGGTCAAGCGTCTGCTGGAGGAATTCTGTCTCTTCTTCAGAACAATCGCTGTATTGACGAGAGAAGAATTTACAGTCCAGAGCGCAAACAAAGAGGACGCTGTACGGTTTGACGCTCTCGTCCCGCAAGACCGCGGACAAAAACCTCAAGGACGAGCGGCTCGGAGCGACGGCTTTCAATCCAGACTTCATTCACCGTCTCCGTCACCTGTAACAGAGCTGAGCTCAGAGGACAACACTCAGCTTCAGGCACCAGGATGCAACGAGAGGTGATGGCACAGGAAGACATCTACCAAAATAAAAGCCCACAAACGTTCATATCAAACGAGAAATGAAATCAAAGGCAGTGAAGTCCAACAGATAACTGCATCTTTAACGCAGTGGCGGCATATAATCACATTTAGCTTACGTGATTCGTGACAGTGTGTCAGAGAACTGGTGCCTGAGGAGCAAAGCTCAGGGCAGAGGAAGCACACCGAGCGCTCATTACTGTTCAAGACGATGAAGAAGAGCTGAAACGATTCTTTAATGAATCTGTTGAGCCCTGAATAAGGAGGACGGAGACGACGTGGACGGAGAGAGCTGACCGATTGACCTGGCAACAGTGTCTTCAGACAAACGTGGACTCCACCTTCAAGTCAAAGCTCCAAACACTGAGCAGCTTTCAGTTTTAAGCCTCGCCACTGAGAAACAACGCCGACGCCGTCCATTAGCCCGGTTTGCTTTAAGCAGAGCTAACGCGTCTATTGAGGGGCGCTGACCCCGGGACACCCTCCTCGGGGGGCCCAGAGTCAGGTCTGAACATGAAAAGAGCCTCCAGCCGTTCAGGGGAAGGAGCTTTTCTTTCTAAGACTGTTTGGGGAGGGACGGGGGGGGGCAGGAATGAACCGGCTGGAATGTGTTTCCGCTGGGCAGAGTGACGCCGGACAGAGCGATGGACGGAGACAGACAGAGTCCACAGAGGAGAAAAGAGGGTGAGCGAGCAACACAGGCTGTTCATGTCAGGGAGAGCGAGAGAGGGCTGCTGGGAGTTTTTCCTGCCCAGATATGGAAGACATGACAACTGACCGAGGGGGGGGGGGGGGGGGGGTCTGTCAGACTCTGCTGAAGTGTCCATGAGCAACAGACACGAGTCCTGCCAGCTGACCTCTGACCTCTGAGCTCTTCATCAGCTGCTGGAGTCATCAGGACGAGCCAAAGTCTGTCTTAACAGGACAGACACACAGGACAAAGAGAGAGAGACAGACAGACAGACAGACAGACAGAGAGAGAGACGGAGAGACAGACTGAGGCCTCTGCCAGCGTTAAAAACAGGAATGAGTCTGAAATCACGTCTGTCCTTCTTAACATCCTCTGGACGACACAGAGGAAGCTGACGAGACGAAGAGGTTAAAGCAGACTCATCTGTGTCCTCACTCTGGATTCCTGCGGTCCGTCCCGTCAGACGTTAGGAGGACCAAAGCTCGCCGGTTCAGGCAGCTGAAGAAGAGCGTGATCACAGCAGAGGACACAGCAGCACAGATACCAGTCAGAGGACACGTCTGCACTCCACCATATCAGCATGTTTGTCCACAACACCGAGTCTGGATGTCCATATAAAGAAGGTCTGATCCTTGTCAGAGGTCAGAGACGCAGATGTTTGTCTTCCCACAGAGAGAAGACAGACTTAACGAGAAAGACGTCCTTGAGGAGGACAGATTAGGACGGGGGAGGAAGACGCTGCGGTTGAAACACGCCTCCTGAGAGGACTAATGAGCTCCGCTGTCCTTCAGGACGTCGGAAAAAAAACTTTATTTTTCACTCTAAAGAGACGAGAGACGTCACGTCCTCTACAAGATGGCTAGCGCTGTCCAATCGGGTCAAAATCAGGACATGAACGTGCTGTTAGCAGTGAAGTGTGATCTGACCTCTGACCTCCTTCCTATTGGCTGCTGGTTGTTTATTTGAAAGGTTTTTGTGGTCACATGACCGTCGGTCCTTAAACGCAGCATTTTTTTTCCAGTGCGTTCCTGTGAATCGTCTTCCCGCCGGTGGAGCGGAGCCTCGGGGTCGGCCTCGGGGTCGGGAGGAGGGGGTTACAGTTGTTGTGGAGGGGGAGGAGGACGGGGGACGGACGCCCCGCCTCGCAGCACCGTCCAATTAAATCTTCCTCGTATGACCTCATCGCATTCTTCTCCGGAGGAGGAACAATGGCCGCTTTGACTTTTGAACGCGTGGGCTTGAGCGAGCCTCGTCCTCCATCTGAGGACAACACCACCATCTGCAGAGGACCCACACTCACACCGAGGGACAGTAATCATGTCCCCGACAGTACATGCAGCAGACGCCGAGCGGGGCAAAGGTCAGAGGTCACAGTAATCTGATTACTCCTGCTGCTCAAACCTGACTCTCCACACTGAAACACACTGAACTGAACCTGTCCTCTGTCTCTGAGATGGTCCGTCCTGCGATTAAAATCTGCAGAGAGCTTCTGTGAACACGTGAGGAAGACGAGCAGGAAAAAAAGCAGGAGGCCTGTACTCTGACCCCGTCCCCGACAATGAAAACACAACAACACAAACACTCAAAGCCCGACAGGACGGGACTCTCTGTCTGTCCACATCTGTATGAATCACCACAGGGACACACAGAGAGACACAGAGAGAGACAGAGGGGCAGAGAGAGACACAGAGTGAGACAGAGAGACACAGAGAGAGACAGAGAGACACACAGAGAGACACAGAGTGAGACAGAAAGACACACAGAGACACAGAGAGAGAGACAGTTTTCAGTACTCCAGCTGGTCTCAGATCTACAGCAGACAGAAACCAACATCCAGGCTCCACATCAGGTCCAGACCAGCACAGTAAACCGGTCCAGGTCTGCGTGGGACCCCTCAGAGAGCAGCTCCTCCGTCTGCAGGTGCCGGGGTCAGAGGTCAACGAGCCAAAGCCTCAAAAATAAAAACTCCCAACAAATGGAGGAGTTCTTCATGGGGGGGGCAGGAGGAATGTGAGCAATGCAGCAGAGTTCAAACTCCACAACATGGACTGGTCTGATCCTGATCCTGGACCTGTGCTCTCACTGAGCCAGCGTCCAGCTGACTCAGAGACAAACGTCCTCAGGAGTCCTTCAGGAGGACGCTCAGACCACCCTGATCCTCTCAGATCCAGACTCTGATTCTACATCCCTGATCCCTGAACCCAGACCCTCCACACACACACACACACACACACACACACACACACACACACACACACACACACACACACACACACACACACACACACACACACACACACAGCTCTTCCCTCAGTGATCGGCTCTTCTCTGTGTTCACGCCTGTGTGTGCGTTCGTTCTCCTCACCCTGACCTGCAGGTGGATCAGCCTCCTGCTCGCTCTGCGCTCGTGTTTGTGCAGCTGAGAGGAATTTTAATCTCATCCTCCAGTTTGAGTCTGAGCAGGACACAGGTGAGAGCGGTCAGGCTCGGGTTCAGGTGAAGCCGTTACACATTCACGTCTCTGTTAATGTCTAACCCGCTCGTATACAGAGGAATGCACACAACCACCAGGGTGTGTTTGGTTTCCACACAGGAACAGCCCTGTGGGTATCGGTCAGACTGTTATCAGCAGGAAACCTGAGCACGCACGCACACACACGCACGCACACACACACACACCTGAGCGTCCTGTCCTGTTCACGCTCTGGTCCGAGCGGACAGACGACATGAGGTGAGAGAGGACGGAGAGGCGAGGGGCCGCAGTGAGCGCGCTCAGTACGGCGTCTGCAGGAGCCTCTGATATCACCGTAATCTCTTCTTCTGTTGGATAAACACAGCCGAGCGCTCTGATTGGACGACAGGAGATTAAAGTGGCAGGCTGGAGGCCGAGGTGAGAATGTGGAGCAGAGAGGTGTGTGTGTGTGTGTGTGTGTGTGTGTGTGTGTGTGTGTGTGTGTGTGTAAGAGCTGATAAGAGCTGCTGGTGATAAAGAGTCTCAGGAAAGTTTGAAGTCAAACACACCTGCAGAAGTGAAGCAGGTGATCAGAGGCGCGTTAACGAGCGCTCAGCTGCTCTCTGCTGTAGGACAGAGAGCTTTAATGAGCAGCTGCTGGTTCATTTGACTAACGTGGTTCAGATCTGCTGTTTATTCAAGTAAGATCCATCCCAGTGAAACACAGAAGAGGAAACATAGGGAAGAAACACAGAGGAAGAAACACAGAGGAAGAAGAAGCAGAAGAAGAAAGACCGAGGGAGAAACACAGAAGAAGAAACATTTATGAACACTTTTAACTGCCATGAAGAGAGACTGTGTGTGTGTGTGTGTGTGTGTGTGTGTGTGTGTGTGTGTGTTTGTGGTGGGGGGATTTCCAATTAAGTGGGAGAGGGGGCAGGGCAGACAGGAAGGGAGTGAAGGTGGGAGGAGCTGAGCTGCTCTGTCATCATTTATTTGATGACAGTTAATCTGAACTGAACGTTTGATTTGTGACCTTTGACCTTTTTTGTGCTTTGGGTTTGATGAAACAACAAGATGAAACATTTTCTCGTGCAGGTTGAAGTTCAGTCGAACATCTGTGATCAAAGCTGCTGAACAATCACAAACAGAAATGTGATGTTTTAAGCTTAACATATTATCTGACAGGTGACTTCCTGTCACGCCATCCTGGACTGACCCGCTGATCTGGATCAGGACTCAGGACTGGAATCTGCTCAGCACTACATGAGTTCTAGAGAAAGTTCACTGACCACAACAAGACTTCACCAACTCCAGCAGTCCACCTTAAGGCCCAAAATAACCCCGAACCAGATTCCCATCAGACCGGCTCAGGCCGAGCGCCCCGCCCCCACAGCAGAGCGTTTGCTGGAGGTTTAACAGCAGGGACCACCAAAGAAGAGCCGCTCCGCCCCGAGGTGTCACCACACCGGGACGTCAGGAACAAACGAACACAGCCCTCATTATCAGAGACAAAGAGTGCCAGCAGGACGCAGAGTCCACCCCCAGCAGGCCTCACAAAGAGTCCACAGCTGCTGACGCCGAGTCCTGAACGAGAGGACACATTTCTCAGGGGGATGTTTGAAACCCGATGAACTCCTGAGACTCGTCCCCTCAAACACGAGCCGTTTATCCAGACTGGCTCTGATTTCAAGTCAGAGGCTTCCTCTGCTCTGTCGGGACACGAGCTGCGACCTTTTAAAAACGCTTCCATCGAACCAAACTTCCCCCTTCATCACGTCCGTCTTTAGATCAAAGGACAGTTTGACCAAAATCACTGTTTCTGAGGCGGGACATCCTGTTTGAGGGCCGACCGCAGGAGCGTCCAGTGATGGAGAGACGGGTTAAAAAACAGTCCAAATCTGAGCAGCTTCTGTTGTGTGAAATGAACAACATTCCTTCAACTAATGCTCACCTGAAAACTTCTGGATGTTTCCTGAAACAGTTCAAACTTCATAGATCCAGTTTCATGCCGAATTTACCAGAAGACACGCTGGGAGGTGTGTCTGGTCTGCCCGCCGGGGCGCCGTCTCGGGCCCGGAGGACTGGGGGGCTCTGCCCTGTGTGTGGAGTCCACTCCGCTCTGCCCGGGTCGGGGGACCGGGGGGCTCTGCCCTGTGTGTGGAGTCCACCCCGGTCTATCTGGGTCGGGGGACCGGGGGGCTCTGCCCTGTGTGTGGGGTCCACCCCGGTCTATCTGGGTCGGCGGGGCTCCCCTCCCCCCCGCGGGCTGTGATCCCTTGCAGTGTGGATGAGCTCCCCATGGGTGGTTTCTTTTCCTCTCATGATTCCTCGGTGCCCTGCCATGTTATTACACCGACAGATTCGTTGGGGTGGGTGTGTGTGGGGGTCTGGGGGTGTGTTTGGGGGGAATGGGCGTTGTACAGATGTTCCATGTTTTGTCAAGCACCTTGTGTTGCATTTTTATGTATGAAAGGTGCTGTACGAATAAAGTTTGATAAAAGTGACGGTTTTTAAAAGTGAGTTTGGGAACGTCTGACAAAGACCAGTGTTTGCTGGAGAAAGCTGGATCCAACGTGAACCGAAGGAGAAGCTGAAGCTGAACCTGAAGCTGAAGCTGAAGCTGAACCTGAACCTGAACCTGAAACTGAACCTGAAGCTGAACCTGAACCTGAGGCTGAAGCTGAAGCTGAACCTGAAGCTGAACCTGAAACTGAAGCTGAAGCTGAACCTAAAACTGAAACTGAAGCTGAAGCTGAACCTGAACCTGAGGCTGAAGCTGAACCTGAAGCTGAACCTGA
>JBBMOE010000135.1:103656-158656 GCA_037975065.1 Chaetodon trifasciatus
GCTTCGTACCTTTGAGCGTGTGTTCGGCCTCGATGACGGCGTCCAGCGGCGGCGGCTCGATGGCCTTGGACAGGAAGTGTCCGATGGCTCCGAGTCTTAACAGTTTGATGCTCAGAGCGACTTCATGCAGCGGAGTCCTGAAGATCTCTGGAGTCATGTGAGTGTCTAGCCTGCAGACACACACACACACACACACACACACACACACACACACACACACACACACACACACACACTCAGTCAGTCTGACACACAGCACAGCTGAAACAGGCTGAGGGGCTTCGGGGGTCTCACCTCTCAAAGCGAGCGCGGCTGCAGAGGTGGAAGCAGAACCCGGGTCGGACTCTGCCGGCTCGGCCCTTCCTCTGCTCCAGGTTGGTCTTGGAGGCCCAGACGGTGGCGTAGTTGGTCATGTTGTTGTGGGAGGTGAAGAGCTTCACCTTCTGCCTGTCAGGACAGCGCACGGTTACCCCGAGTCCAACCATCGGTCCGACACGTCCGAATCATTCAAACGAGCGGCAAATCTTCACGCTCAAGAAGCTGAACATCAAACGTTTTTGCAGGAAAAACGAGGAAACAGCTGATCATTCCTCGTCCGTTCACTGACCAATCAGATCTCACTGTCAGCAGTGTGTCTGCAGGTGAACGTCGTGAAGTAGAAACACTTCACTGAGATGTAGAGGAGCAGAAGCAGGAAGCAGCGTGACACAAAGAGTACAAGTACCTCAGATTTGTACTTAAGTACTTTTCTCACTCTCACACACACACACACACACACACACACACACACACACACACACACACACACACACGCACTCTTACTTGCAGGAGTCGATGACGTAGACGACGTCGTTGATGGTGATGCTGGTCTCTGCGATGTTGGTGGACAGAATCACCTGCAGGTTAAAGGACACAGTCAGCAGTGAAAACACGGCCGGAGCCCTGCTGGACCGTGGAGGACCGGGACGGCGTGAGGACAGGGAGGACGAGCGGCGCGTCCACTGAAAGGCGTGGGGGGGCAGAACGCTAGCTTCTGCTCCTCTGAGGGTTTCTCAGTGACTCGACCTCTGCAGTGCAGATCTGTCGCTCCAGAAACAACAAACTACAAACCAACGTACGACTTTTCCTTTGGTGGCTTTTATGCACGATTTCAAAAACGAGTAAAAATGTTTGGGATCTTCTCGTCTCGTCAGTATTACGTGAAGGGATGTTTGGTGCGTCTCTGACCTTCCGGATGTTGTCAGGAACCGGTTCAAACACCCTCCTCTGCTCCTCCCGGGGGATCTGGGAGTGCAGCGGCAGGATCCGGTACCGGTTAGTTGCTGGAAAACACACATGAAAACAGCTTCCATCACAGTATGACCTGTGTTTTGAGGCTTTATTCTAGTTTCATGCCATGAACTAAATCTGATGTCTGGTTCCAAATATGTGCTGGACTGCAGGTTAAAGGGCCAGTTCAAACATTTTCTTCACTTCCTCTACTTCTTGTGTGTTTTTACTCTGCATTTATTCAGCGTGTCGTACCAAAGTGCGGGTTGGTCTCCAGGTGTCTCTGCATGGAGTAGATGAGGTTCCAGCCGGGCAGGAAGATGAGCACGGCCCCGGCCACCTGCAGCGTCTCGATGTACTTCAGGAGAGCCTCCACCAGCTCGAAGGACGTCTCCTTCTCGTTAATCTGAGCCATCGAGCGCTTGGTGTCTGCCGAGTACTCCGGCCCACAGATCACATTACAGTTAGTCTGCAGAGGCAGGAAGCAACACAGGAAGCTTATTTCAGTTCAGACTGGGACACACAAACCGTCCCACCAGAGGACAGGCTGCTTACGTCGTCCTCTCCTCCCTCCTCGTCTTTGTCCTTCTTCTTGCGGTCCATCGGCGGAGGGACGAATTTGGTCATCTGGATGCAGTCCTCCAGGAAGTACTCTAAATAACACAAAGCGCTGTTAATGCAGAGGAACAGTCAGACCTGAGAGCTCCTCCTGCAGTTTAAACTGACCAGTGATCAGGCTTTAGTGACGCTGAAGACCAGAGTGAGGCAGACATGCTGTCACGAATCTTTCTACACACGAGTGTATTTCTGCTGCTCAGTGAAGTAAAGTCATCTCTACGCTGTCAGACGCTCCAGCCTCAGTGCACCCTCACACATCACGGTCGCTCTTCTTTAACAAGCACATTCATGGATCTTCATCACAAACCTGCATCTCGTGTTCAGTTTAAAACATGAAAGTCAAAGTCATTACAAAACCACGTCTGCACCTTCACAGGTGAGTCACAGAGATTCAGACACTGAATAAACTGTCAGGTGTGTCCCCGTCCGCCATGTTGGCGCCCGCAGGTCAGGTGGTCGGGCCCGTCAGACGTACCTTGAACAGGGAAGGTGCGTCCGAACACCTCGATGATGGGGCAGTCGAAGAAGTACTCCCTGAACATGTTGGTGTCGATCGTGGCTGACATGAGGATGACGCGGACCTCTGGGTAGGCCTGGACCACGTCTCTGAGGACCACCATCAGGAAGTCCGTCTGCAAAACACACACAAGGGTCAAAACAGGAAACTGGACAATCTGACCTGAACCACTGAAAAACCAGGACGCGACAGCAGTGGATCCACCGGGTCAGTGGATCCTGACGTCTGGATGGTGAACGTTGAAGGTGAAGCGAAGCGTACTCACTGTTCAAACATACATGTGCTCCCTGTACACAGTAAATCAACTGAGTATGAGCTCAGCGTGTACTCGCTGTGATGAATGAACTCACATTGAGGTCTCTCTCGTGGATCTCGTCAACGATAACGTGACTGATCCCTCTGATTCCTGCTTCGAGCTTCCGCAGCAGAACGCCTGAAACACAAAACAACAGTTCCAGTCAACGGGTTCAACGTGAGGACGCACCTTTCCAAAAAAACGCCGTGCTGAGTGACTGTCCTGAAACACTGCGGGCAGCTCTGACACGCCATCATCCATCCACCCATCACCCCCCCAGAGCTGAAGCTGGAGTCTGCTCACGTACCGACGGTGCAGAAGAGGACGCTGGCGTGGGGTCGAGGGAGGACGGACTCAAAACGGACGCTGTAGCCGCAGCTTTTCCCAAGATCCTCTGCTCTCTCATAGGCGACCCGCTCGGCCACAGACACAGCGCTGATCCTTCTGGGCTGCAGAGAAACGGAGCGAGCGACCGTGAGCGGCAGCAGAAAACACACATCAGCAGACATGTGACGGCTTTGTGTCGGACGGCCTCATTCTGTCCGTGTCTGTCGGTCATCGTCGTCCGTTTCCACTCGTGTACATGAAGCCAGCTGTGGGAGTCGGACGCTGAGCGTTACCTGGGTGACGACGATGTTGCAGTCGGACGCTCTGCCGCCTTTGATGAAGCGGTCCAGGATGTACTGAGGAACCTGAGTGGTTTTCCCGCAGCCCGTCGCTCCTCTGATGATCACCACGGGGTTGCTGTCGATGGCGGCCATGATCTCCTCCTCGAACTGTTTGACGGGCAGCTGGTCGCGGTCTGCCAGGATCTGAAGCACACGAGTTCTGTTTTCCACATTGTTTCCAGTTTACGTCTGAGTGATGCACAAGAGGAGGACTTGACGAACGCCATCATGAGAGCACACCGACCTTCTGCAGGCTGTCGTCCTGCTCCAGCTGGTACATCAGCTCATTGCGCAGGTCGCCGCTGATCTGCTCCGGAGTGCACTGGAGAGGGAAAGCTGGCTCAGTACAACATGGTGACGTCACTACAGAGCAGCCAACAGCAGCATCCTCTCTTTAAAAACTGAAAAAATCACGATTATTTTCACTTAAGGACACGTTGTCCAGCCTCTGCCACCCAGGTAAAGTTACCTGCAGGTGACCCACCATCATGATCTATTAGTGCTGAATAAATCATAAATAAAAATCAATAAACTGATAATAAATCAAAGAGCTCCCGTTTGCCAGCCTCTCCACGTGTTTCTGTTAAAAACCAAAGACTCACGAAGGCCAGCGGCCCCTCGTCGATGTTGCTGCTGGTCCAGGGGTTCCAGTTGACCTGCGGAGGCGACCAGGGCACGACGCCGGCTCCGCTTTGACGCTGTGACGGCTCAAACGTCGCCATCTTCCCCTGAACCAGAGACACCGAGCTGCTGGGGTCTGCAGGCTGGACGGGACGGACAAAGTCACACGCGGCGTTAAAGCCAGAGTCCAGGCTCCAGCCATGAGACGCATCAACACACTGATCAGTGGTCAGTTTCAGGTGACTCACAGGTGAGGGGATGTGGACTCCCAGCTCCTGGATGAAACTAGCCAGCTGCTGCTGCAGGTCTGGAGACACGCTGACCTCGAACGCCTCCAGCTGGACACAACACACACAACAGCAACGTGAAACACAAACACACACTCAGCAGATCTCAGCTGAACGTATGAACGATGCCACAGATCTGCTGACGTACGGCTTCTCCCTCCTTCTTCTTGGTGACTCCTGAATACGCCTCGATGACTCCCAGGTGGTACAGCTGTCGGACCAGAGACAGAGCGCACGACTGAGCCGCCAGCTTCTTGTTGGAGCCGTGCTCTCGAGCCGTGATCCCTGCAGAGCAGACGGAGCACAAACTGCTGTGACCTTTGACCTGACCTAAACACCTGGTGGCGCTAACACAGCAAGAAGAAACTCAGAAAATGGGCTGGGAAGAAGACTGCCAGCAAACATGGACGTAAACGGTGCAAATATATTCTACAAATCGCATTCAACCAAGGACGGGGAGGCGCTGAGAAGAAAACGTCTCTTACGTCTGCCGAGCTGTCTCACAAACAGCTGCATCTCCGCTATGAAGCTCCTGCAGACACAAACACAAACATCACAGCTTCACTTCCTGTGCTTTTCAAAATAAAAGGCAGAAATAACCCACGAAGGACGGTGAAGCGATAAACTCACCTGCTGTGCGCTCAGGAGGAAGCCTGTATGTTTTTCTGCCGGACTTGGATTAAAAAACACCAATGAACAGCTCGGACTCTGGTATCTCCGGCTGCTCTCTGCCCTGCAGTGAACAGTGACACCAGAAATCACAACCAGACTCCACTGAGCCGCCAGGTGCACCCATGGGACAGCTTTAGTGCACCTAAACGCTGTCCCATGTCTTCCTTCAGTGTGGTTGTGAGTCCTGGCATCACCTCAGGACTCTCACTTCAGACTCCGCATACTCTACATCTGCCACCTCACGAGCCGTTCTCTTACACTTGAACCGACTCTGCTCCACCTCTCAGCCCGCTCTCTGCTCTGGTCTCATCAGCAGTGAGATCTCTCAGGTGTAGCCGACACACTCCGGAGGTCTCTGGGTTTACAGCAGTCCAGCAGAAAAACATACAGGAACATCCTGACCGACATCTGAACACTGAGAACGGGACTTCAACTCACTTCTCTCTTTCTCTTTTTTTCTCTCTCTCTCTCTCTCTGTCTCTGTCTCTGAACTGAACACATCACCTCTGCGACGTGTCTCCTTTCATCATCCATGAAAACTTCCTTTGGTTTGACAGATTTGACATTTTATCAAATTGCACTGTTACAAACGGCCTCATGACCTTTTGCAGGTTTATAAATCAGCTCTGACTATCTGCCCGCTTTCAATCCTAAACTGTGTGAACTATGGAATTAATAAGCAGCTGAGCCTGAACCTCGTCACCGTTCAGCGGCTAACGACCAGCCGAGCGAGCTGAACGAGTCCTGAGTGGACCTGACACTGCTGACTGAGCGCAGGTGAATCAGTCTGTGTGAACATATAAACGTCTGCCTGCCGTCAGCTCACGCTCTACTGAAACTTGCTGCTGTCTTTAAGTTTCTGGTCCAGACCTGTTGTGGTCGGGTCCCACTTGGCTGTATTTATACTCAGCGCTGGTTTTCTCCTTCTGGAAGAACTGGTTCAGACGGGCCTTGGCGTTCTCCAGCGTCCAGTTGCCATGGAGATTTGCATTGAGGTCCACTTCCTCTGACTCCAGAGTCTAAAGGGAGGAAACGGCATTTCAGTGTTTCCTGTGTATAAAGGAAGCTCGTCAGCACAACAAAATACATTCACTTTTGTGGAATTGAGCGAGTGTGCTGGAGTTTGTGTCGTACCGCCTGCGCTTCCTGTTCGTCTTTCTTGGCGTAGTACTCCTTCAGGTTGGCTCCTCGGTCCCACTGAGCTCCTCCACCTCCTCCAGAGTAACCGAGTCCAGTCACTCCTGGTACCGGCCCGCTGCAGCTGGCCTCTTTAACAGCAACAGACAAACACATAATCAGTTTTCAGTAGGAGAAAACAAACAGTCACAGCTGACCAATCACAGCTCTTGTTGTCTCCATGTGCATGCAGGTCCATTTGTGATGAGGTCCAGAGTAAGGCCAGCCGTCAAAGCTGCCAAAACACAGCACACACTTCAGGACTGAAGTGGAAAACAGGCGCGTGGACGGAGACGTTCAGGATGTGGAAGAGGCTGCGAACAGCCAGAGAGCACCAAGCAAAGCCCCATCACGCCTGCTGCAGCACCTGAGGACTCTGCCAGAGGGATAATGATACCTTTCTCAGCTTTGACGACAAGGTGAGGCGGCAGAGGACCGCTCAAAGGGAGGTTTCCGAATCCACCGTCTCCTCCTTGTCCTCCTCTATCAGGCTGGTCAGCGTCTGGAGCGCTCACCTGGTGACATGTACAAGTGAAACCTTAAACATATGATGTCTTCCTATCAAAGCAGCCAAGCAATGTCCAAGTTTAACACACGGGCTAACCATGAAAAACACTCTGAATCAAAAGCAGGGTGTGTGTTTCAGGGTCAGGAGGTAAACTCTCTGAAGCGGCTGCAGAACAAACCCCTCTGACTGTAACTCAGGTGTTTAATGTCAAAGCTTCTGGAGCCTCCTGAAACCTGCCATTAAATCACTGCGTGTCTCATCATTTACAGAACAACAGGAATCGTGTGCTGACCCCCAGAGCCGGGACCTCTGCTGCGCTCATTTCCCCGATTCGAACCAGGTAGTTGACAAAGTCCCTGGCGGCGTTGGTCTGAGCGTCCTTCTTGTTGGTGGAGTTGCCCATCCCGATGTAGTTGAAGCCATCAACACGGACCTGCACGGAGGAGAGTTTGGGTTAGAAAGCAGAAAACTGAGCGCCCTTCAGCTGTGTGTTTCAGTACCTGAACTGAACAAACACATGACAGAACACAGGTCAGTCACAGGTTCAGTGCAGACAGAAAACTCACCTCACACATAAACTTCTGTCTGTTTTTGTTCCCTGCGGCTCGGATGTCGTAGTTGGGAGTCAGTTTCTTTTTTCCACACCAGGCATACAGGAAGTTCTTGATGTCTGCCATGGTGGGCTGATGGCCAGGGGAGCTCCCTCCTCTGTCGACGCTTTAATCTGAGAAATGAAAACTCCTGTCAGTTAACGACCCAAAGTCAACGCCACGACTCTTCGAACGGATGCTATTGGTGTCATTTTACGATCTGTTGTATGTTTTGGTAAACCTGCTGTGTCAGTGACTGAATGTGTTGATCAGCTGACATGCCACCTAACACTAAGCATGTGCAGTAACTAGTACTTGTGCTGCTGCAGCATGTATTTAAAGTGAAAAGTGTGTGATTTGGAACGCAGCCTTCCTCTTAAGTTCCCCAAAAATTGCTATCAAGAGACGAATATGATTGTTTACTACAAGACGTCCTGGAAACAGATGACAGAAGTGGTAACCAAACTTCACGTGTAAATCAGTACATTTTCTGCTTCGCTAACAAAGGGACCGTATCCGACTGTACTGTCGTGGCCAAAGATTTCATTATGAATAACTACAATCTTCCATCGGATTCAGGAAAGAAACGATGACCGACACGGCACACAATGCCAGGTTAATTCAGCAACGGACACCACTGACCTGTAAAAGGCTGTATGTCGTGTCAGATAAAGGTAACGTTTCTCCCTTAAATGTGCGAGGTTTTTCAATGGAGTTTGGCTGTCAGCTCCAGACGAACACCCTGAGACACTGGATCCGGATAAACAGGAACGCATAACGTTACAAGGGGCCGTGTTTCTTGGACTCTAAATTAGTTTTCTCAGCATTCAGCACAGATCCGACGGGACATTTGCAGCTGATGTTAACTCTCCGCCGGCTTAGTTTCGTTAGCAAACAAACCTCGGACTGACACTACCGCGAGCCGGAACGCTAACGCTGTTAGCTCCCGTTAGCGTTAATTAAAGCGTCATGCCACATCTTGTATACACTCAGGAATCATTTAAACACTGCAGCTTGTTTCCAAACACGTGCCATAACTGCTCTTCCTTGATACTGATAGGAATTTTAGCTTAGTTTGTCAAAGTTAACGACAGCTGAATCAATGAGTAAACCTCTGTTTACAATAACGACCTTGTTAAGCTAACGTTGGTTTTTGCTAGCTAGCATTGACTTCATTGCTTTGCCGCCAATTTTGCAATGCCTTAATACAGTTAATACCTAGAAACCGACAACGCGATAAACAATACAATTTAGTAACCAAATGTATTTACTTACAGAAGCGTTATTACCCACAATCTGTCCGGACAAGCTAACGGATCCTCTCCTCCACCGTCACGATGTTGAACGCTGGCGGTAAAGTAGCTTGTTTTCTCAGCGCTGCCCCCTACTGGACTGGAGTGTGAACGATCAGTCCAGTCACACGAAAGCCTGTTAGCTGTTGGGTTTGTTGAAGAAAGTTGATCATTTGATGGTATATATTTCCAAACAGACCTCAGTAATCACTCCTCTTCCTGTGGTTCCATGTTGATGTACATTTTAGCTGTTGTTGCAGCTGCTCGAGGTGGAGCTCAGCCTCCTAAAGGCTGGCCAGTTAATCTGAGAGGTGATGAGATGATAAATGGGTCAGGTGTGATAGCGGGCACAGCAGTCACTACTACTTGTCATTAGGGCACCTGTAACGGTTTGAGAGGTGTTGAGTTTTCTGGCACAGAAACATTACAGTGACAATCACTGGCATTAAAAACTCGCCCAGCCTCAGTGACCTCGAGCTGCAGGGAGACACTAATATTTGGTGTGATGGACTCCAGCTTCTCATTTTGAAGAACGGGCTGCTTTATCTCTGGCTCACACGTGCTCTACATTTGTTTATTTCTATATATATTTAACAAATAACACACAACAGCGTGTTTACCTCTACATTATATATTATATCCCATCGTGTGGAGTATATGAATGATGCTTCATTGATGAGTGTAAAGCATCAGATAGAAGCAGACATGCGCCCTGAAGCTGCCTGGCTGCCCTCCGCTCGGTCTCGTCTTGGTTCTTAATTCAGTGTTTTCATGGCTTTTTATTTTTCACACTCCCTCCTCGTCATTTAAACACCGAACATCTCTTTTCATTTCAAAAACAAAGAAATATTTCCTCTACGTTTCATCATAAATTTGTCATTTCTGCCTTCCTGCTGTCACTGTGTGTGTTGCAGCTGAACTCAGAGCTGAGAAATGCAGCTCGATCTCACAGGTGAAGATAAGGTGTGTGTGTTCAGGGTGTGGTGCTGACAAGGTAACAAGAACGAGCCGGGTGTGGCCGAGTGTGTGCGCGCGTGTGTGTGCGTGTTAATGCCTGCAGCGGTGTATATGTGCACATTGGTGATGGGGAAAGTGTTTGTGTGTGTAACCAGGTATTGGCAGGGTGTGTGTGACGGGTCATGGTGTGTGTGTGTGCGTGAGTAACTGTGAGTGTGAGTGTGTGTGTCTGAGGTGCAGGGTGTGTCTGGCTGCTCTGTCATGGCCGCAGCCTCAGGATACACTTTACAAAAGGAGACAATCGTCAGCAGGAAGACGAAAAAAAGAAAAATCAGAGCCGCAGGCGAGAGTGAGTGTTCAGACCCGGATGAGACGACGACCAAACAAACACGCGCAGCCAGCAGACCGTCAGCTGATGGACGTTTGGACGTACTGAAGCGTTTCACACACACGTCCAGATAAAATGAGTTGATGGCTCACATGGATCAGAGCAGCTGGACATCCAGCCCGGTGTGGACACAGGACACAGTCTGAATCTCACGCCCACAAACAAAGCAACACTGAGGCATCTCTGTGCCACGAGGCTCCGAAGTGACACAACACACGAACATCAAAGTACACTTACCAAAGTACTGTTTGAGGTACTTTTCTGCAGTATTTCAATTTTATGCTCCTTTTCTCTTCGACTGTAATCAACAAATAAAACATGATGTGTTTTTATGGATAAAGGTTGACTTTATTGGTCTCTTGGTGAAGTTCTCCAGCTCAACATCACTTTCTGAAATCCTTAAAATGAGCTCCATCTTTACCAGCTGCAGGATTAAAGTGATGAACACATGAATGCATCAGGAGCTCTGACCCTGTAACATCAGAGGCTGCAGAGCCGGCATGAAGACAGAGGAGAGCAGATCCTGGATCAGTGCTACGCCACGTTCAGAGGCTGCTACACACCCCTCAGCCAGCCTGCTTCTGTGACGGTGGACACCGCTCCATCCTGCATGGAGGCAGAAACTGAACCAGATGGACAGCGTCCCCGGCCGGACGCTCAGGACACGAGCTGATCAGCTGGCTGAGGTGTTCAGCGACGACTTCAGCGTCTCCCCGAGTCCATCCTGTCCGTGGTCTCCACCTCCTTCAAGGCATCCACCATTGTCTCTGTCCCCAAGAAACCAGGCGCCTCCTGCGGAGCCGACCTCCGCCCTGTCGCACTGACAGCTGCCATCATGAAGCCCCTCCCTCCCTGACGCCTGACCCTGGACTCATCGCTGACCTGCTTTCTGTTGACCCACATGTGACCAGTGAAACTGGATCTGATGTGTGAACCGGGCCCTTCTGCAGGATGAATACAATTTTGAATGCAGGACTTTTAATTGTGACTCAGTGTTTCTACACTGTGGTACTACTTTTACTACTTCTTTTTGATCTGAGTACTTCTACGTGACAAACATCTGTGACTATGGAGCGAAGTGGGTGTGCTGATGCAGACCCTGTGACACGGTCCAAAGCTTCAGCCAGTGGACCTTGACCTTCAGTCGACGTTGTCAAATCAACATGCTTGGATCCTCGTCTTGTCTTTCTTTCTGAGAGTCCAGATGCTCGGGTGGACGTCTCCTCTTGGCTGCGTTCCATGGACGTGGTTAGCTTAGCTTAGCATAAAGACTGGAAGCAGGGGGAAACTGTTAGCGTGGCTCTGTCCTGACCAGCACCTCTAGAATTGCTTCATAATGTTTTAGTATTTCACTTTGGTTTACGAGGACTTTTAATGCTTTATGACGCCTCTGAAAGATAACGGCCTGTATTTCATCATGTTTTATGATGATGTTTTCTTGGTCCTTTCAGCCGCTTCAGTCCGGACTTCATTCAGCATCAGACTCAATCACATATATTTAGAACGTTTCCCGTTTGTGGAACAGAGCTTGAATTGACTTCACGTCCACGGCGGGACGATCTTTCTGTTCCGTCTTGTGAAACGTCTTTGTGTCATGAAAATGTAAATGTGATGGAAGAATCCCAGGAAACGTCCAGAACAACGCCCCGGACTGTCCCAGCGCGCGCGCGCGCACACACACACACGCACACACACACACACACACACACACACGTCAGTCAGTCAGTCAGTCAGTCAGTCATAACCTCTGCCTGTGTGTGTGTGTGTGTGTGTGTGTGTGTGTGTGTGTGTGTGTGGACTCTGTGAATCACTGTGAGTAAGTGTGGCTCAGTATGTGCAGCCTGTTCAGACCTGCAGCAGGAGAGGACATAAAAGCCGGCGGTTTGGGCAGCTGGAGGACTTTTTCCTGCACTTCTGAGGAGATTTGATACTGATCTGACTTTCTGGATTCACTCATGATGAAGAGCGGCTGGATTTCCCTCTGCGGGGTTTTGGCTGCGGTTTGTGCCGTCCAGGCGACCTACACGTATTACTGTAAGTACCGACGGTCCACTCGTCCTCTGCCGTGTTCACTCGTGTTTCTCTCAGCATCTTTAAACTCTCCTGCATGCTCAGATATCAGCCGGGACCTTCACACTTTATTCTTCACGGAGCATGAGCAGCTCAGTGACGAGCTGAGTTCGGCTCTGTTTAAGGTTTAAATCAGAGTTTTTCACAGTTCTTACTGTGTCAGATCCCAGCAGGCGGCAAAATCCCTTAATGATACGCCTTAAGCTCCTCCATAGACGTATTATGTCATGATTAAAGAAGTTTACAGACAAACAGAGTTTTATCCTTCATAAGCTGAAGTTCACCTGTGAATGTTGTGTGTCCTCCTCTGTTGGCCCTGATGAAGAGTCTTTGCTTCTGGTTGTTTCTCTGTGATTAGAAACTGTCAATCCTCATGAAATGTTCAGTAACATCCAGGAAATCTCAAACTACTGTTCCACTAAAAACCTTCCACCAAAAGAAAGAAAAATCTGAAAATCAAGGGAAAAAGCTAAAAGTGAGCGTTAAAGGGCCATTGTGATGTTTTCACATGGTTTACTGAGAACTGACCATCATTTAACTTAATCAACGATGTCTCTGAAGAGAGTGAGAACGAGCACCACGAGATGCAGTTTAACGTTAAGCAGAGAGCAGCTCTGAGGTCTGCGCAGCGTCTACAGAGGCCTTTATGGACGGCTGATTAATGTGCCAAAGAGTCAATATGAGCGGTTCAGTCAATGTGAGGAAGTGCAAACACAGGACGTAAAGAGCCCAGAAGAAGAAGAGGAAGACGGCGTCGGACTGTTTCTGCCGCCGTCTGAGCAGTTTTTCTTATTTCTGTCCACGTTGAAACTAAGCTGCCTTACCTCCGTCCGTCCTGCGGTTGGCTCGATCTGAAACGTCTTTATCAACACTTCAGATCAGGGCGGTGACGGGAACCACATTCAGACGGGAACAAAGGCTGCACACAATATGAAAAATATAGAGATGACAAAGACACTGGAGGCGGTTTTATACACGTTACTGTGGACCTGTTTCCAGATCAGGTGATGAACCGAAAATCTGTTTTAAGATCTGAGCGGCAGGAAATCAGTGGAAAAAGTCACCAGCAGTCGTGTGAATGTCGAGTGAATGATGATCTGTGGTGAATTACTTCCTCTCTGTGGAAATGAAAACTTTATTGACAATAACAGATCATGAAAAACAGCTCAGCAGGTGAGCTGCAGGAGTACAGAAGCTCCTTTCTGCCAGGAAGAGAAAAAAGGTTCAATGTGAGGAAGAATAATGAAAGACTCTTCATCAGCCGCAGTGATGAGGTAACAAGAGGTGAGGTTTAAGTCAGAATTATGAGACTTTCATTCAAGACTGAGGCAAACAAACACAACAGTCAGTCAGAGTTATGAGATCAGAAACTTTCCAAGTGAAGACTCTGGAACATTCAGTGAAACTCTGACTTTCAGGTTGAAATGAAGTTACACGTGTGAGCGACGGAGCACACTACAAACACAAACTAACGACACAAGAAGCTGAAATGAGTCAGAATGAGACAAAAGCACGAGCTGTTTCTGTCTGATCGCTGGCAGAAATGTGCTTCATACGTGAATCCACAAAGACATCCCTGCAGCTCGGCTGGAACGGGAGGGGCTGATGGGTGAGGCCGATGGGTGAGGCCGGTGGGTGAGGCCTGAGCCCGGGCCGTCAGATGGGAGCCGCCTCCCCCCTCAGGGCGGGAAGTTATTGTCCCACTTTTAATGATGTGTTTTCAGCACAGTTGACTGACGGCACGAAGAAAATGAAATATCTACGTCTCACCAACGAGAAGATTCCACGAATTCCTGCAGCTCTTCAGTTTACCTGAACACAGAAACTCTGAGCTTCAAGGTGGCAGAAATAACCTGAACACGAGAGCATGATGTAGAAATAAAACATGCAGAGGCAAACTCAGGTGTTACACTCGTTTACCTGCATGTCACTTTAAACCCTCTCACACTGAGAGCTGATTCAAATCTAAATCGTACATCATCTCAGCATTATTGTGATGGGTTTCAGCACTTAATAAAGGATTCAAAACGACGGCACAGTATGGCAACGACAAACCTTAACTCAAGGCCCTCTTACAAGCTTTTTCCAGAACTTTCAGCAGCATCATGCCTCGTCACATACGGTGGAAGCTCTGCTAAAACATGGAAAGTGGATCTTATGTAAGCAAAATAAACAAAAAGAAAACCAGAAATACTAAAAAGTGTCATCAGTTCTTTGGGCTGTTGATGAGAGGAGCTCAGTCCTCGTGGACACAAACACCAGCTTCAAATTCTGTTGGCTCCGTCTCCCAGTCTGGTCCATTAGCGGCCTGTGACGTAAGAACAGTGTTCAGGTGCGTCGTGTTGGTGTGTGTTCAGGTGTTCAGGTGCGTCGTGTTGGTGTGTGTTCAGGGAGGAATCCTCTCACACTGACTCGTGTTGGAAACTGTCCTGTAACAGCCACAACAGCTGAGCTCATCTCTGCCGGCGGCGCTCACATGAACATTACCTGTTATCACAGTGAGTCACGGCGCGTCGCTCACCGACGTCCTCTGGACCACAGGGACCGAGTCTGGACGAGCCCCTGAATCAGAGGCCGGTCTGAGACAGAAGAGCAAACAGACGCGCCTCCAACTCGCCTCACCTTCACTCTGAGTGGAGGAACAACGTTTCACCGCATCAGGATCCGAACTGAAGCTTGTTGGAAGAAGCTGCTGTTTCAGCTGCTCTTCTTCACTCTTCATGTCCACAAAATGCCTCAGAACGACTGAAAGTGACAGTCTGACGTCTCCTCAGAGGTCGACACAAAGGTTGACTCTTCCTTTAACGCACTGTTCTATTTCCCATCCATCTTATCTTATCTTATCTTATCTTATCTTATCTTATCTTATCTTCTGTTGTTTGTTAGTCATATGATGGTTTTCTAATTGTTGCAGTAAAAAGAAAAAGATCTCCTGACTAAACTTATTGTCCAGTTAGCGACGAGCGTACTGTTAGCTGTTAGCTGGTAGCTTGCCAGCTAACTTGATAGACCTAAACTACTTTGACTGTAGTGCCAAACCAATAGCAGCTCCTGGTTAGCTAATGAGCCACAGTAACGATGTGGTCGGTACGTCTCAAAGCCTGCGGCGCCACATCATTTGTGAGGCCGTTAATTTCACTGGGCTTAGCTGAAAAGTAAAATGTGAAACGTGTGAAAAGCCTCCATCAGGCTGCGTCTGCGGAGTGAAGATCCCTGATTCTTTTCACCCCCAAACTCTCATTTTTCATCTCGTGTCATTACGTAAGTTCAGCACTAAAGACTGTTTCAGGGTATGAAATGTTCCCTCTCTGCTCGCACCGTAACAAGCAGCAGCCTGTTGAAACTGTCAGAGCTGAAATAGGAGCTTTAACGCAGCGCTGGGTCGACTCTCTGCAGGCAGACGGCGGCTCGTTCCCTCAGACGAGGCGTCGCCGCTCTGGGCGGGACTCTGTGGACGATGATGATTTGTCTGCAGGCTTCAGGCTGGGAGGTGCAACTCTCTCTGGGATCTCTGAACAAACCACAGAACATATGAGACGCTTCTCACTCTGTAAACATTACTAATGCAGACTAAAGCTCGGCAGTCAGTCTGTTTAACGCTGTTTAGACTTCCATTTAATCCACTGCAGTCCTGCTCCCCAGAGGACGAGCCCGAAAGCTTTCAGTTTCCTCCAACACCATCAGAAAATCCACGTTTAATGGGCCGTTTTCCTGAAAATATTCTGATTCTGAACCATCTAGACTGGATGAACCATCACCTGTCCTCTAGCGCCACCCTCGTGACAGGCTGAGCTTTACAGCTTTAGCTGCTGAGTTAAAACTCGAAGCAGAGACGAATCACCCGTCAGCTGTTTGTTCTGTGGACAGATTTTATATCATGGCTGTAATGCACTCACAACCTCTAGGGGGCGCTATCAGGGATTTAGACAAAAAGGTGCTTTACAAAAAGACTAAATGAAGAAAATAAGAGAGCTACAAGAAAGCGGGATACTCGAAAGACGAGCGGTTAACTATCAGATTTAATGATGAGCAGAAATGACAGTTCAGACAGACGACAGAATATGAATGATGCAGAAATGCTGTTCAGAAATAATGAACAACGTTTCAACAAAGCTGATCCAAAGCAACAGCTCCATGAGTCTAAAGAGGCCAGATTCACAACAAGGATCATTAGAAATCCAATCTTAAACAAACCAAACTTTTACTTCCTGTCTCCTGCAGCCATACTGCGTTGCGACTGCAATGGCAGATCTCGGTACTGCCTTCGGGACTCCTGGGGTCTGCACTGCGTCGACTGTCAGGGAAACACCGAGGGCCGACACTGCGAGCGCTGCAAGGCCGGCTTCTACCTGGAGGGGGCGGGACTGAGCTGCACGCGCTGCGGCTGCAACCCCACAGGTGAGAAACCACTAGCATCCTTCCTTCAGACACGCGTTGTTCTGAGAACCTGTTCAGTTTCCTCTGTCATGTCGAACTTCTCGACCTGTGTGTTCTCTCCAGGTTCTGTCAGTGCCACGTGTGACAGCAGGGGGCGCTGCAGCTGCAAAGACGGCGTCACCGGGGAAAAATGCGACCGCTGCCCGGATGGACCGATCGGCCCGAACGGCTGCTCGCAAAGGTGAAGAAATTTACGCCAGCGTCTTTTTACTGGAAGTGCTGGAACTTCAAATGACGCTTCAGTTTGCTTCAGCGCTTCAGCTCTTTGCAGCTCTGTCACTTCAACTGACGCCAGCTCCTCAAGGACTCCTGCTTTAATCTGACTCTAAAGCTTCTCCTGGTGCAACCGGCTCTTCAGCGTCTGTCAATGCATTTATTTCATTTCCTATACCTTAACTGACACTTCGTCTCCTCTCAGCACGTGACCTTCCACTGATGAGTTCTGCTTTCACATCCATTTCATCTCCTGTCACTGCTGCAGTTAAACCTGTCACTCATGTTTTGGTGCATGTGTTATAACAGACACTTCAACTCCTTTCAGTTGAAGCACTTCAAACGACTGTAACTCTTTGTTTGCTCTTGAACTTCAGCTGCGTCTTTTTTCAGTGATTAAATTTAATCTGTCTGAATTTCTCTCAACGCCTCTATTTAAAATGTCTCTTTAACTCCTTTCGAGTTTTGAAAAGCACCAAAGAATCAAAAGTTAAGTTGCAGATCTTCAGAAAATGTTTTTTAAAAATGCACCATTGACAGAATTCTTCTTCTTTTGTATTTTTTCGGGCAGTTTTGGGTCTAACTTCCTGTTGCTTGTTGTGTTTTTCAGACGTCAGCTCAGAGAGGATTCTGGGAGTTCGACTCAGCCGTGTTTCTGTTTCGGCCACAGCAGCAGCTGTTCTCCACAGTCTGGTTACTCCGTCCACAGCATCACCTCCACCTTCACCAACGGTAACCTTACACTTCTCCACCACACAGTTTCAGAAGTTAACAGTGGTTCAGTTTCAAAATAAAAGCTCCAGAAGCCATGTGACAGACTGTGTTGTGTGTTCAGGTCCGGAGGGCTGGAAGACGACGACAGCGCAGAGCGTCGCCCCCGAGGACGTTCACTTCCGCTGGTCGCCGAAACACCAGGACCTGGAGGTGATCTCCAAAAGCAGCCTGCCGGTTTACCTGTCTGCCCCAGGTGAGGACAAGACCTGCCTTCTTTATCTCTACATCCTCTGATCCTTTTCTTTCTTTCAGGACTGATGCTGTTGTCCAGCTTCCTCCTTCTCTCTTTAGATCTCCTCTCTTCATTTCTCTTATCTTCCTCCCTCTTCTTCCTCATCTCTGACTCGTCCTTTCTTTTTCTCCTTTCTCCTCCTCTCTTGTCTTGTCTTCCCACTAATGTCACCACCTTTTCTTTCCCCCTTTCACATCCTTGTCTCCTCTCCTCTCCTCTCCTCTCCTCTCCTCTCCTCTCCTCTTTGGACATCTCCTGTCAAATTCCTGCCCTCCTCTTGTTTCCTTCTCTCCTCTCCTCCTTCCTGACCAGGTGTGTCTCTCCTCTCCTACAGCTCCTTACCTGGGGAATCACTTGCTGAGTTATGGCCAGAACTTCTCCTTCTCGTTGCGTCTGGACCGTGGCGTCCGCCACCCGTCCACCAATGATGTGATCCTGGAAGGCGGCGGTCTGCGAGTCGGCGCCTCGCTGGGTGACCTGCGGTCCATCGTCCCCTGTGGACAGAAGATCAAGTACAGCTTCAGGTGTGAAAATCGACCTGCAGAGAGATCACCTGTCACAGTCAGTGTTCGTACAAACGTATTAGTCTGTCAAGTGACCTCACCTGGTCAAGTGGACACATGTGGACTGGATTCTGGTGGTTCAGATGTGACTTCCAGGCTTTGACCTCTTTCTTGGTGCCACTTGAGTATTTTTTCCACTACAGTGTGAACATTCTTTTCAGGCAGGCTTGAGGAATCCGGTAATCAGAGCAAGTACAAACAAACCTTCTCAGGCAGAAAGAATCTGCTGAGACTCTGTTGACTTGGGATTTACTGCATGAGTGAAGCCGAAGACGCAACAACAGTGAAGAAACAGTTTGCTCCATAAAACTCTCACATAAATCCAACAAAATTTAACTTGCTGTGCAAAAACACTTGTGAGGGTAACACCTGACTGCCCCTCAGGTTTAGCCACATTGAATTCTAAAAATACACGCAGGTATACCTGAAGCACCTGAGGCAACTTAGAAAGGAATGGTACACCCACTTCACACATTCCTAAAAAGAGAGCTTCAAGAGGTGGTTTGTCATACTTTTCTTTGCACTTGTTGACAGGCAGACGCTGCGATGCACATTCAGGCCTTATTCTCTGACGGAGCATGAGATGGTAGCATATGCTGATATAAAGGAAATCAGGAAGAAAACCCAAAACAGACCAGGTTTTTAGCACATTCTGTAAAACAACACTGGAGGACGTCCTGACGTCCACACTAACTCTGGTCTAATCTGAACAATGTAGTGCTGACTCCATAAAGAAATTGTCTCACAGCCTCATCGAGGTGTACTCAGGTATGACAAGGATCCCGCCTGACCACCTCGGGGCCAGTAAGAGCAGCTGAAGGTGTCAGTCGGTGTTGAAAGGTGTGATTCGTGTCTTCTGTGTGTTGAACAGACTGGACGAGCAGCCTGGCAGCAGGTGGAGACCTCAGATCTCCTCTCTCCAGTTCCAGACGCTCCTGCAGAACCTCACCGCCATCAAGATCCGAGCAGTGTTTGGCGAAAATGGTGATTTTACTTCGACCTTTTACTTCGATTCTTTTAAACTCCCTTCCTCCACAGTTCCTTCTCTTTTCCTGACGACCTGCTAGCCCCCTTCACAGAACTCCAAACACAAATTCCTCCATGAAATGACATCATTGGTCTTGTCTAAGAGGCTCTTCCTCAGCAGACGCAGGTCACACATGGCTGATCTTGATGAACTCTGGTCTTTTCAGGACGTGGTTACCTTGACAACGTGCAGCTGGTGTCGGCACGGCGTGGAGACGGAGTCCCGGCCCGCTGGGTCCAGACCTGCAGCTGCCCCCCGGGGTACGAGGGCGACTTCTGTGAGCGCTGCTCAGCCGGATTCAGGCGCAGGGTCCCTGCAGACGGAGCCTTCAGCCCCTGCGAACCCTGCAGCTGCAGGGGGGGCAGCTGCGACCCGCAGACCGGAGACTGCTACTCCGCCGACGAGACCGCCGGAGAGCTGAGCTGCTCTGAGGGGTTTTACCGCGACCCCTGGCAGCCTCGCACCTGTGCGAAGTGTCCCTGTCCGGACGGAGTGTCCTGCTCGCTGCCTGCTGGATCACTGGAGCCCCGTTGTGACCGCTGCCCAACCGGAAGCGCAGGTACATTAGCCTCCATTCCTCAGCCTTTAAGCTGCTTGGAAAGGTTCAGTAATCAATCAGCAACCATCCCTAAAATGTCCTCACATGACTGGTATCAACAATGTCTTTGTCACCTCAGGTCCTCGCTGTGATGTCTGTCAGGAGGGTTTTTATGGTGACCCTGCAGGGTCCGCCGGTGTGCAGCGACCCTGCAGACCCTGCAAATGTAACGGTCACATTGACATCAGCGTGGCGGGAAGCTGCGATCGCAGCAGTGGTGAATGTCTGAAGTGTGTGAACAACACGAAGGGACGGAGCTGTGAGGACTGCGTGGCAGGTTTCTACCACAGCCGAGCCACCGACGCCTGCAAACGTAAGGACGCTTCAGCCAGGACGCGCCTGCCATGATGCTGTTTGATGCTTAGAGTTAGAGTCAGAGCTAAGAAGCGTTTTGGATGAGAGGAGAAACGTCTCCTAGACCCTCAAACATATCCAGTTCCTTTGGAAAGCACTTAGAAGAACCATGACACCTTGTTGATAGTACAAATCAATTCATCTTTTAATGATTATCGAGTAAAAATGTGAAATGTTATGAACAGCTGTCTCCTCTCTTCTTGTTGTGGACCAGCATGCAACTGTGACATTCAGGGCTCTGAGTCCACACAGTGTGACGACTTGGGTCGCTGCCGGTGCAGACCTGGTTTTGAGGGTCTGAGGTGCCAACGGTCCAACTGTCCCGCCTGTTTCAGCCCCATCAAGTCAAAGGTAAGCCGTGAGCACTTCATGTCCTGTTGGCCTGCGTGAAGACACTCTGTGAACATGAACTCTGGTTCAGTTTAACTTTGATCAACGTGAGTTTGTGGTGAGATTAAACACTATGAAATGTTGATATTTACAGTCAATGATAAAATGATTTCAAATGTGTTCATTTGTGTGCATGCTAACATGCTAAACTAAGAGGTGAATATGGTTAACATTGTACCTGCTAAACACCAGTATGCTAGCATTATGTTCACATGTTGATGTTAGCATTTAGCTGAAAGCAGCGCCATGTCTGAGTAGGGTCTCACAGAGTTGCTAGCAGGACTGTGGCCTCTGGTGCTGCAACAGTTGTCTATTAGCTTCTTGAACTCTGTATTTTAGATGGAGGCTTACGCTGCCAAACTGCAGGAGCTGGAGACTCTGTTCTCAGACATGGACGGAGGTTTGAAGCCTGCCAACAGCGCTGAGATGGAGGCCGCTCTGAGAGCCACAGAGGAGCTGGTGGACGACCTGCAGGCCAACGCCGAGCTGCTCGCAGGTCAGACAACACTTCATTCGCACTGTCAGTCATTGACGAACATGTTAAGATCAGACCTTCAATCATCTTCGATTCCACGTATGATGACAAAATGGCTAGTAATGACGATACTCATGATGTCACACCTCCTGCGTCCAATAGGATTGGAGAAGAGCCTGCAGGGTCGTCTGTCGTCTATCAGCAGGAGTCAGCTGTCTGAGGAGCAGGACATCCAAAACATCGCTGACGCTGCAGACGACATCAAACAACAACAGCAGACGTACAAGACGAAGGTGGAGGAGGTTCAGACTCTGATGGAGGAAATGAAACGCAAACTGGACAAAGCCAGGACCGACCTCAGATCAGCTGTAAGACTTGAGATATGAGCCTGAGTCCATAATGACGTGACATCCTGGCTGTTAACATACAGTCAGCGTCAAATGTGGAATTCAGAGGAGCGTATTGCAGTTTTTATATGAGCTCACTGAGTATTTACCAAATCAGACCATCAGCTCGTAGATTTCCTCGAGTTTGATGGTCTCACGCTTCAAACTAACCTGAGAGACTGTGGATAGGACGCACAGTCACAGTTTATTGTCCGAACACTGCGGTCATAGAACAGAAAACATTCTAAACTTTATGCAATGACGTGAATGATGATGATGGTCTTACGATTGACAGGTCCACTTTCATCTTAAACCTGCTTTGTCTCTTCCTTCCTGTCAGGAGTTTCCTCTTGGAGATGCTCCCGTGGGTTCAAACCTCCTGTCCCCTTTGGTGCAGACAGCTGGCAGGCTGGCTGATGAGTAAGTCCATCGTGTTCATTTTACGGATCCATACACCAGGCTAGATGTTTGTGTGTTCACTGATGTCAGTACATTCTGTCCGTCCTGCAGACATCAGACGACGGCTGACGCTGTGGAGCGAAGCGCCGCCGACGCTCTGAGCGACTCTCAGAAGAGTCTGGCTCTGGTCCGGAGTCTGATGAACAAAGAGAACAAAGTCAAAGAGCTGATCGGAGATCTGAAAACCATGTGAGTCGCTTCTGTCAGTCTGAGCTTCTCTATAAGCTGAGACCATTCAGAGTTCAGGGAAAACCTGGAGTGTCAGGAAGGCAGGTGGAGCATTCCTAATGGATGACCATCAGGTAACCTGGTAGCATATCCAGGAGACCAATGGGACGATAGCCTGGGAAATCTGTGTTGATACTCTGAACTAATGATGCGTGTGCGTGTTCAGGTATGATCAGACCTCAGCCCAGGTGAAGGGCCTGGAGAACCAGGCGACCCGGCTGAGCGGTGAGGCCAAAGATGAGACCAAAATGGCGGATGGGATGCTGAAAGACATCGCCAACATGGAGCGAGGCATCCCATCCTCCCTGACGGTAAGTGCTGCTGTTGGAGGTCAACATATTTAGTTCACCCGACTCTAGGAGACGTTCATGAATGAGTGGTTATTATGTCGAGTCTCTTACCCCCCGCGTTTTCCCATCATGCTCAGGAGGGGGTGGACGCCATGGTTTCCAGGCTGGGCGATCTGAAGGAAAAGGTGGACAGAGACATCCCAGGCTTTGAGGCACTGCAGAACGGTGTGCAGCGAGACATGGCCGCCACTCAGGACCTGCTGGCTAAGGGCAAGGCTGCCCAACAGGTACTGAAGGATTATGGGAATCCAGTCAGACATTTAAATTTCACTTGTAACAGAAAAGTGCTAGAATGACAAATCAGCACTAGATTCGTTCTTTTTAGAGCGCTCACCTTCATTTCAGCTATTAAATTACTGTACTTAAGTACAATTTTGAGGTACTTGTACTTTACTTGTGTATTTTCATTTTATGCTACTTCAGTTAATTTTTAGATTTTGGCAATTTTTGCTGATTAGCCAAAATGATTACGGTTAGCTCGCACGTTGGCAGTTGGCTTTTCAGCCACAGGTGCAGCGGCTCGTTCTGCAGGTCGTCGGCACGGTTTGATGAGAGCGTGCAGGTGAATTTTGTTCTGATGCTTCAGGTGGGCAAACCATAACATGTTAACGTAAAAAAACAGCAAAATTGCACAATAATAAACACACAGGGGCGGGGCTTGTGGACAGGCAAGCCAGGCAGTTGCTTGGAGCCCTCTACCACTCGGGGGGCCCCGGCCACTTATTTACAACAACGATTATTGGTAGGCCTGGTCTTTCAGGGAGGTTTCTGCTGGTCCCTGGACCTCACTCTGAGAACCACTGATCTGTTTTTCCAGTATTCATCTCAGATGTCCCAGAAATTGTGCATTTATGTGTGCAAAAACCAAATTTTTGTGGTGTGTTGCGGTTTTGTGGGGTGGGGGCCCCAGGGATTTCTTGCTTGGAGCCCCAAGAGACCCTGTAAACACAAAACATGAATCAGGTAGAATAAAAATTGTCTCATTTTTGTCATTCGGAAACAAGAGATGTTTGATAAATTGCTGGAACTTTCTGAGATAAGCAGAGCTTCAATCGTCTGGTCTTAGCTTTGTTGACATGTTTGGTGATATCCACCTGGTTCCTCTCTGCAGGACTTCAACAAGCTGCTGGACAGAGTCAATGTCGCCAAGGCCGACGCCAAAGGTGCCCTGGAACGCATCAGCAGCAACACCGACGAGCTGGACGACGCCCTGAACACCCTGAAAGGTAACAGACAGAGCGAAGAGACCGGCTGTGTTCGCTCTGACGCCAGCAGAACCGGACTAAACGTGACCCCTCGTCTTCCTCCGCAGGGTTTGACCAGCAGATAGACGGCAGCAGAGCTCTGGCTGACGCTGCCATCAAGCGTCTTCCCGGCATCAACGGCACCATCCAGCAGGCTGTCAGGAACAACGCTGAGACGCTGTCCCTCCTAGGAGACGTGTCTAATGATTACGACAGCGCACTGGGAACCATCAGCATGCTCGAGAACATGGTCAACAGTCTGGAGGTAACAATCAGTCTGCCCGTATAAACCGGTTTGACTCCAGTGTCGGACCCCCGCCCCGTGCTGACTGGCAGTTTGTCTTTATTTTTCAGGGAACAGCTGGATCTTTGCCGCCTCATGCTGGTCTGGTCAATGAAGCCACAAACCTGAACCAGGACACAAAGGATCTGAAGACGAAGGCGGTCGGTGCAGCTGAAGACCTGAACTTTGAACTGGATGCTGCCAGGAGGCTGGAGGCTGACGCTGAGCAGGTGAGCTGTCCACAGTGGACAGTGGAACGTAACTAAGTACATTCACTCAAGTACAGTGGTGAGGTACTTGAACTGGACATTGCCACCTCATGCCACTCTCTACTTGAATGGATGATCAAGTCATCTTTGCTGTGGGATCGTCTGATGTTTGATCTTCTCACATGTCTGATTGGCTGCTTTTCCTCTCAATGATCTCAATGTGTTTGTAATCATGTGGAGCTTTGGACTGTTGGTTGGACCAAACAAACATGGTGAAGGCGTCACTTTGTGACCACGTTTCTCACCGTTTTCACAACGTTTCCAAAGCAAACGATGGATGGATGGATGGAGAAAATGATCAGTGTGTTGCTGTGTGATGTTTCCTCGGCAGGCGGCTGTTGGAGCTGCTGCAGCTTTGAACAATGCCAAACAGACCAGAAACGCTGTGGGACAAGCACTGAGAGACATCAACGCTCTGCTGGCCAACATGAGTGAGTAAACTTTTCATAATTCAGAGCAGAACCCGGCAGCTGTGCTGGAGTCTCCTCTGCTTTGACGTCGAGCTGAGGTGCTGCTGTATCTCACAGCCGGGAGGTTCCCACAGAGGAGATCACCTCGCATCGGGACGCTGAAGATGCCGTGGTTGTGCTTTGAGTCATACGCTGAATGTGCTGATGTTTGATGAAGTCATTAAAGCTGTTTTTATGTTAAAATGGATCAAATCTCCCTGCTGCCATGGAGTATGTTAGCATTTAGCTCTCAGCTGAACAGCTCTAATAATCCCACTGCTGATCATCAACGTCAGCTCAAGAGCTGGACGTCACATTAACGGGACATGTCAAACAGCTGCAGAGACACATGCTGGACCAGTTTCCCGTTTCTGTCTGATCTCTAAGATGTTCTCATTGTTCTCCTCAGACCAGTCCGGTGTTGTGGACGAAAAGCGTCTGAAGCAGCTGGAGGACTCTCTGGCCGGCGCTCAGAGAGACGTGGAGGGTCAGCTGAGGCCTCGGCTCAGGGACATGGAGGAGCAGGAGGCCGCCCAGCGACGCCGGCTGACCGGCATCAACCTGGACATCGACACCATCCTGGGAGACATCGCGAACCTGGAGGACATCCTGAAGGCCGTCCCCAACGGCTGCTACAACAGCCCGCCCATTGAGGAGCCCTGAGGACGGCCGAGAGACACGTGACAGTACCAGCTGCCGAGTTCTGGTTTCACTGAGTCCAGATCACAATAAGAGTCGTCCCATTTCAGCAATAATCTGCGTTTCATCAGAGTGAGCTTTTGACTGATCGGCCTGTTGGTAAATTAATGATCACAACAATATGTCATTGTGGAAAAACTACGTGTTAATCATTGAAAAACTTTATTCATACCATCCTCCTGGAACAGTGGTTTTAAAGTGCTAAAGATGAGAGAAAGGCTGAAAAACAAAGTGAAGCTTTGATCGATAACTGTCAGATGAGCTGCTGAGCTTCAGTCTTCAGCGTTTTCACTCAGGCTGTGACTTCCAGCCATTTCACTGGTGAATCAACAAATACTTGATGGGTCCTGCTGGTACTTCAGTAAGAGCACAGTAGAAGAAAACAAGAGAAACAACCAGCATCTTAGAGGAAAGGAGGAATAAACGATGAATGATGCTCAATGTTTCACTGGTCCTTAATTCACGTGATTCAGAGGCTTCAGCAGACTGTTTGTTGGACATTTGTCGTCTCCAGGCTTCCTTACTAACATTTTTAATAGAGAAAAGCTCATGAATTCACATTAAGACCAAAGTTTTGTCTGTTTTTTGTCAAATGAATGTTCAGCATCATGCGAGTGACACACGAGGAGAACTGATACCTGATGAGAGGATGGATCCGCGTGTACGAAACTATACTTCATGTGTTTATATTCCTGAAGATGATGTGATGTATGTCAATGTAAAGATATTCTATTTATAACTGTACATACATCATTTTTTATTATTCTGGTTTTATTTGTTCTGAGTTGAGTCGTTCATGAGGCCGACCAGCAGAAATATTTCTATGTATTGTTACTGCTTTTTAATAAAACCTGCAGCACTTTTTTATGATTGACAGCATGTTTTATTCTCATTATTCATCACTTTGATAATATTTCTTGATTTGACATGTCGTATGAAGCGCTCAGTGAGGTTATGGAAGACAAATCCTGCCAACAAAAGTTAGGAATTATAGAATTAATTCTAATTACGATTATTTTATAGTAAGAATAAAACATATAGAAAAACAAGACAGGAGATGGAGTCCAATTAATAGAATAGAATAGTAACAGCTTCATCATCAGGAGGAGACGCGTCATCTTAAAATGAAGAGCTTACAAATGGAAGAGAGCTTTCTGTGATCTCAGGTGAATTTCACCTCCCTCAGTCCTGCTCTGCCTCTCCGACACACTCTCACCTCCAAAGGCTCTGCAGTTGTCGTCATTCTCCACCTGTCCACCAGAGGACCTCAGACTCAGTCAGCTTCCAGATACCTGACCCTGACACTGACCCTGACCCTGCGTACCTGCTCACCTGTACCTTCACCTGCCCGTTCCTGTTAACCTGTGGATTCTTGGCTGCTTCTTTCGTGACATCATTTCCTGTCTGCCTGTTTTTTACAGGTGAGTCCTTTTCCCTGCTGCCTCATACACACCTGTGTGACAGAGAACCTCCTCTCCAGCTTGCCTGTGGTCAGATTTGTACAGAGTAGACTTTAATGAGTCACTGTCTTCCCGTCAGCTGAGGCGTCGTCAGGTCGTCAGGCTGCGCTGAGAGCTCAGGTCGCTGCTGTCGCATCAGACTGTGACTTTGGTGTGTCGGCGTAAAGTTCATATCTATGAAACTGGCAGATTATGACTATTAAACCGCTGAAGGTTAAGCTGATTATTTCTCCACACACACAGCAGAGCAGGTTTCCAGAAGCAGTCAGTGTTAAACAGCCTGCAGTCTTTCTTTTTCGGGTTAGTTATTCTAAACCTCATCGTGCAAAACCTGACGATCCGTCTGTGAGGATTAACCCACATGATCGACCGAGCTCCATCCACCCATGACTTAATATCATTTTACCAGAGAAGAACCAGACGTTCAGTTCAGTTAGAGATCAGAGTGAAGGAAACGAGGAACATGAAAATCCATAAAAACGTGATCAGTCAGTCTCAGTTTAGCTTCTTCTTTCTTTGACGTTGACTCATCAGTTAAATGCTTTAATGCTGTTTAAATTTTAATAATGTCCTGATCTGTAATCACACAGCTGTGCTGAGTAACCCCAAACCACACACACACACACACACACACACACACACACACACACACACACACCATTTGTAAGAGTGCCAAACAAAGTTTACAACCAACAGAAGTCAACGAGAGCAGATTAACAGAGAAAACAGGTTCATTTTCAGCTACAACAAAAAGTGACCCCTCACACGCACACACACACACACACACACACACACACATGCACAGACACACACACACACACACATATACAGGAAACACGAACAAATGTACAAATCATTGCAAACAAATGTACATTTCACCTTGATGAGGTGTTGGGCTGCTGCACATTTCAGGGCGAATAGAAAATGGAGACGTGGTGATGATCCCCACTGTTTGTCACACACCATGTATTTATCTATATTCACTTTGTTTCTTTTTCTGTAAACACATTCACAACAGATCGTATTCTACCAAGTGATAAACATTCATGCCAGAACCAAACTGTCGAAGCATGCAGTCTAAGAAAAGCTAACAGGAGCACACGAAGAAGAAAAACCACCTTAAAAACTCCACAACAACAACAACAATGCTGCTGAGGATCGTTTTAGAAAAGTTCTCATCATCGTCATCGTCATCATCGTCATCATCATCATCATCATGTCAAAAGATTTTCCTCCCTGTCAGGTCTTTCAGTCCTCCTCCTCGGCTGTGTGTCTGTGGTCAGGTCAGTTTACTTTGATTAACGGACTCAGCCTGAAGCAGCGGTACTGCTGCTGCTGTCACCTGCAGGTTAGTGTACCTTCAGCTCTGATTCAGCGTGGAGGTTAAACTGTTGACCTGAACGATGACTGATGTGTCACTATGTACAGTTTGAGCTACAGAAGGACCTCAGGCTGAGATGATCTCCAAGTCTTAAGTTTCCTTCAAACACCACAGAAGAAGAAGGGCCTCATGCAAGAACATTTTAGCATTCTGGGTTTGGTACATTCCCACTGTTGCACCTGGACAGTGTCTTCTGTCTGATGGACACGTCCAGTTTGCACTATGGACGTCAATGGGCACTCCACGATGCCTTTTTTCACACCTGTCTGTGACCAGCATCAAGTTTTATTGACAAAAATGTCACCAAAGAGCACAAATATAAGAACTTCACAGTGACTTTAAGTCCTGTCAGACACCAGCAGACAAACGCATAAGAAGTGGCTATTTGACACACAACGTCCAGCTTTATTAGTTATTTCCAAAGTTTTAAATGTAGTTACAAAACAGAAAGAGCAGCCGCCCTCCTTTTTCAGACCAGACTCGTACTGGGCCTAATAACTCCATTCTGACACACACGGACAAAACTGCTGCTGTATTTCCATCATGGAATCATCATGAACGGAGAGGATGATGACTTTTAGCTGGGAGCTGTTGGCCTTAGCCTCAGCCCGTTAGCATGCTATCATGTGTAGCCATCATGTGCATATTAAAAAACCTTTTTGATTCTCCATTAAAATGAATTAGCAACAAATAATGAAAAGTCAGCAGTTTTCAATCAGCACATGGAGCTAATGTTAGCTTAATTAGCTAGCTAGAGACAGGTAAGATCTGCTGGCCAACAGGTGTCACTTCATCTGGGCCTAAACGGTCAATCTGCAGCTGTTCGTTTTGTGTGATGACAGGCACAGCAATGCTAACCAAGGTGGCGACTCTTAAGCGAACAAAACAGCACACTGAACAAAATATCAGCAAGTTTCCATCAAGCTTTACATAGTTAATAGTTCGTTATTTCGTCTTTCACTTTGAGTTGGTTTGGCTTCAGTTAAAAAGACTCATTTATGTACCAAAAAGAAAATTCTGAGAAAATTGGGGAATTTGAAGTTTTCCTAAATCACTCATACATGCCACTACTCGACAACGTGGCTGTTCGTAGTTCTTGCATGAGGCCCCAGAACCCTGTGGCCTTTTAGCTGAATGGCGCCCTGACGCAGAAGAAGAGTTTCCACCTGTCAGTCGAACGCTGAGCATGCCGGGCTGTGTGTCATGCACCCCCAAACATTAATAAAGACAGATAACAAAGAGAGTGAGGAACACTGCCGTCACCACTGCAGTGCAAACACACATCAAAGACACCTCTGCAGCCCTTAGGGATTTCTCTCCACCCCCCAGCTCATCCTGAAATGCCCCCACCCCATGGTAAAGTCACATGACACAGACAGGAGGGACTAATGCTGCTGTTGAAAAGCGACAGCTCAAAGAAGAGTATATGTTTGACACAAGACAGAGAAGGAAGGAAGTTTTAGTTTTTTTTTTGGGGGGGGGGTTATATTTATATAGGTGATGGTGGTTGCAGGTACCCCCCCCCCACTCTCCCTGTTCTCATGCGGGCAGGTTGCTGTCTCTATCCTGAGGCGTTGATGTACAGCTGACTCTGCAGGATGTAGTCGATGACGGGCTGACTCAGGTAGTCCACGACATGGCCGTCCCCGTGCTGCAGGGCCAGTCTGACGGGGAGGGGGCAAACATTCATTCAGTTTGGATTGTCCTATAACAAGCACGTATCTCCAAAACATCAAAGTCTTATGAGCTTAGAAATACAACCTTGTTTTCAGGTTTGTGGCACCAATGGATTTTTCAGCTAAGCTGATGGGTCCATAAAGAAACACGTGATGGTTCAGATTATCCATCAATTGTGGAGATCGATGACGCTCACATCGTCATAAAACCCTTATCTTCATTAAGTTAGCTTGAAGAACTACTGTGACCGAACACTGTTAGCAGGACCTGGGTTGGCTAGCCTGTTACAGAGAGGCAGACGTATCAGTTGGACATCAGCTTAATGTTGGTTTGTCCAGTACAGAGTTGGGTCCAGGACAGGTCAAACCTTAGCACAAAGACTGGAAGTGAGGGAACCTGTCAGCCTCTCAAAAAAGAAATGTCTTTCCTATGTTCCAAGGGTCCAGTTTTCCCCAGTTCTATATATGTACAGTATGTTTCCTCCCAGCGTGTCAGCGTGTTCCCAAACATTAACAAACATTAGCCCTTCTACTGTTTTCAGGTGAAAACCTTAACTCAAAGCCTGGGAACGCCGATACCCTGAGAGAACATGCACTTTCTGAAACATTCGAGTCAAGTCTGTCCTAATCACCAGGTGAATGTAAAAAGGACACAGGGTGCTTTTAGCGACCGTTAGCTTTGGAGCGTCTAAATGCTGAACTCATAGCTGTTGCTTTGAGCTCTGTTCACTCTCCTCTTATTTGCTTCATTTAACAGTAACTGCACCAAGTTTGATGCCCACCTGCTCTTGGTTGAGCTGACGATGGACATCGGGTGGCTCATCGCATCTTTCACCACGATGATGTTGTCCTGAAACCAAGAACAGAGATGAGGCGACACAGTGAAGGAGGACATTTCTCTCACATGCAGGGTAAAGATGGATGTGTGTGGACCAGATTTTAACCGCCACATTTTGCTCTGACCTTGTACTTGCGGAGAATGGAGGAATGATTCATAATCCTCTCTGTGTCGGCTCCATCACGAGGAACCACCACGATCCCAAAATCCCCCACGATCACCTCCGTCTGAAACCACAGAAAGTCGACCAGTCATTCCTCGGGGTGCGCTCACCGCAGTCGGAAGGTTTTAAGGGTCTCCAGTCTCACCACAAATCTCCAGTGACATGCTAATTATTGCTGCCGATAAATTAGAAACCGTCTTGACGAGAGAGTCCAGAATGGTTCTGATACAAATCCCTTCCCCTGAATGAAAGGTTTAACTTAATGTCCAGTTAGCAAACAAGCAAGTTAGCTTCCTGCTGGTGAGGCTAGTTGGTAATCTAACTGCTAACATTCTAGCTAGCTGGTAACATGCTTGCACAAGCCAGCCAAAATAGCTCACCATGCTAGCTGGCTTGATACCAGTTAGCTTCCTTGCTGACTTAACTAACTGGCACCAGTTAGCTTACTCGCTGAGTTAGCTAACTGGTTGCAAGCCAGCTAGCATGGTGAGCTATTTTGGCTGGCTTGTGCAAGCATGTTACCAGCTAGCTAGAATGTTAGCAGTTAGATTACCAACTAGTTGCTCAATTCCGTTCTTGCTAACAGCTAGCATTCATATTAGCATGGTGGTGTGCTTGTTGGCAGTGTGACAGAGAAGAATAATGCTGCATGCTATGAGTGATAACGCTTTCCTTGTGCAGCGCTTTCTTCATCAGTGACATAAAAATGACTTATTACGATAGCGTTCAGAGGAAAGAGCAGAGGGGCGGGGCTACGTGGTGATGGGGTGGGGTTATAGGTGGATGGGCGGGGCTACAGTGTGCTTACATCACTGTCCTTCCACAGGCCAGGGATGCAGAAGGAGTCCAGGAGATCACTGCCACACAGGAGCAAGATGCGTAACTCTACAGACGACAAACAGGCAGGAGGAAAGAGACACGTCCTCAGTAAACAACATGTTTACTGGATACAAACAAAGACACAGCAGGAAGGAAACACGACACACGAGTCTGTTCAGGGTCAGGTACTGAAGAGACGACTCACCGATCTCCTCGTATCTCATCGCAGTCCCCAGGTTAGCATTTTCATCTGATACAGCCAGACAAAGCAGAAAGAGTCCATCGTCAGTGTGAACACTAAAGGTCTGAAGGGTGCCGCTACAACAATGCCATTTTTTCTTATTTATTACATTTGCAGATAACTTTGTCCTGATAAGCTAAAGTACAGCTGCTGGCAGAGTCTCGCCAGTGGAAGCTCCTGTTGCTGCTCTGTGATCTGGACTTTTTTTTATTGGGCATTATTATGACTGGCTGCTCCGTTGGCCCTGGCAGAGTGAACTGTGCTTTATTGTCTGCTGTTACTTCCTTTGCTCTCTTCATCTTCATCTCGTGTCTACTTACCGACGAAGGTGAAGCGTTCGATGTGAGGGCGGACGCAGCAGATCTTCCCCAGACTCTCACTGACCTTCCCCCACAGTTTGACTGAGGAGAGTTTGGAGGAAAGTGAGGCACAACATCCCTGAACATCATCATCATCGTCATCATCACCATCATCATCACCATGATCATCATCACCATGATCATCATCATGATGGTGATGATGATGATGATCATCATGATGATCATCATCATCATCACCATCACCATCACCATCATCATCATCACTGTCATCATCATCATCATCATCATCATCATCACCATGATCATCATCATGATCATCATCATCATCATCATAATTATCATCATCATCATCATCATCATCATCACTGTCATCATCATCATCATCATCACCATCACCATCATCACCATCACTGTCATCATCATCATCATCATCACCATCACCATCATCACCGTCATCACCATCATCATCATCACTGTCATCACCATCATCATCATCATCATCACCATGATCATCATCATCATCATCATCACCATCATCATCATCATCACCATCACCATCATCATCATCACTGTCATCATCATCATCATCATCATCACCATGATCATCATCATGATCATCATCATCATCATCATAATTATCATCATCATCATCATCATCATCATCATCATCACTGTCATCATCATCATCATCATCACCATCACCATCATCACCATCATCATCATCATCATCATCATCATCATCATCATCATCATCATCACCATCATCATCATCATCACCATCATCATCATCATCATCATCATCACTCACTGGCGGTGGGCTTGTGACTCAAGTTGTTGTGGTTGTGGTAGATGGGCGGAGTCTGGTTCTGAGGCTGACCAATCACAGGAGTGGTTGATGGCGTGCTGACGTTGGACAGAATGCAGCCGGTGACTCTCTGAGAAACAAAGCGTTTTTATCAACACGTGTTCTCAGAAACCTTCTAACGGCCAAACGACAGACTGAATGCTCTGCAGGAAATGGGAATCAGGTTTGGTTTTTCGTGCTGTTGGAAAATGTTAGAATGTCACTTCATCTGGAATCCTCCAGGAAAAAAGTTCATCGTGGAAAGTCATTAAATCTAACCTGACAGACAGAAATACAGACTGTAAATAATAATATAATAATAATAAATATCTCCTCACCTTCATCAGGTCACGGTGATGCTCCAGCACGCTGCAGGTGGGCTGCCAGGTGTCCTGGTAACACTCCCAGGGGTCCACCCTGCACCAAACCAGCCAGAGCTGAAGCCTCCTGACATAAAGACTGAGGTGACTGAAGGTGATTCTGGTTTCTCACCTTCATAAAGGAATATAAAAGCTGTCTCACCTGATCCAATCAGAGGACTGGACAGCCAGCTGACACATGGTGAGACGATGTCTGCTGGGCACTAAACCCTGCAGACACACAGAGAGTCAGTCTCAGGTAAACAGCGTTAGCGACAACACCTGCACTGAAACACTGGGTCACCTGCTGGGAGGAAGCTCTCACGGCCGGCCGCCGCGACCACGCTCCTGCTCTGCGGGTGCTGAATGTGACGTCACGTGTTCAGGTAGTAACACACACACACACACTGCTGTCACTTCACACCACACACTGCCAACAGCACACAGGGTGAGGGTGTGTTAGCACGGCTGTGTCTGGAGGTAAACGTCTGATTCAGCTCACAAAACGCTGATTTCTTTAAGAAGAAGTTACAGGAGGCCTGAGGATGTAAAACCTTGAGGTAGGAGTTAACAGCCAATCACAGAGCTTCATTCTCTCAGGTGTGCCGATAGCTGAAGACCACAGTGGCGGGAAAATGGATCTTGAAGTCTGCAGGTTAAATGAATTCACTTTCAGATCCTGGATCAGTTTTGTTTACAGCTGCAGCAACGAAGCGTCTGAAGCCAACAGCAACTTTTTAAACCTTTTAAAGCATGAACATTCAGCTGGATGGTTTAGCTGCAGGTGAAATACTGACGCTGAAAATCACATCAGCAAAGACTGAAACTGTGTTTCTGTGCATCAATTATTCATGTTGTGTGTTTCTATAGAGGCAGAGCAAAAGTAGGACAAGAGCTTCATTAACTCCAGCAGGAAGCAGAGCAGAAAACAACAGCAGCTGCACAAAGAACGCAGCGCACAGGACGCAGTGCACGGGACGCTGACCACAGGACGCTGACCACAGGACGCAGTGGACAGGACGCAGTGGACGCAGTGCACGGGACGCTGACCACAGGACGCAGTGGACAGGACGCAGTGGACGCAGCGCACAGGACGCAGCACACAGGACGCTGACCACAGGACGCAGTGGACAGGACGCAGTGGACAGGACGCAGTGGACGCAGCACACAGGACACTGACCACAGGACGCTGACCACAGGACGCTGCGCACATCTGCTGCTATCCACTGCTCTGTCATCTGTAATGTGGTCAGCATATGAAACAGTGTTGTGGTCCTGGCCTGGACCGCATGTGTCCCCCGCTTGTCTCTCTCAGTTTGTGTCTGTTCTCGTTGTGTGTCTGTGGGCGTGGCCATACACCTGCATCTCGTCATGTGGTCAGTGTTTGACCCTGCTGCTCCAGCGGCTCATCGTCACGGCGTTCAGTCCGCCTGTGTGCTACGACTGCTCAGGCCTCCTTGTACCTTTGCTTCCTTGTGTTTCGCCTGTTGACCGACCACGTATCCACGTCCAAACCTCATCCTGTCTACCTGCCCGCTGCCCAGCATGTCCCAGCCTTTGTCCACCTGTCATCAGCCTCTCGTTCAGCCCTCGGTCCTCAGCCTGCATAACGTCTTACAGTTGATCCTGACGAACCTGCTCAGCCTGAGTCTGAGTTCTGCTGGTGGGCCACAGTCACTGCAGCCTGAGCACATTACTCTGACTACTTCCTGCTTCGACGAGCAGACATTTTGAAAATCGTCAGCCCGGAGCATCAAAGGTTTCTCTGATCGCCATCATGACTTACAGGTTTTCCGTAGGAGTCGTGCACCGGTGAGATGATTCCTCCGATCACGATGAAGCGACCCGTTTTGTGCAGATATTCCCTGGCTTTCTCTGCACGCACACACACACACACACACACACACACACACACACACACACACACACACACACACACACACACAAAGTTCAGGGAAGATAATGTGAAACACAACATGTTGCAGCAGTAGTGGAAACACTGGACTGTACAGTTACATGTACATTTAAGTACAGTTCTGAGGTATTTGTACTTTTTACTACATTTATCTCACAGATCAAGGTTTCAGATAAAAACACAATAAGCTTAAAAAACACACTTTTACAGATGAACGCAGGTTTTAACACCTTTTCGCCTCGTGGCTGCTTACAGTGAAACAGTGTTGTGGTTCTCTGTCATTTCTCTCAGTGATCAATAAAAACTGTCTTTTGCTTTGTTTGTCTTTAAGCCGTATGACTTCATACCTAATTATTCAATTTTAACAAGACATTTTTCTCACTTTATTTTGAATTATCACCAAATGTTTCCATCACTGGACAGAATCTACGTTTCTCATTAAGACACAAAGAGAAAACAGGAGATTAGGTCTGATTAAATCTTTGAACCAGGTTGTGAGTGCAGACAGACTTTGATGTCAGTGTTCAGGTCCTGATGACTTTCAGTCCTCAGACACGCTTCAGTCAGCATCGGTGAGTTCAGTGTTGTGCAGTGATGAATGCAGTGATTTAAAGAGGAAACAGCTGCTGACAGTCTGCTCAGTGGAGCTTTGACTCGACGGTTAGAAAGACGTCAGCATGACTAAATCTGAAACATCAGAACATCTGACGGCATCAGATGATCACGCAGATGATGCTAACATGTTAGCAACCTGCTGTGGATGAAAGCAGCCAACAGGATATAAAGTAGTTCAATGAGCTCCAGCTGAAACATGTACAGCAGTAAAAACACATGAATGCAGCAGGAGCATGAATCCACAGACAGCAGAGAGAAACGCACTGACAGGAACACTTTACTCACACACCTGGAGCACTTTTAGTACGTTTTGCTGATAATACTTATATAATTTCACTTGAGTAAGGTTTTGAACGCAGGACTTTTACTTGTAGTGAAGTACGTTCACGGTGTGGTATTAGCTCTGCTCAGAGAATCTGATAATATGAAAAATTGTGCAGCTTCAGATTTGAATGTTTGTTTTGTGCTTCATGTCTTCGATGAAATCAGATTTCGACCAAAGAAACATCATGTTGGATGTTTTGTGTCCTTCTCATGAATTTTCCTCCTGCATCTGCACCTCCAGCTGTGAGGGAACGCCTCGTGCAGAAGAGAGGCTGCAGAGACGGGGGAGCTGCTGGTGAAAATAGGTCATGGTGGGAACATGGCTGCTGAGCTGCTGCACCGTCAAACCCAACATCCACATCAGAGTCTGAGGAGGAGGCTTGACGTGGACGCAGCGCTCGCTCGCTCGCTCGCTGGCGTGTGGAAAGGTGCTTTCTGACCGTGGACCTTCACACATTCAAACATTTTGATTGAGCTTTTGGTGAAGACAGACATGTTCCACACACTCTGTCTGCGCTCTGATAGGTCACAGTGAGTCAGCTGGACGACACACGGTTGACTCTTTTATGATGTTCGTATTTGTTCATTGATCATTTTCTACGATGTCTGATCAGCCTTCCGTGATGGAGTCTGCTGAGACGTAACTCAGCACCTCGCTGGATGTAACTGTGAAGGTCAGGGAACTAGCTTTGGCCCTTCAGTCTGTTCTGGTCAAGACGTGAGCTGCTGTCACCACTAGTGGGCGCTGTGGGTGGTGGTGACCACTGACATGTTAAATTACTCATCTTTGATCAGGTTTGTAGATGTTTCGTTGTTACCAGCAGTGGCAGATGCCAGATCAGTGAGTGTGGATGGAGAGAAGAGAGTTTGGTGAAGCAGGTGAACTGGACGACACGCTCACCTGGTCTACTCTGGACCTGAGCTAGTGTTTGCACACGGCTCGTCGTCAAAGTAGAATGTGAGTATTGAACGTTCATGTGAGGATTTCATCAACGCTGCAAGAGACGTGATCCGAGAGACTTCCACCATCACCGCTCAAAGCCATGAAACCCCGTGGCACCACGTACTCACTACTACTGCAGTAATGCAGTAAAGACTACAATACTCATGTAACAATGTAGTAAAGAACACAGAGTACTCAGGTAATACTGTAGTAATGACCACTGAGTACTCATGTAGTAATGTGGTAAAGACTACAAAGTACTCATGTAATACTGTAGTAAAGCCAGAGTACTCATGTAATACTGTAGTAAAGCCAGAGTACTCCTGCAATACTGTAGTAAAGACAGAGTACTCGGGTAATACTGTAGTAAAGACAGAGTACTCCTGCAATACTGTAGTAAAGATAGAGTACTCCTGTAATACTGTAGTAAAGACAGAGTACTCATGTAATACTGTAGTAAAGACAGAGTACTCCTGTAATACTGGAGTAAAGACAGAGTACTCAGGTATAAATGAAGGGCTGTTATATCATTTGGTCCATTTCAAGCCCAAACTTCCTGAATGCATTACACACATTTCCTCCGTGTGTATTATTTTGGCCTTGTGTGATTCCGTCATTAAAGGGAAAATCAATCAAACTGAGACTGAAATGAGAGGACTTCATGGTGGCAGCCGTCATGACGTCCTGTAAGGCCGCAGAGGCTCTTTATGACCAACACATCAGTGATAACATCTGTTAAAAGTCTGTGAACTCCGTGAGATGATGGTTTTGTGCGAGCAGCAGAAGAGATGTTCATCTTCCTCTGAATAATTCATGTGCTGCTGTTTTAAGCCTGTCAGCTCCTCTTTAATGGCGCAGGAAGCGCCGCTGAGCAAGGCACTACCTGCTGCTGGAGCCTCCACACTGTCTGCCTGCCTGCCTGTCTCTCTGTCTGTCTGTCTGTCTGCCTGCCTGTCTGCCTCTCTGTCTGTCTCTCTGCCTGTCTGCCTCTCTGTCCGGCCTCATGTCTGAACCTGTGGCCGCTCCGTCAGGGACTCTTCGTTTGCGCGCTGCGCCACACGCCGCGTCAGGCCTGCGGAGCTTTAACGGCCCACAGTTCCGTCTTTTCCGTCTTTGAACGGGTTCAGACTGCGATGATCCGGCTCACGGTGGATTCTTCGTGTGTGATTATTGTGTTTTTGTCTGGTATCTACGTACTCTGCCGGACGTGGAGCCCTCGCCCATTTCAGCACCACCCTGCTGGACAGCGACCAGCACCACACGCCAAAGCTCGTTGATATTTTCCTCTTTTTTAGCTCAGATGTGTAACGTTTATCATTTAGGAGGTTTCAGGAGACCTTTATCCCGTAATAACACGCCTCCACCCTCCGCCCTCCCCCCACCCTTCCAGCGCAGATGCTCACCGAACATATGGATGTGTCCCTTGGTGATGGGGTTGAAGCTGCCGCAGGACAGCAGGATGACGTGGGTTTTGGTGGTTTCTGTCATGGTTTCTGTCGATGTCTGTCTTCTACCGTTTTCCTGTGTCCCGGTCCGGTCCGGTCCCGGTCCTGTGCGGTTCTGTGTTGCCGGGTCGTCGGTTGTTTGTGGCAGGCAGCCGCCGCAGAGAGAGAGGCGAGGTCGGTGCGTCTGCGGCAGGAAGCAGCGTCAGTGTGTTAAAGAGACACTCACAGCAGAGCATCCGACAGGTCACTGCTGATCACTGCTGTGTGCGGACACATCCTGCTTGATTTACGACTGACACTCAACGTGTTTTAGGAATCTGGGCTGTGTTCAATGTGTCCTGTTACTTTCACTTCAAGTACTTCTCCTGGCAGTACTGCAGTCTCCTTCTACCTGTATGTGCAATGACTCTTCATTATGGAGCTGCTCCTGTAGACCGCTGCCTCACAGAGATTTGCACAGATACTGAGCTCCACCAAAGAAAAACCAGCAGCAGCTCAGAGTCCTCAGACCTCCAGCAGCTCCACGCTCACCGAACCGAAGATGTGTGTGACAGTACACAAAACTAACACACATACAAGGCACAGTCTCAGGTAACGCTCCTTCAGGGGGCAGCGTGAGACTCTCCTGCTTGTCCCCACTCTGACTCCTGAAACACTGTCTCTGCTCTCTGATGTGCTCATGGGCTTGACATCTCTGGGTTTCTATCTATAAATATATTTAAATGCTCTTATTATTATTATGGTAACTGGGAGTCAACAGGGGACAGCAGCTGATCTTTGTCTTTGGGCCCTGAAGCAGCTTCGTAAGGCCAGAACGAGTCCATTGATCAAACATATTTTCAGCTGATAATCAAGAAAAGCTGACTGTGTTTTGAAATCAAAGGTCAGTGATGTTGGTGACAAACACTGTAGAAGAGCGTCAGTACTGTAGCGATGACCTTAAGCAGCACTGACAGCAGAGATCCACTGTTTTCTGAATGCACGGGACAGACGCTTTTCTCTTCACTTCCACGTCCGTCTGCAGAATCTTCTCCTCTTCTGGTTCTGACTGTTTGATGCTCAGCTGGCTGCAGGAAACATCCACACAGACAAAAATGAGTGAAGAGAAAAAGCAACCGCAGGGACAGAAGTGGGAAAAGCAGAACACAGCAGGTGAGACAGGTGAGACAGGTGATGTGTTCAACACAACCATGAGGGGGCGCCGCAGAGAGCAAAGCTGTTCTGATGTAAAACCCAAATAACAGCTGGTAACAACATGATGCTTAAAACACAGTGTTAGTTATGGCGCATTGTTTTGGTTATTTCATTATTCTTCTTTGTGCAGTTTGGAAACATTTTGAGAGAATTTCTGGAAAAGCTGAAATGTTTCCAGTGTCACAGCTGTTTGTAAAAATGTGTGTCAGTGTCTTAAACTGTGTGATAACCAGGAGCTCAGCAGAGAAACATGGACGTCAAGCTGACGGAGGCTCTCAGCTGTCTATGGAGGATCACGAATAATTAATTAACGTCTCAAAATATGACCTTTCATCTCTATAAGTATGACTTTCTCCTGATGTATCAGCATTCAGCCGGCACACAGCAGCACGTCACCTGAGCGCTGGTGATGGTGTCAGTACGACAGGTGGATGAATTCTGAGCCGTCAGGTATAAATGACGTGTGAAGTCCTCTGGACAGTCACTGCTCTGGACCAGGAAGAAACTCCTCCTCATCCTCTCTGCTGACGCCTCCTGACTGCAGCACAGAGTCTGTTGTGGGCTGATCGAGGTCTTTAATGATCCTCGCAGCTCCTCATCCTTCACCTCCTTCACCTCCTTCACCTCCTTCACCTCCTTCACCTCCTGCTGTAGAAGTCCTTTAGGTTTGTAAGCTGACATGTGATGGTGCGTTCACTGACAGCACCACCCTCTGCGGGCCATGTCAGGATCCCCAGACTACAGGAAGTGACGCTTCACAATACCAACTCCAAACTATTTATTTCCTTCTTTCATTCTTCCCTTATTATTTCATACTGATCATCCATTTTCCCAAACATTCAGTTTTATCAGCATTATTTTCTCTCCTATACACACAATTATACACAGAGACAAGTGTGGCATATTTAACAGATTTCCACTAAACTTCTGGGTAATTACACTCATCCACATCACAGTAACTTCGTGATATTTTGAATTACTGTGATTATGTGTGTTATTTCATGACCATCTGTTTCATTCTGTCTGTCTTTGTGTATTTTACCTTTGTTTCTGTAAAGTCATGGAAGGTTTTTTTCTGCACCAATAAACAATAACTAGCAGAAAATGGAAATACTCAAGTAAAGTGAAAGTAATCTACGTTACAGCTGTAACTGAGTCAATGTTGGCCACTCAGTGACTTTCCACCGCTGGGACGGACTCCAACTCACCAAATCAACAAACGTCATTTGTGTCATTGTATTTATTTTATTTTTGATATGGCCATGTTAACATTACTAATACTAATGTTATTACAAATATTACTAACAGTACAGCCCCCACCCCCCGACCCCGTTCACCCCCCCGTTCCGGGCTTCTGTGGGTCAGACAGGAACAATATGGCGCCGGGAGGAGCGTTAGCTTCTCGACCAGTCGTTGTCTGAAAGACCGGCTATCCGGCAGGATGAACCTCTGCGCCCAATATCTACGGTAAGCTCGTTGTGGTAACACCTGACCGTTCGCCCAGCGCTACAGGTGTTGCTAGAAAGGAACATTTTAAATCCACCTGGTCAATTGTTTTGTTCGGTTGCTAACGCTAAAGCTAGCTCGGCTGGTTTAGGGGACCACCCCCTTAGCAAAATGTTGGCGCTAGCTAGCTCACATATCAACAAACAGTCGATGCTAGCGCCTGCCGTCACCTCGCTCAAAGCTAGTCAAATACGTGGTATTTTCATACAAGCTGCTGTAGTTATAGGCAGATTAAATGTTTGCTGTCCGTCGTTGGTGTGAATTTAAGGCTAGATTTGTCCTTACCCGCCACAGAGAAATGTGTAACTCAGTGTGTTATTGCTAGTTAGCTTTAGCTTGCTAGTGTCTTTCTGCGTATGTCAGGTTAGCATTAGAGAACCGATGCTGTTCCATATGAAATGTGATTTGGGTTAATTAGCACCAGCCTCTTCCATCTTTAGGTGCCACTCAGTTGTTAATTAGCCACGTTTTAAGGGTTCCCGTCACTTAGATTAAGATGGAAACGTGTTGTAGCAGTGAGTGGTTGGTGTGAAGATGTTAGCCACGTTAGCTCACGGGTATGTAACAGATTGTTTGTATATAATTCGTCGCATTTCTGACCCAGAGAATAGTCTGAGCCCGATATCTCCACTGTTCCCTCTTGTAGACATTTGATACGAGCTGTTAAATATTTTAATGAAGTCTGTCGTGCTGTACGTGATAGTAGCTTCACAGTCAGGTTGTCGGGTTTCGGTCTCTGTCATTAGCTGTTAGCTTGGTTGGATAGAAGGAAGTGCTGTATGTTGCTCATGCTGTTAGCATGTGACGGTGAAGTGCTGCCATGTTGTCATGCTGTGTGTGTTTGCATGTGTGTCTCTGATGGACTTGCCTAACCTTCTCCTCTCTGTTTACATCCGAGCAGACAGGCAGAGGCCCTGAAGGCTGACATGACAGGTAGGTTTGCACCATCACCTCAAACACTTAGCTCAGTGAATGCACCTGTCCAATCTGTATCTGCACACTGCAGGTGGACACCTGCAGTCGTACTCTGCTGCTTTGTTAATCACATGCAGGCAAATCATGTGCCTCCACTTGTCAGCTGTAGTCCTGATCAGATCCAGTAGAGATACTTGTTGAGCACCGGCTCGTGTTTTCTCATAGAGCAGAGTGGACCCTGTCAAGCATTGAGAGTCGGTTGCAAACACTTCAGACCCTCAGCCTTGTTTACGTTGCGTTGGTTCACTTATTTTCTCACTTAAAGCAGCATCCACACATGAGATGAGGCTGTGTTTGAGAGTAAAGAGTGACGACAGAGGTGACAGCAGGTGTTTGTCACATCGATGTCAGTCTGAGATTCACCGTCTCAGAGATGAACAGCAGAAAATGATGTCCATGTGTCTTCTATTGTCCTTCTTTCTGTGAATGATGCTTTACATTGTTTAGTGGGATAAAAAAGGCAGACACATGTATGTGTACATGCTCAGAGACAGTTGGCGGTAACGAATGAAACCTTACACTCAGCTGATTTACTGGAGTTCCTGTCTTTATGACTGTGTGTGTTACAGATACAGATGTTTTGCTGTGTGTGTGATGTGTGATACACAGCAGTGTGTTGTAACGTCGTGTGGGATGAGGTGACGCCTCTTCATCACGGCGTCACTGGACCGAAGCGTCATTCTCTGTCGTGGACACGTTTGAGAAATTTAAATTGTTTAAAAGCAAACTTTTTCTATTTGTACGTTCACGGTTGTTTGTCAACATGATCAGCTGAGATGACTTTTTCATGATGGTCTCACATGAACTGAACCATGAATCAAGATGTCAGCAGGCAGATTCATTGATTATTGATAAAAATGTTCATTGTTAGACCAGGCGTGGTCCGTGTAGAGTGTGTCGCTCAGGTTTCATCGTTTTTGACTCGTTTCCGATGACAAGCGGCCGTTCCCTCGTCTGGAAGCTTCTTTGAAAAGTGTTCAGTGATTAGCTGATGAAACTGTTTTAATCTGAGCTGTTGATTAAGTGTCACTTGTGTTAACGGACGGCTGATGTTTGAAGAAGCTGTAAGAGCAGACCTGTGGATCGATTTGTTTTCCCACAGACCTCGCTGGTTGGCACGCTCTGAGTTTACCTATTTTCACCAGCCTGCGTGATGTTTGGAACAGAGCCGCAGCTTCACACGCTGGCTGGTATGAAGCCAGAGTGTCTGGTGGAAGAAACCACATTCAGCCTGCAGGCCTGAGCGCTCTGACGCTTCGTGCTTTGATGTGATCTGTTTTCTGGAGGCTGCCTCACACACCTGACACTGATTAAAAGGATCTAAACAGAAGACAGGCGTGTTTGGTTCAGTCATTCCAGCTGCTCCTCATTAAATCTGTGGCTTCTGTCTCCAGTCGCAGGTTTGTGTTTTCCTGCTCAAACATGGACTCTGGTTAGTCACATGGCTCAGGAGGGAAGGTCCATTAAAACAGTCATCATGTGTAGTTTGTGTGTGCTGCATAAGAGGAGAACAATCATGGTTGTTACTGTGCTAATGCTGCGACACCTAACACACCTGTTCAGCAGATACTCAGTTATTTTTCCATCTTTTATCAGATGATTAATTAATCAGGTAGTGAGCCAAACACCATTGATAGATCAGCTAATGATTAAAAATAATCCTAATTTGCAGTCGCTTGTTGTCAGTGTTCCTCAATGTAGTAAATGTTGTGATGTGAGGAGGGGCGTTCCAGCTCGGCCTTCATCCCACAACCTTTCACTCTTTGTTTTGGCTGCTTGTCGTCAGCAGACAGTGATGAACACAACGGTTTCTTAACAGCTTCCTCGTCCAGCAGCGTGATGAATGAAGGAGGATTGTTCAGCACCGGACACAGCCGACACATTTTCATGTCCCACATGGTTATTATATTATACTAATATGCATTCAGTCTTAATAGGCGTCAATTAAATTCAGTAGTTTGGAGTTTTTAGTCATCGGTGCTGATGTGAGACTCAAGCTTCAGTCTCAACAATAACAGTCATTTTTTTTAACGATCTTGCTTTGTGAATGCTTTTCCTCCACACATGCTTTTGTTAAATGTGTTCTAAACACAAGAACAGACTAAAATCAGCAGCTGTGTGATCTCAGAATAAATCAGAGCGATGAGGATTTTCACCAAACATCTGTGGACACGTTTGGTGAAGTCCAGGAACGTCCCGAGGTTCAGTCCTCAGGTTCAGTCCCGAGGTTCAGTCCTCAGGTTCAGTCCTCAGGTTCAGTCCTCAGGTTCAGTCCCGATGTTCAGTCCTCAGGTTCAGTCCCGAGGTTCAGTCCTCAGGTTCAGTCCCGAGGTTCAGTCCCGAGGTTCAGTCCTCAGGTTCAGTCCCGAGGTTCAGTCCTCAGGTTCAGTCCTCAGGTTCAGTCCTCAGGTTCATTCCTCAGGTTCAGTCCTCAGGTTCATTCCTCAGGTTCAGTCCTCAGGTTCAGTCCTCAGGTTCATTCCTCAGGTTCAGTCCTCAGGTTCAGTCCTCAGGTTCAGTCCTCAGGTTCAGTCCTCAGGTTCAGTCCTCAGGTCGCTGTGTTGCCGCCCTGCTTTCCACCACACAAGCCCTCCAGCTGGTTCACGCTGCTTCCTCTCTGTTTGTTAGACTCGAAGCTGGGGGCGGCAGAGGTGTGGACATCTCGGCAGGCCCTGCAGGACCTGTACCAGAAGATGCTGGTCACGGACCTGGAGTACGCCCTGGACAAGAAGGTGGAGCAAGACCTGTAAGCTGCTGCGCCTCCACCACAGGCCACACGTCACTGTCACACATGGAGGAACTGAAAGCACCTCGATGAGAAACCTGTGCAGAGTGAGTTGTGGCCGCTGGTCTTGATGGTGTTTCTTCTGTCTGCCTGCAGGTGGAATCATGCTTTTAAGAACCAGATCACCACGCTGCAGAGCCAGGCCAAGAACCGAGCCAACCCCAACCGCAGCGAGGTCCAGGCCAACCTGTCGCTCTTTCTGGAGGCTGCTAGCGGTTTCTACACACAGGTAGGATTCAGGTGTTGCTCAGGGAGAACCAGCAGAGCAACAGGTTCAGGTTCAGGGTTTGGATCAGAATGGTGTTCGATCAGTTCTAGTTCTGTTCATTGAATTCAGTCCTTTTTGAATCCTCGTCATGATTCTTGTCCAATCAGTTTTACAAAATCTAATATGCTGAAGTAAAATCACTTGAAGTTTTCTGCAGATTGAGTCTTCAGTTAGCAGTAAACTGCCAACAGTGTTGGAGTTTTGGGGGTCGAAGTCCTTCACATCGAACCTCGATGGTGTTCGTTGACTCTGTGAAGGAGCTTCCCTGTCAGCTGACGTTTGTGGTGTTCTTTTCCACTCGCTGTTCCTCCATTAAACGTCCTGCATGAGTTGATTCTGATGTGTTACGGCTGCCCGCTTCATCCCACCTGCTGCACAAAGTACCTTTGCATTTTAGAAAAGAGAAAAGGTGAAAACAGGTTTTCTACTGGAGATGAGCTTTGCCAGAATTGACCAGCATGATTATCAGTTTTGTCAGCGATGTGAAGTGTGTCTGTAGCCGTCTGTAGTAGACTCTGTGAAGCTCATGTTGTTGCAGTGCAGTGTCAGAGTGAAGGTAAAGTCCTCTGTCGCACTTCATGCAGAGTAAAATCCCACTTCACAGCATTGATAATAATCTAGAATATTACTTCAGAAACGGTCTGTGGGATGAAATAAGCAGTCAGGACCTCCTCGCTCCCTCTGGATAACTGCTGTGAACTCCTGCTCTCAGCTGCTGCAGGAGCTGTGCACCGTGTTCAACGTGGACCTGCCGTGTCGCGTCAAGTCGTCTCAGCTCGGCATCATCAGCAATAAACAGAGCAACACCAGCGCCATCGTCACCCCGCAGCCCAGCTCCTGCTCCTACATCTGCCAGCACTGCCTCGTCCACCTCGGAGACATAGGTGAGACCAGCGGCGGCCCCTCTTCAGACAGCTCAGCGTCGGCAGAGCCGACAGTGGAGGGAGGTCGAGTGTCCGCTCCTCATTTTATCCACGTTTCTGTCTTTCAGCACGTTACCGTAACCAGACCAGCCAGGCCGAGTCTTACTACCGACACGCAGCTCAGCTGGTCCCGTCAAACGGTGAGTCTGATGGCTGCTCTGCAGGCTGCCTCACATTTCTCCTGAGTGTGTGTTAGAACTGCTGCTGTTGGATGAAAACAGAGTTTGAAGCAGGTTAGCGGCTTCCCTGCTTCCAGTCTGCGCTGAGCTCGGCCATCGCAGCGTTTAAGTGGAAGCGCATGTCGGTTTTTGGCTTTGAATTTCCTTGTTGATGAAAGATGCTGTTCAAATAAAAAAGCCTCACTTTGCCCCAAATCTGATCCGTCCAAAGGATTTTCTGTGTCTCCTGATCATGTTCAGCCCCCGATGATGTGCCTCAACTCAACTTTGACAGAACAGGAGTCATTTCATTTTAAGATGTGATGATCACATTTTGTACGTTCAGTTAAACTTTATGAGGCTGATTCCTAAAATGTTGAACTCTTCCTTCAGCCAAGGAGAGATGTGAACGTTCAGCAGGTGAGACAGCCCTCAGGTGTTCATCGGCAGCCATGTTAGTTTGTGATGCTCCTCTGTGTCTCCTGCAGGTCAGCCGTACAACCAGCTGGCCATCCTGGCCTCCTCGAAAGGAGACCACCTCACCACCATCTTCTACTACTGCCGCAGCATCGCGGTCAAGTTCCCCTTCCCAGCAGCCTCCACCAACCTGCAGAAGGCCCTGTCCAAAGCTCTGGAGAGGTGACGCCACACACGACAGACACAGCTCACAAAATGTCCCACGTTTCTGTTCACGTTCAGTTTAAGTCACAGAAAAATGACCTGATGATCAGGATGGATTTGCAGCCGTTGTTTGTTGTTGTTCCCTCTGAGGAGAAAGCAGAAGCTTCTGGAGATGTGAGACTGTCTCTGGTGGTTTCTTCTGCGTGACGTCCTATGTCCTCTGCTCTCCTGCTGTGTCCCTGCAGCCGTGACGAGGTGAAAACCAAGTGGAGCGTGTCAGATTTCATCAGGGCCTTCATCAAGTTTCACGGTCACGTCTACCTGAGCAAGAGTCTGGACAAACTGGACGCTCTGCGGGAGAAACTGGAGGAGCAGTTCCAGGTGAGACGAAGACGTCCTCCAGAGCGTCTTTGCTCGTCCGCAGTGTGATTTCAAAGTACTCTAAAGTCATTGTCTGTGTGTGTGCAGAGGCTGATCCTGCAGAAGGCCTTCAGCTCTCAGCAGCTGGTCCACATCACTGTCATCAACCTGTTCGAGCTGCACCACCTCAGAGACCTGACGGCCGACGGCGGCGAGCAGAGCTTCAGCGGCGAGCAGCAGATCAGCTGGTTCCAGCTGCTCGGACTCTTCAGTAAGACGCACAGACGCACTGCAAACACTGTCCACGCTGTCAGTGCTGTGACTGCGTCCCTGTTCACATGGTCACTCAGACAGTGTCACTGGAACTATGTAGGTGTCAGGCATCAATGGACAGCCTGAGCCAATCAGAGCAGAGCGTTCAGCCAGTGTCTGTGTGTATGTATGAGTGTGAGCTCTGATTTTGCTGCTGACTGGGTGTGAAGTGACCCGAGCGCCGCTGTGACTCGTGTTTTATTACACTCAGACGCAGAGCAGAGAGCTTCACGCTGTCCATCACAGCTCACACACTCAGCTGTCTCACATGTCTTTCCTGCTGTGCTGAGGGCTGACATGAAGCTGTCCGGTGGTTGGTTGCTCATGGTGTTTGACGTCCTGTCCCCTCAGTGTCCTTCCTGGGTGTCATGTGCAGCCGTGCTCTGCTCAACAATAACCGAGGGGAGGAGATCATGGGCGAGTGTCCTCTGCCGGCCATTAAAGTTTCTCTGGACTGGCTCAGACTGAGACCCAGCGTCTTCCACGAGGCCGCTGTCGACCAGAGGCAGTAGTAAGCCGTCTGTCCTTCTGTCTTTTCATCAGTGCCGAGTTGTGTTTCTGCTGTTCAGTCAATGTCAACTCCTCTTCCTGTCTCTCAGCATCTGGCCCTGGCTGGTCTCCATCCTCAACAGTTTCCAGCCCAAAGAGGACGACGTGTCCTGTTCCTCAGGTAGGACACCCGCTGATATCGATTCTTTATCAAGTCCAGTGATCGATGTGAGCTCTGGTCTGAGTCCTCTTCCAGTCAGGACCAGTGATCCTGTCGTTTATTACGACATGACGCAGGTTTGTCTGCCTGCAGCATCTCAGGGAGCTTCTCACACGTCTGCTTCACCTTCAGTCTCTGTGGTTATCACTCCTTCTTAAACAAAGGAGTGGACCTCTCGTCACGGTGTGGACGCTGAAATGGAGCTTTTTGAAAGCAGTGAGGGATCAGCATCGTTGCTGTTGTATGTCTTTGACTCTCTGTGATCTCAGCCAATCATAAAAACACCTGGTGTCACAACAGCTGCAACAACGTGTCTTCTAGATGATGGCAGTCATGAAGGTTTTATTTTTTTGTTTGCCAACCAAGACAGAGCAGTGCAGTGTTTCCGGGCTGACCCACGCTGGCTCAGCCTGGTCGGAGCTTTGACGGCACAGTGTGTCACTTCTCAGAGTACCTTTGGGCTCTATTGCCTCTGACTGTGCCTTTGAAGATATCCTGTCAGTGCCACATTAACTGTGTGTGTTTGACTGTCAGATGTTTTCAAGCTGTTGTCCCTGAGGGTGTGTTTGTTTTCTCCTCAGTGATGCCCCTGCCAGAGGAGTTTGAGCTGCAGGGTTTCTTGGCGCTGCGGCCCGCTCTGAGGTACGGCGCTCCGGCGTTCAGTCGTGGGAAAATGTTGAGCCGTGTGCTGCTGAAGCAGTCACAGTGTTTCCAAGTGTTGACGTCTTTTGGTATTTCAGGTCCCTGGACTTCACTAAAGGTCATCAGGGCATCCTGGTGGACAGGGACGGCCTGCCGGTCCACACTCGGCACCAGAGACTCGTCAGTCTGGGCAAATGGGTGGCCGACAACCAGCCGGGGTGAGTGTTCATCTCTCATTTCCAGTTTGAGGATTTTCTGTTGTTTTATCACAGAAACTGATCTGTGGGTTTACGGCTGCTGGTTGGTCCTTTGAAGACGTCAGCTTGGACTGTGGGAGATTATTATGGACGTCACTCACTCATTAAATTTCTTTAAACAAAAAGATGAATTAATGGAGAAACTAATTATCAGGGGACATCAGGACAGAGCAGATAGTCCAGCAGGTGGAGACACTGCGTCTCTCTGCCTTATGTTGATGCTGCTAAAGACTTAGTGGAAATGTTGGAGCGGCTGTGGCTGAGGAGGCAGAGCGGTCGTCTGCTTATCAGGAGGTCGGTGGTTCGATTTCCGGCCTCTGCAGTCCACATTTTGAAGTGTCCTCGCTGCTGTGTGAAGTCATATGTACGTCGCTTTGGATCAAAGCGTCTGTAAATGACTGTGATTGTTAAGAAACAAGGTGTTTGATGACAGTCTTCCACCAGCTGCCGATGATCGTTTACCTTTTTGAATCCCTTGAAGGACGTGGACCGGCGTCAACGTGTCCCGCTTAGGACCTCACAGTCTGAGTGAGGTCAAAACACCACGACAGCATCTCAGTACCTCTGTCTCCTCTCTGCAGGCTGGTCCAGTGCAGAGTGAGTGAGGACGGCCTCCTCATCTTCCTCACTGACATTCCAGAGCAGGCCATCGAGGAGCCGCAGGAGAAGGAGGCGCCGGTGCTGCAGGAGTCGTCCAACGGCGAGCAGACGCCCAACGACGGTGGACACTCCGGCCTGAAGTCGGTCCTTTCGGCGGGGAAGACTCAGAGCTCGTGGCCTGACGGCGGCGACCGACCCGTCGTCACCTTCAAGGAGAACATCAAACCCAGAGAGCAGAGCCGCGAGCCGACGCGGAACCATCATCTGAAAGACAGCGGCAAGGAGCGCCGCGACTTCACCAAAGGCAACGGGGCCGCTGGGAAAGGAGAGCTGAAGAGGGACGGGAAGAGGAAGAGCGAGCTGAAGAAGGCCGGCCATGAGAAAAGCGCTGACCCTGGAAAACAGGTGACATGTGACCTCAGTGTTCAGCGACCTCAGCGCTGACGGTGCGTTCATGAGGCGTGTTAATGAAGCGGCCGATGACGATGTCACACTCGTTTTGTCTCGTTCAGGTGAAGGCGCAGACGGAGCTGAGGAAGACTCCGGTGTCTGAGGCGAAGAAGACTCCTGTCACTCAAACTCAAGCCACCGGCTCCTCCCAGTTTATCCCCATCCATCACCCGGGAGCCTTCCCCCCCCTGCCCAGCAGACCAGGTACACACACACACACACACACACACACACACACACACAGAGCTTCTGTCTGAATCACACAGGTGTCCACACAGGCCGCGCTTTGTGTAGTCAAGTGTCTAAAATTGTCCTTAAATGTCTGAAATGGTCCTCGCTTTGTAAAACTGTAGAAGACATTTCCAGTGAAAAGCAGCTGAACTTTCTGGACTCCGTGCTTTGTTCTCATGAGTCAGACATTTGTTTATTCTTTATCTCGATGACGCTGAAGATCACACAGCGTCAGTAAGACGAGGAAATGCAGTAACCTCTCTCTCTGCAGGTTTCCCTCCCTCAGCCTATGTGATCCCTCCCCCGGTGGCGTTCCCAGGGCTTCAGGTGAATCCGGGCTTCACCTTCTCCACCGGGGTGTCCGTCCCCGGACCTTTCCTCCAGCCGGGCGTCCACACCCAGGGTGGCGCCCAGGCCGGGAAGCAGTCCCACATTCCCTACAGTCAGCAGAGGCCCTCTGGTCCCGGTCCAGGTCAGGGACCGGGATCCTCGGGCCAGGGCTCGGGACCCATGAACCAGGGACCCTCCCAGGGCCAGCAGCCCCAGTCCCAGCCGCCCTCCCAGCAGGCCTTGCAACAGTCGGTCCAGCTGCAGGTGCAGGCTTTGAGCCAGCAGCAGCAGTCTCCCACCAAACCGGTCCAGCAGGTCGGGATGGGGAAGAGTCCACCTCACCACCCGGGGATGCAGCAGGTCAGTCTGTTGATCTTCCTCTCACGCTGCATACGGACCCAAACATCACCACCAATCAGAGTTAGGGCAGCCGGGACGATGCCTGATGGGCCGGTTTGTTCCTGCTGACGCACAGTAACCGAAAATCTGAAGCTAGGACAGTTTATGACCAAATATTCTTGTTGCTCTGTCCAGTGGTCAGAGCCTCAGCGACAGCGTCACAGTGCGTCTCTCACTTCCTGTCTGACTTCCTGTCTGCGGCCCATTGGCTCCCACTGAAGACGTAAATCTAAAAACAGAGAGCAGGATGGTGTGTGTGAGTCAGAATGAACTGTGTGTTCATGGTGGTGAAGAAGCACAGTGAGGCTCACTGATGTGCTCTATGGAGCTCCATCAGATGCACTCACTGCTGGTCTGAGTCCGAATGAGAATTGTATACAAAATAAAAGAAGACGATGAGCCGATTCTTCTCTAAACGTCTTTGTTTAGTCGAGTGTGTGAACTCAGACGGCCTCAGGTAGGTGAGCCCTGAATGGTGCAGTGGTGTTGACTCTGGCTGTGTGTCTGGTCTCAGCAGTACATGCAGGTCCAGGATCAGCCGGCTCAGATGTGGAACCAGGCTCAGGCGGCTCTGCAGAAGATTTCTCCCATGCAGATGTCCATGAAGCAGCCTCAGCAGCAGCAGGCCTTTTACATGGCGGCTCAGGACCCTCTCAAACTGTACGAGCACCAGCTGCAGCCGCCCGCCCAGCATCAGCTGTCCAACCTCGACAAGAAGATCAAGTACCCCAACGTCAAGATGCAGGACTTCTACTGGGAGCCGTCCTACAGGTTAGGGGACGGTCTGGCTGTGATGGCAGACAGGATGAAGAGGCCTCCGCCAGGCGGTATCTGCTCTGAGCAGGACCCCTCCGCTGGGCCCCGGGGACCCCCGTTTGAGGTGAGCATGTCTCAGGTGATGGTGAAGGAGGAGGTGGTCCTGTCCTGCTGTCTTTCTGTCCCTCTGCTTCTTTTTCATGCATTGTTTAGTTTGTTTTTTAATTTATTTGAACAAGTCGATGCCAAAAACCAGCCGGGGCCCGCAGCTGTGTGGGATCCGTCAGGTTATTGGTTAGCAGAGGTGGACGCATCATGTGGCATGGCGTTAAGACAATGTCCAAGGAGACGGTCCCTCAGACGTTCGGCTCAGGTGTGGTGAAGCCGTCACCAGGACTCAGCACTCATTTGTTGATATGTGAACACAGTGTGATGGAACAGAGGAAGCGTGTGTGGACTGAAGCAGGGAGGGGACAGCAGGGACAGTCTGGACTGTGATCGTCAGCCTCCATCTTATTCAGGCTGTCTTCTGTGTCTCTGCTGTCCTCTGATGTTGAACTGGCTCTGATCTGATCTGTGTTTAGCTTCAAGCTTCTGTAGCGTTGAGCATAACTTTCCTTCTTTCCACCTCTGTCTTACCGGCTTGCCTTCTTTCTTTTTCTTTTTCTTTTTCTCTTTCTTTTTCTCTTTCTCTTTCTCTTTCTCTTTCTCTTTCTTCTTCTTCTTCCTGTTGTTCTTGCTTCATCTCTCACCAGGACAACAAGAGCTCGCCTCTTCTCCCTCCTGACCTGTTAAAAACTCTAGCAGATTTTGAGGAGGAGGAAGAGCTCGTCTTTACTAAGCCTCCTGATTTCTTCCAGGCCTTGGCCGGCCCTCTTAGCACTGCTCCTGGACCAAACATATTTGTATGTAGCCCTGTCTTCTGCTTCCACCCCCCCACCCCCCCCGATATCCAGTCCCATCCATCCAGACCTAAAGCCACACTCTGCTCATCATGTGCCATCTCTTTTCTTACAGAGCTGCTGTCATTCACATCTTGTGACTTTAGTTGTTGTGTAGAATAATGAAAAATCTCAAATTCAGGCAAAGATATTTAAAACATGAATATTCACAAATCCGGTCCTCAGACATGTGAGTCTGGACGTCCACTGAAGCTTCGCTGCTGCTTTAACTCACAGCAGGGCAACAAAATACTGAGCCAGTAATTCTGTGGGAGTTTTGACGTGAAAGATTTGTGGGGGGGTGCTGACAGCTGAACGTCCACAGTCTGTGAGCACGTCGGAGGAGAGGTGGATTCAGGATTTACGTTCAGATTGTGGCTTTAAATGCATGTTGAGTGTCCTCGAACAGTGACATGACGTCTCCTGGAGACAGGAGACTTCACGTGAATTGAACCGTGACGGACACAGAGAGTCTGAGCTGGAGCCCCGCTTTGACACATGATGATGGTCATGAGCAGGTCTGTGGAGAAGACCTGTCTGTCCCTCTGTCCGTCCCTCCGTCCTCTGCACACAACGCTCTGCTAACACCTGCGATTCGTACGACTTCCTCTCAAGCTGAATATTTCCAGTTTATGAGACTCGTGTGTTTGGATCACTTGCGTCGCCTGCCATGAATAAACACGCGTTGCGTCTTTGCATTGATGTCATTTATAATCGCTTTGCGTGAAAAGTTTGCTTCACGCTTGGTGTGAAGTCTGCTGTTTCCTCTTCACGGCTGTGTTCCCCTCACAGCGTCTCTGAAGCGGAGAATTTGCACAGGCGGTTTTATTTTGAAAACCGATGCTCTGTGTCTGACTTCCTGCCTGCTCTGTGCAGTGTGATGCAGCTTCCGTCACCGTCGTCTAAGTGCGTATTTTAAGGCCTCCGTGCTTCGTTTGAGACGCGCTGTGATCATCGCAGACGCTCGTGTGGCAGCAGGGACGAGACGCAGCCGTGACCGGTGGGCTCGAGCTGAAAGGACCTCGGTGGTCCTCCGTTTTTCTCCTTTAACCATCCAAAACACATCTAGATTCATGATAAGTTCTCCTCTCGAGCAGCTGCTGCTCAGTGGAAGGGCTCCAGCTTCAGTCGCTTTGGTCGTTGCAGACGCTCTGACGTGTTCGGCTTCTTTTGAGATGAGATTGAAACCGAGCTTTGTTTGCGCAGCACAGGTGATGAGAGGATGAATAGTGCAGCTCAGCTCTGCAGCATGTGTGTGAAAAATGTGTGTGCGTGATGTAACGGCCGCCGTCCGTCGGTCCTCATCACGTCTGTCCTTCGTCTCTGCAGCTGCCAAACCAGACCAGGATGGAGAGTGGTCCCGAGGTGGTCAGCCAGTCGTCCTCTCTCTTGCCTATATCTGGCTTCCCCATGCAGGTCAGACCCCCCCATCTGAAAAGTTGGGCTTCGTCACACAAACACACACCTGCACACACTTCTGCCTCCTCGAATACCACAAAGACCGAAGACACGGTCAGCCTGCACAGGAGCATTGTCAGAGACGGCCTGCGTTTCCCATAATGCCTGCTGGTGCTGGTCTTTGTGTTGGAGACTGACTCTGAACAGAGACACACACACACACACACACACACACACACATATGTAAACATAGGCTTGAATTGTGGAGGTCAGTGTCAGACGATCGATATGTGATCAGTGCGTCTTTGTCTCTGATCAGAGATCAGTCAGTAGCTGACCAATCAGAGCTGTGACTCCATGTGTTCTGTGTTCAGGAGTATAACCAGAACAGCATCTTCAGTCAGGCCTACGGCAAGAACATGCCCCCCAGCTCCAAGCCTGACGCTCCCATGATGCACCAGGAGCCGTCCCTCTACTCCCTGTT
>JBBMOE010000135.1:163656-171309 GCA_037975065.1 Chaetodon trifasciatus
CCCGTTCTGACATCGCCGCTCACCTGAGGAGAGGTCCAATCAGACGTAGCGATTTAAAATGGCTGAGCAGGTGTGCAGGCTCTTTAACTGGATCTGTCGAATGAGCGAAGCGGACTGAAACGTTCAGCGTTTCCCTCTGAACTCTGATTTCTAACTGTTGGCTGATTCGACCTCGAGGTCACGTGACGCCTCCATTCAGGCAAGATGTCCCAGCAGAAGCACGTGAAGCGCAGAACGCAGTACAGTGTGGTAAAGAAACGCAGTAGAGTGCAGTACAGACACCGTAGAATGCAGTAAACATACTCAAAAAATCTGCTTTCAGCTTCTGGAAACTGTATTTCTGCGTCGCTCTGATCATCAGGTCACGTGACCTCATCAGATTTGTCTCTTTCAGACGTCACACTCTTTTTTTTTGTGTGTGTGTTTTTAGGCTGCTGTTGAGTCCCATCAGATAAGACACCTCCTGTCTTCAAAGAGACCACAGGGGCTGATGGGAAAAACCTCAAGCCGCGTTCAGCTGCTGCCGCTCGCACTCGTCTATAGAGAAACCGTTCAACAGTTTTTGTACGGCTGTTTTTCATCGTGTTTACGTACCACAGTGACTGAAGTCAGTCTGACGCTTCGACAAAAACCCCTCGACCTTCACAAAGTGTTTGAGCTGTACAGCAGCAGCCGGAGCCTCGGCCACGTCAGCGCTTTGGAAACAGGACCGTAGAAAACTTCTAAAAACTTGCTTCACTGGTGGTCAGACTGGGACAATCCCAGCAGAAATGATGGCTTACAGCAGCTCCACGTGCCCACGTGTCACAACACATTTGACATACGCTGATAATAAAACGAAATAACATCAGAAATCCTTCAGAGAGGAGGTCAGCTGATTCAACCCTCAGTGAGCCTGAAACACCTGATGAACAGACCCAGAGTCAGCTGAGCGGCTCGGTTTGGACAAACATAACAATTACACAGAAATGTACGTTTTAACAGTGTGTCTCAACAAAAAGGCCTTTTATTCTATTCCATAAATATCTAGATTTACGTTCAGGCAGGTGTTCATCATTTCAAACTGAAATGTCCAGATTTGCTCCGAATTCCCTGATTGGCTGTAAAATGACCCACTGAAGCGGCAGAACCCCGTTTTCAGACTTTCATTGGCTGCGCGAAGCGTCCGTCATCTGCACAGTCAGTTGAATTGGTTCGATGAGAAGAGAACGCCTCTTTTCAACACGGACTCTCATTGGCTATTGTCAGCTGTGGAGATGGAATGGAAGATCCCAATTGGTCAAGTGAGGTGTCAGTCGAAAGGTCAGCGTGCAGCAGATTGGACGCCTCTTGTGCGTCTGTGGCCTTGTTTTCTAGCATGAATCAGGTCTGTAATCTGTCAGTCAGAAAGCAGCGACTGAGCTGGGCGTGGCCACCTGCCTCACCTGCACACCTGTGGCTCGTCACGATTCCACCTGCAGCATATTTAAAGCTGGGTCTTCACTGCAGACGCTCAGTCGTCCTTCGTGTTGCTTCGTCTCCGTCTGATCCAAACACCGTCTGGATCTCCTGCCGTAAGTCAGCCACGTTCAGTACAGCTGGCATCCAATCAGAAGGACGAGGCGACGGAGCGAGCCAATCACAGCTTACTGGGGTTAAAATGTGGAAAACATGGAAGGTTTCCAACATGAGGACTTGGTCTGGTGAAGAATAACTGACACAAACTGAGTTCAAGCCGCAATGAAGCATCCCTAAAAGTCTTTAGCATGCTAACACGCTAACCTAAGTAGGTGAATGTTATAGGTGCTAAATGTCAGCATGCTAACATTGTCACTGTGAGCATGTTAGCATGCTGACATTAGCATTTAGCTGTCTAACAAACAGCCCAGTTTTAATGAGACTTGTCTTTTTCAAGCTGGACACTTGGACATACGTGTTCTTCTGATGGCAGACTCTTTAATGATGCAGTGAGGTTAAATCTGCTCTTTTTAACAGGTTCATGTCGTGGAGGCGACGTGTTGTCATCGCAGCAAAAGTGTTTTTTGTTTTGAGACAAAATTTTCTCATTTCATCAAAGAAACGCTAAAAGAGATAAAAGGAGACAGCAGTGGGAGTCATGAAAGACGTCCGTCGGATCGGGATATTTGCTGGAATCTGAACTCTGAGCAGCAGCTTGTCGTCAGCAGCTGTGGGAGGTTTTTGTACGAGGTTTTCTCACTGTGTTGGGGTGGTTTCCACACTGACTGAACATCCACACACAGCTGAACAAAAACCTCCCGTCTCCTCTAAACTGTCTGTTCTCGCTCAGAAAACATCCAGAATCCACTAATGAAGGATCAGACTCACCTGTGCTTCAGGTGAGTCCTCAGCTGCTTCTTTTCTGCCTGGAATCCGTCACATTTCTTCACTTTTTCCACGCTTTGTGTCGGTGCTGCGCTGCTGTCTGTGCTGCGAAACGTCGAATATTCTTTCATTCAGCAGATAAACACACGGCTGAGGATGTCTGAGTGTGTTCGTCTGTGTTTTACGGCTCAGAGAGCGTCAACCTGAGGTGGATTTAACATTTCTGAGCTTCTCTGAGGAGGACAAGCAGCTCGGAGGTTTTTGTATGAGGCTGAATCACTGTGATGCTTTAGTGTTTGGGAAAGCCATCCAGCTCACGGTTGAAGCTGAAGGTAAGAAAACACACTTTTTCCTTGTTAACATCAGCAGGATTAATCATGTTTTCAGGGTCTGAGCGGTTTCGGATTTCTGTTAAAGCTTAAAGTTAAAGGATCAGTTGATGTGAGACATCGAGCTGCTGTGAGGCAGCTGCAGACGTCCTGAAAGACATCGGTCAGACGTACAAAATGTGGATTTGAGACAAACCGGCTGGTGTTCACCCAGCTGGACGTCCCGGAGCGTTTTCTGTCGTGATCTGGTACCTGCAGCCGTTCAAGTCCAGCTAACTGTCTAACCGGCTGTAACACGGCGAATGATGACGAACAATAATGAAAAATCTTCATCTTCAAATCCTCTAAAAATCCTGAAGCAGCGTTTTTAAAATGTGCAGACTTCTTTCTCTTGTTGTGTTTTGTCTGCAGAAAAAAAGCACAATTCAGAGTTTTAATAACAACTGTAAGAAATAATGAACATTTAGAAAAATCAAACTCCAGGTGTTTCTCATGAAAATGACAAAGAGCCTGAAGTGATCACTGGTGGAGTGTTCAAAGGCTTTAAAAGGAAAATCTGCCGAAACTCAGATATTTGAATTCAGAGTGACTTACTGAGTCCTGACATGTTTCTAAAGAAGTTCAGTTTTGTCGTCTCAGAGGCGTCGTGATGTGTTCAGACTGAGGGCTCTAATAATGAGGAGAAGTACTGACATCGAGTCATAAAAAGTTAATTTAATGCAACTACAAACAAGAAAACAACTGAAAGTGAAAAGCTAAAACGATGACGTCCTCGATTCACTGAAGGCAGACAGCGGCTGGATGTCCCGAAAAAGTCTCTAAATATTTTACTGAAATGTGATGAACGAAATGTTTAAATCATCCAAATGTTTGAAGATGTGAGTTCTTGTTGCATTTCTCTCAAAATTCAGACTGACAACAACAACAATAATAATAATGATAATAGTATGAAATAATGAAATGCACGTCAAAGTATGTTTATATGTAAAAGAAAAAACTAAGTATTAAATTCAGTGAAGACCGAACTGGAGGAAAGTCCTGAGAAGTTGCTGAAGGTTTTGAAGATTTAAGTGGCTTTAAATACTTAGACAAATCAAATATATCAGCTGTTAAAGTTCATTGAAAAGTGGTTTCTTGGTGCATTTTTCTCCCAAATTACAGTAATTATGATTCATGCTAAAGTTAATTTGTATGTTTCTTGTCTTTTGTCCGCGAGGAAATCGACTGAGTAATTAATGTATCAACACTCCTACTCGTAATAAATACTACGTTACGGACTGCACAAGAAAATGTAAAAATGAAAAAGTGTCGCAGAGATTTTGTCCATCAAATGTATGAAAAAGATGAGAGCAGTATCGTCTGCATATAGACGAACTTCTGAAATGTTAAATCCTGAATGATTGCATCAAAGAGTCTGAATGAATTTGGAGGTTCGTTGATTCTTATTGTCTAAACTACGTTGTATTAAAGAAATAATTCACCACTGAACCCATAGATTTAAAGTCTTTAACGTGTCTGCTGTGCTGCTCATTCTGATAAATCTACGACTGCTACTACTAATAAAGTTTATTGTTATCAATCGCACAATGAAGCTTCACATAAAAACCACTCGAGGTAACAATATAAAACGGACGCAGATGAAAAAGCAGCAAAGTTAAAATAGTGAAGAAATGTTAAATCCGTGTAAGGAACCTGGTTTTCATCTGCTTTAAGTTTCCACGGTGACTGAGCTCTTTAAAAGTCACAGAAACACAAAATGTGGTCTTCATAAAATCCATCGGTCTCCTGCTTCAGACTGAACTGTTTGTGTTCAAAGAAGACGGATTTAGATTCTTTAAGAATCAGCTGCAGAGCACAGATGGATGTTTTCATCCGTCTCTCTGTCCCAGATTTGTCCAATGTGAAACCGACCCTGTCCATCCTGAGTGCTCTGCAGCCTGAGGGGGCGCCACAGGACACACTGGCTGACGAGGTTTGTCTGGCTGCCGGTTTCCGTCCGAAGGGAGGCCAAATGGTTCTGAATGTGAACGGTGGTCAGGTCAACCTGAGCACCGACAACGCCGTTCTGTCCCCGACTAAGAAAACCTACTTCTATGCCGGATTCATCAATAAGACCATCTTCTCCTGCGAGCTGAAGGACACCGTGACCGGTAAGAGAAATCCCACGACAGTTCAAAGATGAAACTCAGATCTGCTTCAGCCTCTCAGCATTTATATATACAGTATCGAGTTCACGTTTTCCAAATCATCACGTTTCCACTCACTTTTTTCAGCGTGAATAAAAACAGACATCCTGATTGAGTTCTGAAGAAAAGCTCAAAATCGATGTTTTATATGAACACGTGAACTCTGAACATGTGACGTGCTGTTGAAATGTGATGAATTCACTTGTTCTTATGAGTTCTGAATGATTGATTACTGATTGATTCTGTCTGTTCATCCAGGTCGTAGAAGACGCTGAATGAATAATTATTAATGTTGTGTGACCGATGTGTTTTCTGTTCTCACCATGCAGCCAACAAGTGCGCCAAAAGTCATATAGGTGAGTCGACAAACACACCTGACGGCGCTGCTGCACACAATCAAACAGCAGCACGAAATGAGACCGTCCACTCCTGTGGGCTGAACAAGACAGTGGCCAACAACGACAATGGTAAGAGAAATCCCACGACAGTTCAAAGATGAAACTCAGATCTGCTTCAGCCTCTCAGCATTTAAATATACAGTACCGAGTTCACGTTTTCCAAATCATCACGTTTCCACTCACTTTTTTCAGCGTGAATAAAAACAGACATCCTGATCGAGTTCTGAAGAAAAGCTCAAAATCAATGTTTTATATGAACACGTGAACTCTGAACATGTGACGTGCTGTTGAAATGTGACGAATTCACGTGTTCTTTTGAGTCCTGATCGATTGATTGACTGATTGATTGCTGATCGATTCTGTCCGTTCATCCAGGTCGTAGAAGACGCTGAATGAGTAATTATTAATGTTGTGTGACCGATGTGTTTTCTGTTCTCACCATGCAGTCGACAAGTGCGCCGACCTTCATCCAGGTGAGTCGTCAGACACACCTGAGCGCCCTGCTGCACGCCGTCAAACAGCAGCACGAGGCGTTCAGGTGTTCCTGCCTGTTTCAGGCTTCAGCTCCTTTCTTTCATCCGGCTGCTCGCGCTGAACAGAAGCTGAACTCTTCGTCTCTCCTGTGCAGAGAAAGCAAAGCTGAACTCCTTCCTGCTGCTGATGAACGGAGTGAGGGTGGTCTTCATCAAAACTCTGGCCTTCAGCACCATCTTCACCATCAGAGCTGTGCTCCTCTAACACTGAGACCAGGCCAGCTCTTCCTCTTCCTCCTCCTCCTCCTCCTCCATCCTTCAGAGGGAAGCTGTGGATCAATGGATCGATGGTTTGATGGATGTGAGGCCTGAACCGTCACTGCGCTCGCTGTTTCTGTCTTTATGTTTGATGGAGTCGACAGTTGGCCTTCAAACGCTGCAGATATTCATTCGTTCATCATAAACATCAATCTGCAGATTTTCTCTTTTTATTGATCACGTTTCTTTGGTCATGTGATCTCTTTGCTATAAAACGCTTTGATCTGCATTTCTTTGTATGATACACAAATAAAGTTTCTTCTTATTAATCTTAATGTTAAGAAATGGTTGAAAATATTGTCTGTTTTATTTCTAATAAAGTTTTCAGCTGCTGTACTTCAGGTTTTCATGTCTTCATGTGTGCAGTGAGTCAGTGAATCAGTTACCTGTGTGTGTGTGTGTGTGTGTGTGTGTGTGTGTGTGTGTGTGTGTGCGTGCAGCAGCTTCATCACTTGAAACCACATGTCAACAGAAGCTGAAACCGTCTCAACAGTCGGAGCTGACAGTGCAGATAAAGATCAGACAGGAAGCAAACAGACAGCGGCTTCGTTTCGCTGCAGCAGAAACTCTTCAGCTCTGCTTTTCACAGCCGGACTCTCGAACTGTTTTTACTGTGAAACAGGTTTAGAGACACTGACATTAAAGAGTTAAAGTCTGCTGTCAGCCAACATTAAAACGTGAATGTAAACGCTCATCATGAGCGAGACGTCACAGGCGGCCTCTCAACGCCACCGTTACGAAGCTTTTTCACCTTTAACCCTCGTGAAGTTCAGCCGCCTCAGTCCTGCTTTCTCTCATGATTCTGGTCTCATTTCTGGTTTTTAAGTTTGTAGTTTTGTTATTCAGAGAATGCAGGAAGGGTGGAGCCATTACTACGTCAGTCAGCTCACATCCATCATGATGCAACACATGAATCTACCAGTTATTACGGTTTTCTGTGATTTCAGCAGTGAAATGTCCAAGAAGCAGATTTGTGAATTCATCAGATGTCATTTCTACCTGAAAGAAGAAGAATATGATTCTGTTTGATCTTCCTCTCATTAAATGAGATGACATTCCTCTTCACTGTCATCATCATGAGGCAAGAAAACCAGAAAAACAAGAAAAGACCAAGCATCAAGACATGCTGCCATCTGGTGGACGACAGTGTGACTGAATGAATGTTTTCACTTGCTCATTCGATGTGCAGTGAATGAGCTGCAAACATCAGCCCAAACCTCTGCTGTGGAAACAGCGCTCTCACCTCATTGGTCTATTTGTTTCTGAGGACTTTGGACTTCAGACTTAATGTTTGGTTAGTTTGGATGTTGAATCTGACCTCTGGACAGTTTTTACCTCAAAGCTGCAGCAGCTGAGCCTGAAGCTGTTTGACACCTTTAACTCTGTGAAGTTAATACAAACCATTAAAGTCTCACACACACGTTAGCTTACATGCTAACTGTGATGAAACCCATTCAGTCAGACGCTGTCGTCTCCACAGTGATTGGCTGGTCAGCAAAGCCCAGATTAACCACAGAACAGACCAGAGAACCACATCAGTGAGCCACACACACGTTCCTTCAGCACCATGAACACACACACACACACACACACACACACACACACACACACACACACACACACACAC
>JBBMOE010000135.1:201254-237794 GCA_037975065.1 Chaetodon trifasciatus
ATAATTATATTATATTATATTATATTATATTATATTATATTATATTATATTATATTATATTATATTATACATCACATGATCGTTATCATGTTCATTTGGTGTCATTTTGAGAGAACATGATGCTTATCAGCATTTTTCAGTGTTGAACTTGAGATACAAATATCATTGTTTGCAGATGATGTGCTTAAATCCGTCACTGTTTTGTGACACATCAGTTATTGTTGTGAGGACACACAGTGTGAGACTGGTGCTGGGACGGCTGGCTGGAAAATGTTCTTTGGAGAAGGAATCCAGCTGACTGTCGAGGCCAGTGAGTGTTGCTTTAGCTTTAATTTTCATTGGATATTTGCTCTGCTGTGTTCATTGGATATGATGAAAGATGGATTGTTGGAAGACAAAACTTAAAACTCAGCTCATATTTATTGAATATTTGATTAATTGGTAGGCAAAGTTAACATTTTAAAGGACTTTCAGCAGCTCGAAGTTCACTGAACACATTTCTGCTAACACTACCGTTGTTAATCACTTATTAAATGTGAACATGCTAACCTCTATAGCCTCATTTCAGTCACTTAAATGTTCACTGGAAGCTAAAATACAAATAAAAAAAAATAAATGTGATGAATTAAATGAAAAAGAGTGATAAACTGCATCACTGATGTCACCAGTTTAGGAGATTTTCATACTTTTAAATTCACTGAATGGTGATATGAATTGTTGTTCAGCACCTTTGGATAATATTTTCAAAAATGCTAAAACGTTTGCAGATAGGAGACAATGTAACATGATATAAATGATAAGAAAGTGTATTTTCTGCAGATTGCTTTCAGCTTTTCAGCAAAGCATAAAAAAATGTGTAGCTTCATGATGAAGTCGTCCTCCTAGTAATCGCTCAGATCTGATCCACTGTGTGACTGCTGGAGGAGGAAACTTTAAACTCTTTTTTGGACAAGGAACCAAACTAACTGTAGAAATCAGTGAGTATCTAAACTTCATATGTTTCAAAGGATTTAAAGGAGCTCAGATGTGTTTTTATTGACTGCTCATTCTAATTATTATTTGGTATTGATGCAACACAAGTCCATTTTATGTTCTTATAGCCCGAAATCAGAAATGTCTCTCAAAGGTCAACATGTCCAATTTAAACATTTAAACATGTTGACAAAGCTTGTATAGTTAATTTTAACTGTCAGCACCGTCCCTCTAATGTCCATTCAATTAGTTTTATTATTAGTTGTGTGAAACCCTTTAAATCCAGAATCTCCAACATTCTTCAGGACTCATAGAAATAATACAAACAATAATCCAGTCAGTCTCCGTCTGGGTTTACGTGGTAGGACTTCTCAGAGTGTGAAGTACTCTGGAGCATCCAAACTCATCTTTGGATCCAGCATCAAACTGACAGTTTGCTCCAGTAAGTGAAAATAAATGTTTGATCTCATTTAGATGATTTCACTTTAATTTTAAACCTGTAGCTGCACTGATGTCCAGCTGGGTTGATGATGTTGATGTTCACAGATGAGATCAGCTCAGATACATGGTTTCGGTCTGACGGGAACAATGCAGTAGATAATTGGACACAAACAAACCAATAAAAAAAAAACTAATCATTAAGTCCCTTTCACGGCTTTATTTCCAAGATGTCTCACATTTTTTATAGCTGTAAGTGTTTTTTGTTGTTCTGCTGCTTGGCAGATGTCCTCCTCATGATGCTCTTTAGTGGTGATTTCTTTTGTCATGATTTGATGAGACCAATTAAAACTCACTTGAAACGGTTAAAAAGCAGCTTTTTAAGTAGTTTGTTTTAATTTGTCTTGTTTAGTAACGCCATCATCCATGTAGTTATTGTTCAGATCAGATCCACTGTGTGACTGCTGGAGGAAACACGAGGCAGGTTTTTGGAAAAGGAACCAAACTAACAGTTGAAATCAGTGAGTATGAAGGATGGAAACCTACCATTACATCAAATTGGTCTTTTCATAATTGTTGTGATTATGGAAAAAAACAAAGTCATAGAAACATCAGTGGGTTTTAAAATGCAACGTAAACTCAGAATGAAGAGAATATCTTGATGAAGATGATGAATGTGTTTCGGCTAACAGAAGCCTATTTCCACGCAGTTATCGGTCAGCGAAGGTGCAGCTGTTTGCAGACGATGTGATGCTCTTTGTTAATGCTGAGCTCTTTATGCTTCAGAACAAACATTGTGTGTCTGTGATGGGGAACTGGAAGAAAATCACTTTTGTGAAGGGCATCAAAGTGATGGTGGAGGACAGTAAGTTCACTTATTGTTGCTGTAAATCATCTCCAGTTTATGGAATGAATCCACAGCGGACTCAGACATAAACTAATAATCCAGGATAAATATCTGCTTTAGCTGGTCCATCAGCTGTTAAGCTGTTTCAGTTTAACCCTTTCTTTAATTGTTCTGACTGTGCAGCAAATCAAAAGTTCAACTTCAAGAAGCAAGTACTGAACCATGTATGAACAAATATTCACACATATTATTATTTCGTACACTGATCCATTTATCTGTGACAGCTGTCCTCATTCACTGTAAACCCCAGTGAGTGACAGAACGTCAGGACAGGGGACATCAGCAGGGCATGGCTGCAAATGTGACACAAATTGGGTTTATTAGTCATCGGTCAGCTTGTTTCACAGTATCCCTCCATGACTTTTCCCAGACCGCTGAGTGACATCTAAATTACATACAACAAAAAAGCTGTAGTAAAATATTTAGTATTTTAGAGACTTTTTAGACTCTCCTCTCCTTCGACTCGCAGTTTCTGTCATCAGATTTCTTTCTGTGTGAATGGTTATGGGGACAAGATCATCTTTGGCTCCGGCACCAAACTGAAAGTTGAATCGAGTAAGTTACTTGATTCATCTGACTGTTGTTTAAGCTTTGAATTCAGTTTTTTTTTTTCCCAGTAACAAAGATACTTAAAGACAAACGCAGCTTTTAAAGTCCTGTTAATGTTTGTGAAGGTTCCCTTTTTGCACATTCATTTTTTTTTTGTGTACACATCTATGGTGGCACTTCGTCATATTTAGCTGTGCTCATCCTTAAATTAACCTCCCTTTAAGCCAAATAAAAATAACTAGGACTACGTTAGTCGCCTTTTCACAGCAGGAGTTCCATGAGGAATCAGTGTAATAGTTGTAATAGTTGATCATTGATCTCTGGGTTTACGCAGCTGCTTTTCTCATTGTGTGACTGGTTATGGAAACTCAAAAATGGTCTTTGGCTCTGGCACAAAGCTGAGAATAATATCAAGTAAGTTATTTTATTTGACCTAAAGCAACTTTCTAAACTCAACATTTTCATCTGAATATCTCAAATATTCAGTAAAATGGGAAATAAAAATCTCAGATAAATGTAGTTAAGACTAAAGCGCGGCTTTTAAAACTCCAGCAATGATTTAATCTCCGAAAAGCTGTTTCATTCCAATTTATTTTAATTAAATAAATAAATAAAAGTGCCTAATGAGGAAAAAGTCAGGATCACTGATCTCGGGGTTTGTGCAGGTGCATTTCTTAGTGTGTGTTTGGCAGCTCAAGTACGAAACTCGTCTTTGGCTCTGGCACCAAACTTATAGTTGAATCAGGTAAGATATCCTCTTAATTTGTAAGGACGGATGGTTGAACTAATACAACTGAATTCAGCATTTTAACCTGCTGTTACTCAAATGTGCACAAGCAGCTTTTGTACATGTTTCGTTGCTGAAATATTATCCAAACATACAATGTACATACTGGAATTATTTTGCCTATCACTTCAAGTCAAGTAGCTTCATGTTTCTCACAGTCCACATCTCTGACCTCGGGGTTTATGCAGTTGCCTTTCGTATTGTGTGTCTGGCATTTCAATTAACAAACTCATCTTTGGTTCCGGAACAAAACTGAGTGTTGAATCAAGTAAGTTTTATGTAATTTACCCCTTTTTTTATGTGACTCCTCAGTGGCTGAAATGTCCACCAACAGCTCATATACAAAAAAAGATTATTTATTTCTGACAGAATTTGCTCTTAAAACTGATTCAGATTGAGGAAATGGTCCATGCCACTGATCGTTGATCCCAGTGTTTCTGTGCTTGGGTTTTGTGTGGTGTGACTCACTACACAAATTCAAAGCTAATCTTTGGTTCTGGCACGAAACTGAACGTTGAATCAAGTAAGTTGATCTCATGTCACACTCTGAATTCAGCAGTTTTCAGCTGGTTGTACAGTTGTTGAAAAGTTCATGAGCAGCTTCTCAACAGATATCAAATATTGTTATGATGATTCCTGTGTTTAACTGTTTATCTTTAAGCAAAAGCAGAGAGTAGAAATCACGAACAGTTTAAAAATTCATGAGGAAAACAATTAAAGGATCATCAACTGGAAACACGCTGTTTTTCACCCAGTTTGATATAGTTTAGTGTTCATTGATGAGAAAGAATGATTAAAAAATGGGCTGAGCAGGTAACAGAAATCTTAATGGAAATCAGTGAATAAGTTAATTTAGTCAGATGAAAATTCTGCTGAGAATTACAGTTAAATCCAGTATTCACATACGCTTTTTTGCAGATGATGTAATTTCATACGTCACAGATTTAAACTTTTAGCTCTGAAAGAAAAAGGTGAGACTGATTCCTCAACAGAGCTTGTTTTTGATGGGAGAGGGATAAAAGTGATTGATCGGTGGATTGGTGAGGATCAGACACTTTGACGGCTGACTGTTAAATCTTGTCGGTTGTTTGTGTTTTGGAAGCTTTAGAGGAAACAGTTTGTCGTTATTGTTCAGATGAGATCCACTGTGTGACTGCTTCAGGGTCAAACTGGAGACTTGTCTTTGGAGAAGGAACCAAAGTGACTGTCGAAAGCAGTGAGTAGAAATACTCAAATACTCAATAAGTAAATTAATCTTTGTTCTGACGAAGCAACATGTTGGATTACATAACGTGGAGAAGTATCATACCTGTTATCGTTCATGAATTATGTTCTTAACAAACTGACCACTGATCAGTCATCTTTTAAATTTTTTGATTTTTAAGAAGTGTTTTTCATTAATAGAAAGCGTCGACCTTAAGTGATAACAGCACAAAAAGTTCATGTTTGCAGACGATGTGAGAAACTTTGCACAGCAGTTTTTGTTAAAGACAGAAACGATGTGTGAAGACAAACCTGAAATTCACTTTTGGTGAAGGAGTGCGGCTGACTATCAAACCCAGTGAGTACTGCTCCTTTATTAGTACATTGTGGCACAATTAGGATGATGTTAGGTTTCTTAGCAATTTTTTAGAAAAAATGGAAGCTAAATAAAATAAAAGCATGATCTTATCCTGATGACTGATCACAGCTACATCATCTGTGCTGAATAACGTTCAACCACCTACAAGGTTTTCAACATATGGGGTTGAACCCCATGTGTGGTTAGTTGACATAAAACAGATTAAACAATAGATCAAACTCACCTTGATGGCTACACAACCTACAACCTGTAATACATTATCGCTCTTCACCAAGGAAAGGCCACTTCATCTGTTTATCACATTTCATACACCAGAACAATTCAGTGTGCATATTACAGGTGAATAAAACAGCAAAGATGAATGAAGAACACAGCAAATACTCAAATATTTACATCCACGATTACACTAAAAACACTATAAAAACAATCAAAATGATGGCTAAGTTTGGAGCCGTTAGGCCTGCTGGGTAGAGTAGCTATTAAATCGTAATTTACAGCCCGAAAATATTGAACTATAGGTGAAGATTTGTTTCTCTTTTAAAGATGCACATCTAACTTATTGTTCTCACTTCAGAATCCCTAAAATGCATGCAGCTGTGTGATTTCGGTGGATGTCGGTGTCTTTTGTATGAGAGTTTCGGGGTGTGTGACTGACGCTGGGCTTTTCAAAATCAGCTTCGCTGGTGGAACGAAACTGATTGTTGGTTCAAGTAAGTCAGTGTTCATGTTTCACTGAAGACCTGGTGGAATAATCTTTGGTTCACTGGACAACATACGCTTGAATTATCTAAAAACATACTGAATTCTTTAGTAGTGTCCTTTAGCACATCTTTGCTTTACTCAACAGATTTCACAGGAACATCTAAAAATGTGGTTTATGTGTTAGTTTTATTTACTCTGCCCTTTCATAACTTAATGAACGTCCAGCCTCATGAGTGCGGACCTCAGGCTGTGATGGATCTCTGGTGGTTTCTTCTTTGTGCTTTCTGAAAGGCTGCAGTTGTTTTTGTTCAGTCTGTTTCTGGTGTGTGAACACTGGAGCGAAGCTGCTCTTCAGCACTGGAACCAAACTGTGTGTCCAAACACGTAAGGAAACACTAATCTGTGACACAGTAAAATTTAATTTTGCTTTACTTAGAAAAACGTATTTGTACATTTTCCAATCCTCCATTTTTCGTGACAGTTCGTTTCATTTAATTCTTTTGGTTTTGGTTTTATAAGTTCAATCATTGTAGATGTTAGATTGAGAGCAGCAGCTGTCCGTCAGCGTCACACTGAGCTGAGATCAGCCTCAGTGTTTCTGTAGCTGTCGTTGTCATGGTGTGACTGGATCTGGACGTTATCAGATCTACTTTGGTTCTGGCACTAAACTGAGAGTCGAACCCAGTAAGTTTGTCTTATTCCTGTTATCTCCTGAACACTGATGTTGATCTCATGTCTGCAGTCACTTTAATGTAGTTTGAATGTTTTTCTCAAAGCCTCAAATATCTTCCAGAAGATTTGACTCCCGTCTATAAACTATGAACCGAAACATGCTAATTTATTACTTAAATCGACCAAATCAAGAATATTCAAACTGTGAGAGTAATCTGTTTCTTTTAAAGGAATTATCATTGGGTTCAGGACAAATTCTCAACTTTTAACTTGAGACAAATCGTGTTTTTAATGACAACAACGTTAAGTCTTCAATCAACATTTGAACTTTAAAATAAGTTGAAATGTTTTTAAAGTGTTGTCAGATTGTGTCATTCTATCAAAGTGAGCAGCCAGTCCTCAAATGTTTGTTGAGGTTGTCCTGGGCACAAAATATCCTTTGTCATTATTATGTATTCTCGCCGTTCGACCACTGGTAACCGTTTAAGTCCTCTCAAAAGTCATCCTCATCAGCAGGGAAGTAAAGTTTGGATCCATTGTTGAAACAGCTGAGTTCAGTTTTTGTTCTTGCTGTTGTTGCTGTGTGAATCTCGGAGGAGCAAAACTTTCCTTCGGCAGCGGAACGAGTCTGTTTGTGCAAATCAGTAAGAAAATGACTTTCTTTAAGATTATCTGAAGAGAAAAATCAGATTATTTTACTTCGTTGTTGTCGTTACATCTCTTTAATCCTGTAAATGTTTTATCTCAAGAACCAACAAAAAATGTACAGCGGAAACTTTATTTTTTCAAAGTGAAGCAAGAAAAGAAAAACAATCCAACGTCGTAAAAGGAACAGAACTATACTTTACAAGTACTATAGTATACCGTACTAGTACTATCCTGTTACTAAGAAAACACAGTTTGAGTTTTTGGGGTTGAAGCTGATGACTGTGTGACTGAATCTGGACTCAGAAAACTCTCCTTTGGAAGAGGAACCAAACTAATCATTGAGACCAGTGAGTCAAATCTCATTTATCTTCTAACAAAAACGTTTCTTTTAAACTTTTGTTGAACTTCTAAAGTCGTCACATTGACTTCATTCAGACACAAACTGCCTGTTTTCACTGAACTCTTTCTTCAGATTTGCAGTATAAATTCATTTAGTTAGTATTTAATATTAATAACTGTGTCAGAATTCAGTTTCTAAGCTCCATTTTCTTGCTGTCTTTCCTTGTTTCACAGAAACTTATTGTGGCTGTGATCATAATTTCCATCAGATTGATACAGAACACAAGGCTGCACAAAAATATTGTGAGCACAGCTTCAGGTGGGGGTCAGTTTGACATATCTCACCCACAAATGGCAAAAATAAAAAATAAAATAAAAAAATGACTGAAGTGAAAAACACATTTAACACTAAGACAAATCTACAGTCAGTGGAAACACACGTAACCCTTTAAACTGATTAAATTAAATTACATATAACATGAAAAGCAAAGGTAACGAAACAGGAAACAGGTTCTCATTAAGTTAATACAATACAAACATCAGTATAAAAATACTGGAGCTTCAAAGGTTTCATTGGATAATTCTTAAGTTTTTATGAAGCATCTGAGAGTTTGTGAGTTTTCGCTCAGTCGTCCTGAACTGTGTGACTTCAAACAACTTCCAAAAACTCCAGTTTGGATCAGGAATTAAACTTATCATTCGAGACAGTGAGTAAAACCTGTTTATTACCACGGAAACGTGGAGAAACCAACTTTTTATATAACAAATCTCCGTTTCCTCAGATAGAACCGATTCAACAGCTGCACTTTTAAAACATTCAGCAGGTGATTCATGTTTTCAATACAAACATCATGATTGACTTTGGGAGCTCCATAATTCTCTCAGTGTTGATGTTCGTCATTTAGAAACCTTTCAGTTGTGAAGTCTTTGAAACCTTTGAGTTTTTGCTCAGCCGTCCTGAACTGTGTGACTACAGGTGGTTACCAAAAACTCCAGTTTGGATCAGGAGTTAAACTCATCGTTCATGACAGTGAGTAAACAACTTTAACAGAAAGTGAATCGTAAAGATAAATAAATGTGTAGTGAGCCGACAGAAACACTGTAGATCTGCTCATCAGTTAAGAAAGAGTGAATTGATTTTATCGTTGATCAAACACAGATGCAACAGTTCAATGTGAACAAAACTGAAACACACAAAATCATTTTCAACTAAATGAAGTGTAACATGATGAAACGGTCCAGTTCAGTCTGATGAAACAAAGTCTAAAACTGGACTTGATTTAAAAATAATGGCACTAGAGGAAGATGATCTGTCAAAAATGTCCCTTAACAATACTTTAACTTAGAGACACTCATTGCTTGTCCTCATTTCATTTCCAGTCCATTTGTGATCCCTGTCGTACTTTTATAGCTTTCATTAATTCAGTGAGTGATGTATAAAAGGACATCGTCAGCGTACAGTGAGAGTAGATTAAATATTTTCATTAAAATCTGAAGACCTAGTAAAAATCTGCACTTTCAAAACATTCAGCAGGTGATTCGTGTTTTAAAATTATCATTTTAAGTTTTTTTCCTTTGAAAATGTTAAAAAAAATTCTGAAAAATCAGATTTAGCTGCTCAGTGAGTTTCTGTTGTGAAGCATCTGAGAGTGTGAAAGATGCGAGTGGAAGGCTGATGTTTGGACGAGGAACTGAGCTGAAGATAGAAAACAGTAAGATTTTCTATTCATGAAGCAGAAAACGTGAGTCACTTTAAAAAGGCTGAAACAGACACTGTAAATATATGAATCTACCTGATCGACAAGAAATGAACCGATGACGAGTTTGATCGGTGATGAATTAATGTCGTACAGATTTTTGTGTTTTTCTGTGCTGTTATCACCATTTTTAATGTCAACTGAACACCTTTGGCTTTATGGAGTTTAAGAAAAGTTTAGATTATTCCTTCATGCTCGGCAAACCTGCTGGACATTTGTCTCAGTGTTTGACACTACAGATAAATGGCAGTTTAAATAAGAATCTAAATGATTGCAGGGCTTGTACTTAAACGCTGCAATAAGATGCAATTTTCATGTGCTCATTTATGAGCACATCTTCCATGTTTTGATCACATGATAGTTGATTCATCCATGAATTCAACTCTTATTCAAAATTATTTCTAATAGTAGTCAATACTTGGTGAAAACAAGAGATGGATAAAGAAAGTTTGTGATGGAGTATCTGAGTTATTGATCCACCTTCCTGAACTGTGTGACTGGATCTGGTTTGGAAAAAATCCAGGTTGGATCAGGAATTAAACTCATCGTTCAGGACAGTGAGTAAAAAGCTCACCTGTAGTGAATATAAACACATTTCTCCTTTTGTTTTCACTGACCTCTAAAGTCTTTAATCCTATGAGAACGAGATGTTCTATAACAGGAATAACTTTAGTCATTGATGGAAGATTTTGTGGTAAAACGTAATACAAACATCATAATTTACTTTGGGAGCTCCATAATTCTCTCACTGTTGATCTTTGTCATTTAGAAACCTTTCAGTTGTGAAGTCTTTGATAGCTTTGGGTTTTGCTCAGCCGCCCTGAACTGTGTGACTACAAGTGGTTTCGGAAAACTCCAGTTTGGATCAGGAGTTAAACTCATCGCTCATGACAGTGAGTAAAGCCTCTTTATTTCCACGGAAACGTGGAGAAACCGACTTTTTATCGTAACCAACAAATCTATGTTTCCTCAGAAACGATTCACAGTAAAGGAAGCTGATGAGTCCCTTAACGATACTGTAAGTTAGAGGCACTCGTTTTTTTGGCCTCATTTCATTTCCCGTGTGGTCCCTGTCGTACTTTTATAGCTTTCATTAATTGAATGAGTGATGTATAAAATCGTCAGCGTACAGTGTGAACGTTTATTCAGACATTTCCATCTTGTCGTTACTCCTGTTCCAGCCTCATTTATCTGTTTGCTTCAGTGAGTTTTTCCATGTGATCAGTAAAGATTCCTGTGGGAAATGAGGCCCTGAGTTTTTGATAGGGAACCATTGGCTTCCACTTGAGCAACTAGACTTTAACACATTAGTTGAACCACTGAAATGTCTCCATCCCCCATCTCACCTTATGAGACTTGGAGCAATGAAAAGAACCGTCCATTCAATCAGTCAGGACTTAAACCTTTTTAATCATGAGACCAGACGAGAAAATTCAACATTTAGAGCTTCAGTTTGGTCCGATAAGTTCAGCAGTTTTACTCTGGACTAAAGTCTCATTTCTTTGCTGTTCATTTGAAGTTTGGGGGATGTTTTGAAGGTTTGAAGTGAGGACCTTTTATTCCTTGGCGTATTTGCACTGAAGTGTGACACTGTGTGAATTATGGAGCCAACAAAATGACTTTTGGGCCTGGAACAAAGCTGACAGTTCACACCAGTAAGTCCCTTTAAACACTCCGTTTGATGTTAAAACAGGTTGGATTCATTGTAAAATTTCATATGTGGTTATTAATATTTGTTCATAGAATAAGAACATTTATCAGTCACTCTTTTTTATTTCATAAGTAAAATCAACACAGAAGATTTGACATGAATGCAAAGGCTGTAATTACGTTACGTGGGTGACATGCATGTTGAAGTTTGACTTGACGAGAAAACAAAGTGGGCGATAACAGTAGATTATTGTGTTCGTCATCTGTATAAGAGTGTTGGATGTTTTATTCTACAGCGTTAAAACGGTGAGAGTTTAGAGGTTCAGAGGTTTTGGAGTTGAGGACACGTACAGTGTGAATGACGCTGCACGCAAACTCATCTTTGGGAAAGGAACTAAACTCTTCGTACAATCCAGTAAGAACAAAACGAACACATTATCATCGTTTGTCCTTTAACGGTGCTTTTCTTTCACTTTGCTTTTAAAAGTGTAAATAAGAGCTTCATAAAATACATCAAACTGTGCACGACACAAGAAAAATGTGCAGCAGTAAAGTTAAACAAACTTTAATATAGTTAGTACAAAGAATAGAAATAGAAAGTAAAAGCATGTTTACAGATTTATTTTAGAGTTCAGAGTAGAAGCTGATTTCATCCACTTTATTGAAAACAGACGTTTGCTTCCTTCAAAGCTAAAACCTTATGTGAAATGTTATCGTTAACGTCTGATACGTATTTAACCTGTTAACAGTTAACACTGAGTTTGAACAGGACAGCAGCTCGATTCAATCACTGAAAATCTAAAAGATTAAAAAGGATCAGCTTTGACGTGTCTGAACGAACCAGAAGTGAACTGATCAGCAGCTCTTCACATGAACATTCAACACTAAATATTTCAATCAAAGTCAGACATGCAGCTGGTGTAAATTAGGATTAAAATGAGAAAAGTCGCAAGCCGAGTTCACGCCATGAAGCGTCTCAGTGTGTGAATGACGGGACGCGTCGGCTGATCTTTGGACGAGGAGCTGAGCTGAAAATACAAAACCGTAAGATTTTATCTTCATTAAACAGAAAACGACCAAATCTCTGGGTGCTAATTCACTAATGAACAGTGAACTAATGAACTTTTATGACATCAGGATTCAACAATGGCACATTTTATGTTAAATCTATCTGTGCTCAAACTCGCTTCATCACTGACCTTCAGTGACAAAATCAATGGTTCAATGTTTTGATTGTTGGCTAGTTATGATCAGTGAAGTGAAACGAGTAAAAAACTGTCTTCTGCAGTAATTCTAAATATCACACTTTATATTCACACCAATAGTCACTGAAGCTATAAAAGTCACATGACAGTCTCATATTTAAGATTTTTATTATTATATTATTATTAATATTACTATTATTATTCATTAATAGTAATAATGAAGATTTCAAAAAGAAGTTCTGTTAATTTTTCAGGTTGTGACTCAAATGAACGTAAATGAATAATCATCTATGAGAGCTGCGAACAGCCTCCAGGTCAGACTTTAATGAAGACATGGACACATGGACAGAGTGTAAATCATGTCAAATCATCTGTCATGACTGTAGTATTAAACAGTATGACCGATACACACAGTCAGAGTATTCAGCAGTATTCACAGTGAGTGTTGATCAGTTTGCAGTTCTTGTTAAAGCTCTCTTTGATGTGGGACTCAAACTGGAATCCAGAAGATCCTGTTTGGATCAGGGATCCACGTCTCAGTAGAAACAAGTGAGTCCTGTTTCATTCCATAAGCTGATCAGCCACGTTCAATTATTCAATGGTTTAGTGGTTCAATCGTTCATTGTTTCATTGTTTCAGTGGTTCAGTAGTTCAATGTTTCAGTGGTTCAATGTTTCAGTGGTTCAGTGGTCACTTTCAATGCCTCACAAAGACCTCCAGCCTTTTTCCGGTGAGTTTCATGAAGGTCCACGTTAAGATCAGGTCTACCCTCAGTGGTTTCTTCAGCGTCCTGTTAGCAGGTTATTGTTGAGCTTCCATACACAGTGTGAACAGCAACAACGTGAAGATGATTTTTGGTTCAGGAATTCAGCTGAAAATTCAGACTCGTGAGTAGAAACGCCGACAAAAAGCTGCTTAAAAAGGAAGTTTGTGTCACGTTGACGTATGACCTCTGGACAGATGACGGGACCACAGAGGTCCGACATTCACCTGCTTTGCGTCACATTTCAAAATGCATCAAACATTCACCTTAAAATATGTGGCAATAGTTTAATCATCCTCTCGTGACCCAAACAAACCATTTCATGAACAAAGTGGTTCCAGTGTGGACACGTGACTGAACCAGCAGATGACCTGAAGGTTAACTGTTGCTGTTCAGGTCTGTTCAGAACTGGACCTGGAGGCTCATCTGTCCGTCGGTGGGACTGAACATTGTGTCAAAGCTTTAAACCAATGACAGCGTGTTACACGGACGCTGTGAGGACGGCGAGCGTTCCCATCAGCGTCTCACGCTTTTTGTTCTGCACTCGATGAATGTGTGAATGTCGGCTACAAGTTAACTTTCGGCAGTGGCGTGGAGCTGCACGTCCTCGCTCGTAAGTTCTTCTGTATCTATTAAAAATGCATTTGATGGTTGTCATGGTGACGTAATAAGAAAGCGATCAGTTTGTTAGCGAAGTGGAAGATGTGATCGTGGAAACGTTACAATCAAGAAGGTTTGTCGGGTGAACAACGTTAACTTAAACTTTGGTGGGACTTAAAGCCTCAGATGATAAAATGTTTGTTCATCACACACAAAACATGATCGTTAAAAAAAGAACGTTACAAAAACACTGAAGAGGTGAATTTTTAAATGTCTAAACGTTATCATCGATTCAGCTCAAAGAACAATTCAGAACAATAATTACTAATAATAGGAATCATATGCCTCCTTTGGTAATTAAACATTTCAGACGTGTTCAGATCAGATAATCACGTTTCATTACATTTTCATCACACGTCTCATTTAAGTTTTAATTATTTTACAGTCAACATGAAGCTGAACATTCTGTGAGAGTACTTTGTACACAAAGAAAGTACTGTCAGTACTGCCTTTTCAGCGAGTGCACCGTGAATCGCAAACAAATGTGAAGCTAAACGAGTGATTTTAAGTTCCTGCCTTTTCTTCACGGGTTACCTCAAAATGAATCATTTAAATTTGTCTTCCAGTTTGACTTCAGACCTGAATTTTGTCGTTTTAGTGTTCGTGCAGCTAAAATAAGACACTTAACAGAACGAACATTTGGAAAATAAAGCGCAGCGAGAAACGTTCGCGCGCTCAGTCTGCTGCTGTTTGTGCTGAGAGGTAAACCTGTGTGTGAATGACAACTTCAGGACTGTGTTCGGATCTGGAATTAAACTTCTCATCGTGACAAGTGAGTGGAACTGAAGTCTGCATTTCATTCATATTTAAACGTCATGCAACACAGCACGTTTTCACAGTCTGCCCTTGAAGTCGTCATCACGTCGTCTGCGTTTATTCACTTCAGGTAAAAACTATGATGGACAGTTATTGATCTGATCTGATCAGCCGTTCTGATTAAAACAAAACTGAATTCTTGTGTCTCACGTCAGAAGGAGGAAAAGTCTTAAAGGATATAAAATGATGACAAATGTCAGTTTTTCCTTTGGGAACCCAAACGAGTGGAAACGACGTGTGAGGCAACAAATTTATATCTGCTGAAATGAAACTTCAGACAGAAAAAAATAGTTTTAACAAATATTCATAATACAAATCTCTCAATGACGGCGAAAGTTTTCTATTGGGTCTCATTTTTCTTAATTTTGTTTGAACTCATGCATCTCACAGGTGAGCAGAACGCAGGTGAACGTCTCTGCAGCACCTTTAACATTTCACACCATCAAATCTGTGAAACCAGGTTGAAACATTAAAACATAAAATAACATGAAGCTTCTCTCTGAGTCCGTCAGCGGATGTAAAATAGACCACATACGATCCGACGACATGGTCCCAAATCAACGGCAGACGTCTCTAAACCCAATGAGACGACTGATGACTCTGTTAAAAAAAGAGAGGAGTCACGGCGTCATAAATGATCAGACCATCGGTTTCTCGAAGGACTCTGGACTGAATACTGGTTTTTGTAACTGGTTTACTTCCTGTGTGAATGAAGTGCTTCACGTGTGGCGTCAGTGTTCGGATCGTCTCCGTTCAGACATCGTTATACTTCTCTTACTTTTGTTTAATGAAATGAAACAGACGGCAGCAAAGTCTTCATCATTGGACAGCAACTGTCTTTGTGTGGTCCCTCGCTGTTTCACCACAGATTAAACTCGTGTTGTTGTGGCGGCCTGATAACAGCAGCCTGGTGTCTGAGTCTCTCAGACTGTGAGAAGGTGAAAGATGAAATCTTTCCTGGCAGTCTTCAAGCTGATGTCTCAGAGTGTTTTTCCGAGCCGACCACGTGGAACAGCAGTGGATCCATGGTCGACGATGTTGGACTCTTATTGAACAGCGTGTTGATGAGCTGTCGCTGTGTGTTTCAGGTGAGGAGTACAAGCCGTTCTCCTACAAACTGGAAGGTGATGACACCAAGGTGTGTTTGGCCACCGGATTCAGCAGACAAAACGCAACCAAGGAGCAGAGCTATAGCAACCTGTTCAGAGGGACCAAGCCTACCCTGATCTCTGGGGACTCCCTGTACAACCAGGTGGCCTGGCTATCGAATGAGGATGAGGAGCACTGTGAGAAAGGTGAGAGTGAGCGTCCTCATGACGTCAAATCATTTCATTCATAAATGAAATGGAAAAGTGAGACAGAAAGGTGAAGCCGTGTGTTCAGTCTCAGTTCAGGAGCAGCTGAAATCCTGTTTCTGTTTGGACCTCAGCTCTTTGTCGGTGGAGCTGGTGAGGCTCCTCGATGAGCTCCACAGTCGGACTGAATGTCTTATTTATTCATGTCTACTGTAAACTAACGATGATGTGTCGTGTCTGACATCTTTCAACAGATGCTGCATCCGATCAGTGTGAAGATACTCTTAAACCAGGTGGGTATGAAAGCTGAACGGCCGACTGAGGCTCAGAACGTCTCTTTGTGTTCCGCTTCATCTTTGTCATCTTCTTCTCTGCAGATCCAATGGTGAACTTGATGTCTCTGACCGTCCTGGGCCTCAGACTGCTCTTCCTCAAGACCATCGTCTTCAACGTCCTGATGACCTTCCGGCTGTGGATCAGTCAGTGTGAGTACACCAGCTGATTTAAGATAAGATAAGACTACAGGTGACTGACAGGTCTGTTTGTTAACAGCACCTCCACTGTTCAGCACTGAGGCAGAAACAGACCTGCCAGCCATTGACTTTCATTAAACCGTTCATCTCTTCAGAAGACTGCCAAACCTTTGATGGTTCCACTTCTTAGATCTGAGACTCTGCTCCGTTTCCTCATCAGTCTATTATTTTGGGGTTTTGAACTCTTAGTCGGACCAAACAAGACGTTTGAGGACGCCATCATAGACTCTGATTGATCAATTGATCAAGACAATATAACGCCAGACCAAACGTCAGCGTCAGTCTGAACTGGTCATGGAGTTTTGCTGCTCCCAGTCAGTGTTTGAGATGGTTAAACTGGACGTGGTTCCCCGTGGCTGCTGTTCTAAAACTGCATCTGTACAAAACTTTAACCCTTAACGATCAGAGTAAACACAAGCGTTACATACAGGAATTTTTACGATTCAAAACTCAAAGTTCATTTCTAAACTCCTTTAACTTGACGCGTTCGCCTTCTTCTTGTCCAGTTTTTTTCTTGGTGTCTTTTGGCTCTGCTTTAGCTCTGAACATCTTGATTAAAAGCAACTGAAACACATTTTCTGTCATTGTTTTTGTAATGTCGCGTACAGTTTGCATCAGATTTTAGAGACGTGCAGTTCAAGTGTGGCGTCAGCAGATCTGCGCTCAGTTTGCTGAAGCTGTTTCGTGTCTGATTCATTCAACATTTCTTCATTTTTTATCTTGTAGAAACTCTGCAGACCTTCAACAGAAGAGAAGTCCTAGACGACGGATTCAAACGACGATTTTCTGATTGAACTGATAGAACCGAGTCATCGCCTCGTCTTTCATCAGACATCTGCATCCTGTATATTACTGTGTGTAAATGTCACATCGCCTGCACCGTCCTGTAATGTCTGTAATGCTTTTTGGTTTGTTTTGATGCTTCCAGTGAAAACTGCTGTGTGTGACAGTAAAGACAGAAAAGCAGACTGAGCGACTCGTGTTTTTCTTCAGAATTCCTGCTTCAGCTCTCGTTGTTTGACGAGGCTTCACTGCTGTTTCTGTAAAACTTTTTAATTCAGCCTTCTGACCTGATTCAACACATGCTGAGGAGTTAACCCTTCGCTCTGAAAACTGAAAACAAACTGACGTGAACATACATGACTTAAAACATTATCTCACCAAATGAGGAAATATTTCACGTCTGTGCTTGAACAGATCTATTTTCACTTTCACAGAGAAGAAACCGTGAAATTAAAATGATGCTAAATGTATTTAAAACATACCTCTGATAATAAAATAAAAGATTAGTCACATGATTTGGGACTGGAGACGGTTCAGTTTCACGACCGAGGACCCCGAACGGGAGTTCATATAGATTGTAAAACAATGTTCAGGATGTTTTTGGACCTGTCAAGAAGGAGGAAACAGAACATTTGAATTCATCAATAACTGACAGTTTATTCAAGCATCAAAGTGAATTATATTCATCAAATGCTGCAGAAGTAGACGGAAGACTGCACATGCTGTTGATAAATACAGCAGGTGGATTACTGAACAGGCTCAGGGGCCCAAAGTCTCAGGGGCCTGAACAGACACACGGGTGAAGTGACTGTTTCACTGGGACATTTCAGAGAGTGGATTTCAGGTTCCTCCTAAAACTCCTCTGGTTGAAGATTTAACACAGTGAGGGGCCAATCGGGCATCTGTGTCCAGGGGCCCGTAATCTGGTGATCTGCCCAAACTCGACGTGACTGAATGTGCTGCTGTAACGGCCTCCGCTGGCCTCAAAGAGACCGACGCTCTCACATTCAAGCCTCTTTAATCACAAAGCAGCCGTTGTCCTCCAGTCATTCTCACACTGCGAGCGTTCATTACAGCAGACTCTGCAGGCCACAGTGAAACCATTAAAGGTCGTACTGGTGCAGCAGATTCTTCTGCCTGCTGGTTCTCCAGATTAGAGTTTGCCATATTTTATCTGTTTGACTCTGATTCTGTTTCAGCAAACATTTATTTGACTTTTCACAGAGATGGAACTAAAATAGATAATAATGTCATTAATGATGAGATCACTTATAATAATTAGAATTTCTACAGAACAATTCATGCAGAAAATGCAACACAAAGCGCTGAACATAAAAGCAAATCATAAGACGTGTGACAAAACAAAATAAAAGCAAAATAAATGAACAAAGTAGAATTATAATGGCGGGATAAGACAAAGTAAAACAGCGTTTCGGTGAAAAGAAAAGACCCTTCATGCGTCTTAAGATGTTGTTAAAGGTGTGAACAGACGCAGACCCCCTCAGACCTTCAGCTAGGCTGGTCCAGAGCTTTAATTAACAAAGGCTGCCCCTCTGAGGCTTTTAGTTCTGGTTCAGGAACAATCAAGAGGCTTGAGTCAAAGGATCTGAGAAACCCAAGAGACACAGATGTCTGAACCATGTCGGACGGATGAGACGGAGCAAAGACAGTCAGTGATTTAAAAACCAATAAAAGCATTTTAAAATGAATTCTGTGACAGACAGGTGACCAATGAGAAGGTTTTTACGTTACAGGTGACCAATGAGAAGGTTTTCAGATTACAGGTGACCAATGAGAAGGTTTTCATGTTGGACTAATGTGGACTCTCGGTCTGGTTTTCGTCAGAACTGGTTCTGCTGCGTTCTGTACGAGCTGAGACAGACCAGCAGCTTTCTGAGACTGAGCAGACAGAAGAGCGTTCCAGCCGTCCAGCCTGCTGGAGATTAAAGCCTGATTAACTTTTCCATGTCTGCCTGAAACTTTCTGACTCTGGAAATATTCCTTAAATGACAGAGGGACACTTTGGTTTCTAATGTGATGTTCAGAGTTCAGCTCTGAGTCCGTGGTTTCAGGTTTCTGACCTGTTCTTTGGTGTCTAGTGTCAGTAGATTCAGGTGTTCAGACAGTTTCTGTCTCTCAGCTTTGGCCCCAGTAACCAGGATCTCAGTTTTGTCTTGATTTAGCTGTCAGAGGTTCAGAGTTATCTGGTACATGTAATTCTGCTGCTGATAGAACTGGAGTCACTTGAGCCGACAGACAGATACAGCTGGGTACCATCTGCATAATTATGGAAACTGATGTCATGATTTCTAATAATATTGCCAAGCTGTAACATTTAGAGACCGAACAGGGCTGGACCTAAGACAGAGCCCTGCGGGACACCACATGACAGGTCTGTTTTATTAGAGGACTGATCATCCATGGCCACATAAAACTGTCGGCCAGTCAGAGACCTTAACCATTTAAGATCTGTGTCAGAGACCAACCCGGTGCTCAAGTCTGTCCAGCAGCATATTCTGATCTACAGGATCGAATGCAGCACTGAGGTCTACCAGGACCAGCACAGACAGCTTTCCCTCATCACTGTTCATTCTGAGGTCATTCACAGCTTGGACTCAAGCTGCTTCTGGACTGTGCTGGAGCCTGAAACCAGACTGGAGCAGTTCAAACACGGTGTCGTCACAGAGGAAATCATTCAGCTGCTTTAAAACAAGTGTTTCTGAAGTGTTTCTCAGGAAACGCAGGTCTGAGACTGGTCTGTCGTTAGACTGACAGACCAGTGACCAGTGAGTGATTCATGGTTGTTAAACCTCTACGAGACAGTTAAAAACCAGTTTTTTAAAAGACATGGGACACAGGTAGAGGACTGTAACTCACAGTCTGCTGCTGTAAAGCAGTGCAATGTGGACTTGGATTTTGGAGGAACACTATGTGGTCCATCCTTTTCTGATGGCCACGAGTTTATCTCTGAAAGAGGCAGAAAGTTGGTTGAGTTTTGAGTTGTAGTTACATGTTGTAGTTAGATTCATGAGACAATAATTCTTTCATAGTTACAGTTTTGATTTCTGAGCTCAGAGAAATACGATCGTCTGACGTTTCTGTCTGCTGCTCTGTGTTCTGCCAGGGTCACTGGTCACAGTGGAAACTGTGAAAGGACCATCACGTTCGGTGCTTTGGCTGCTGAGCTCCAGCAGGTCCACTTCTAGCTTTAGGTGTGGTGTCAGTATATGTATGTGGACAGACAGACGGAGGGACGGATGGATGGCTGTCACCCGTCACCTGCACCTTTATTCATTTCGTAACGGATGACAATGGAAATCATGTCTGGACTGATTGTGTCACGTGTGACATTTTGTAATTGTGATGAATTGTTGAATCTTCTTCGTCATAATGAGCTGAAATGACTGACCGAAACCTGCAGTTAAAACCTTCTGAGAGACGTGAAGGAGTGAACTGTTTTCAGGGTGAGCTTCAACATGGCGGCCGTCCTCCTCTCTGATCTGTTCGATGGAGACAGTCTTCACTCCCCTCAGTCCTCAGGACGTTTGATTTGGACCGTTTGCAGTATTTTAATGAATTGAATTTGTTGTTGGGTTTGAATCCCGAGCAGAGCCGCGTGCTGGAGATGTTAGATCTTAATAAACATGCAGAGCAGCGATTCTCTCTGTGGTTTCCTGTTTGTTCTGCTGCAGAAAACAGCAACAGCCCACAGATAACACAGATACCAGAGCGTGTGTTTGCTGTCACACTTCTGTCTGTGAGGACCAGAAAACCGTCGAACAGAACGTGTGTGTGTGTCGCCGTGTGCCGCAGGTCGCTCGACTCAAACACCCAGACCAGTGTGGACGTCATGTGGACAGACAGGACAGTGTCCCTGTAACTCTGATGATTCTTCAGCTCACACTTCACGTGTCCTTCATGTAGTGAAGCAGACAGAAAGGATGCAGTCGGTCCTTCCACAGACCTGTCCTCGAGTGTCCTCAAGTGGAGTCTGGGTTTCTGCAGAATCATCAAATGTCAATGTTGTCCACATACTTTTGGCCATATAGAGTATTCTTCGAACCATCAGAGCTCTGTTAAAGGGACTAGAGGACAAGCAGAGTGTCAGTAATCCTCTATATAAACAGTTTCTTCAGATCGGTTCTGTTCTCACATTTGTCCACATCAGCTGTGTGTCGATGGCGCCTCAGAAAAAAGACATTAACCAGCGTGAGTTTGGACGTTTGCTGCAGCCATCATCTCATTGGTGAGGCTTACTCAGGATTCTATACAAGTTGATGTCGTTTCTTCCAGTTTGTCACAATGAAATCAAAAACGTGACGCGTGAAGGTTTAATATCAGGCAGGAGACATGAAGGAGGACAGAGCTAACCGCTGTGTGAGGACGCTGGTTTGGACCTCACACAGCCTCGAGGACGTCTGTGATAAACAGCAAGAACAGGAAAGTCTTGAAAGTTAAAAGTTTCCAGTCTGACGCAGCGAAAATGAAACTGTGCTGCATCAACGTGAAACACGACAGGAAATTAAAGAGAAATCAGTCGTGTCTCTGCTCATCGTCCACACTGTGTCCTCAGAAAGACGACGTTATGAGACACAGAGGACGGGCAGATGAAAATGTGTGTGAAGGCGCTGATTCAGAGTCAGATGAGAGAAAATGGCTCATAAACATGTTGATGACTGACAATGGAAACCAGTTCACAGCTGTGTGTGTGTGCGTGTGTGTGTGCGTGTGTGTGTGCGTGTGTGTGTGCGTGTGTGTGTTTTCACAGACTTAAATAGTTTTGAATTGAATGATTGATTTGTGATTTATTGTTTTAATGTTAGAAGAACTTCCTTTCTTTAAATATTCAGCAGTTATTTTTTACAGCTCTGGTTTTTCCACTTGAGAAGTTAGTCTGTTCACACACACACACACACACACACACACACACACACACACACACACACACACACACACACAGACTGAGCATTAAAAAGCAACTTAAAATCAGCCTGTGAACATTTAAGAAGACGGAAACGTTACGTACTTCCAGCTCTGTGTTCTAACATTAAAACAACGTTAAAACTCACACACACATTCACACACACACACACACACACACTCACACACGTTTGCAGGTTTGAGCCTGGTGAACACTTAGAGAAGCGAGTTTTCTCCTTTTATGATTTATTCAATAATTGAATACTTAAAATGACAAACTGTTCTTCTTGTCATTGATGAATGAATGAATGAATGAATGAATGAATGAATGAATTGAATGAAGTGAAAACTCGTCATGTGCAGCCAGAACAAAAGCATCGTGTGTAAAGGTAAAGCAAAGGTAAAAACGCCCAAAGCTGCTGAAGCACAATCAACACCCTACATGGCCAAAAGTATGTGGACAGCCCAGCCCACTGTGCCGCTGATCTGGATCTGGTTTTCCTGGTTTGGGCCTCTCACTTCTTCTGGAGTCAGGTGTCAAAACTGCAGCAGATATTTTAGAAAACAGTGTTCTTCCAACTTTGTGTCAACAGTTTCTGTTTGAACATGACAAGACGGACGTGCGCAAAGCAGCTCCATGAGGAAATGAAGAAGTGGACAAGTCCAGATCTGGAGCCCATCCAACACGAGTCAGACCAGATGACCCGGCGCCAGTGCTGGACTTCACTGACAGGAGCAAAGCATCATCATGTGTGTCTGCATAAAGCAGTGGAGAGGAAAGCTTCTGAAACTGAGTTCAATGAAAATGGAAAATATTCAGCTGATGGCGACATTAACGATGTACCCGAACCTGAATACATCTTCTTCTTCTATACCCCTTATTATCCCTTTCGGGGTTGGGGGGGCACTGGAGCCTATCCCAGCTGTCAACGGGCGAGAGGCGGGGTACAACCTGAGCCGGTCACCAGCCGACTGCAGGGCAGCACGCACACAATCATTCACTCTCACATTCACACCTAGGGACAATTTAGAGTCACCAATTAACCTCATGAGCATGTTTTTGGTCTGTGGGAGGAAGCCGGAGTGCCCGGAGAGAACCCACGCATGCACGGGAAGAACATGCAAACTTCACACAGGGATCGAACCGGCAACCTTCTTGCTGTGAGGCACGCGCACTACCTGCTGCGCCACCGTGCCGCCACCTGAATACATTATTCAGAAGAGTATGAAGAATGCAGTGGAAAGAGATAAAAAAGTCAGCTCATGATTGACAAGTCTGTGCTTCAGCCATGATGTTTCTTCAAAGTGATGATGCCTGTTCTGGACTGGAGCTGTCCCCCCCGCAGACAGACCGGACAGACCGGAGGAGTCCTCGTGTCCTGTCAGCAGGACTGACACACACGTCTGTGCACACAGACTCTCTTCAGATGGAAGGAAAGTGCTGAATGAGGACGCTCACTGGTGGTGCAGTCTCACCTGAGCCGGGCCTCGCAGGTAGAGAACAGCACAAATATGTCCTGAAATGAAGGACGGCGTCACTGTGGGTGAGGTTTGCATTAATGTGCCTCTGAACAGGTGATTTAATGTACCACCCAGCAACGTGACACAAATGAAACACACCCAAGACGCTGGGTTTGGCTGAATGCTAAATGCTAAACGCTAAATGCTAAACGCTCAGCTCAGATCCTCCAGCAGTGACGTTGCTGATGAACTGTGGCTGCAGGACGTCTTTCAGCTCCACGTTTCAGACTTTGACCTGACAGCTCGCTGTGACCTCAGGAGGCTGATGACAAACCCTGGTGTGTTTCTGCAGGCTGAAAACAGGAGATCATTTTCAGAAAGAGAAGCTTTGAAGCAAGTTAAGAATCTGAAATAAACACATGAGCATGAAGGAAAATTAATTAATGAATAAATATCGACGACAGCAAAGGAGACAAACATGCAAATTAACATTCGTTACATAAAACATCTCTCTGGTCTATCACACTGTAAAAATATAACATTTTTTAAAGTGTAAATCATGATTTGTTTCCGTGTGGGGGTGTTTGTATCTGCGATCTGATTGGCTGCTGCTGCTGATGGAAAATCTTCTGCCTCACTGTTTCCACAGGATGTGGTCGCCCGATGAAGACGACGCCTGCGTCACAGATGAAGGTGGTTTCTGCCTCAAAGCCTGCTGGGACAGGATGTGTGTGTGTGTGTGTGTGTGTGTGTGTGTGTGTGTGGGGGGGGTGGATCGAGGTCAGGCGGCGCTGAGGTGAAGACGCATCATCAGGTGTGGCCTCAGAACGAGCGTGAGAAAGCGATCAGACGCCTAAATATAAAGCTTGAGAGCAGCAGGTCACGGAGCCACGGCGCAATAAATGTGTCACTCCGTGTTCATCGTGGATACTCAGGTGTTACCAGGTGAACCAGGTGGAGTTCAAACAGCTGCTCAGCGGCCTGAAGCCCTCACGAGGCCTCTGTGCTAAGCTCCACTGCAGTAATGTTCAGCTTTGAGCTTCATTCTTCATGTTTTATTGGTCTTATTAAACTCATTAATCAGGCTCCTCTGCTCTTTCCCACTGTCAGCTTTCAGGTGTGTAATCTTTTATTTCCACTTTCTGTAAGAATAATGAAAGAAGACGGGAACAAACACGAATAAACAAAAAACCCTAAAATAATGAAGGACACTGAGAGATAAGAGAAGCTGAAATGAGTTCAGAATCATCACAAGTGTTTGTTTTGGACTTTTCAAAGAGCTTTTCCAAAAAACCAGAGAGAGAGGGCCGACAGTGGACTTCATCCAGTCCATCGTGTCTTATATCAGGACACCCTGTCAGTCACTGTCACCTTCTCTTCTGCTCATGTTGTTTGAGTTTTACTGCTGCACTCGTCCTTTTCTCTCTGTGTATGCTGTAGGATTAAAAAAGAAAGTGACAATGAGCAGCTCACAATGACCGAAAGCCAAACAAGTGACAGCTGACCTCCAGCAGCTTCGTTGGTTTTCTGTCGTGCTGATTCTTGTTCCAGGGTCAGTTTTGACGTTAGTGTTCTGCACAGGGAGGATTAACATGACGGGCTGTCCTGCACCAGGCAGCTGCCCTCTGACCGTCAGAGCTCCTCAGACCCTGATTCATCGTGTGCCAGCTGGTTTTTAATCTTTTGATTGATCACAAATTTGTTGGAGAGTTTGTTTCAGTAAAATAAAACATCAGCTCAGGTCGGTCCTTCGTGCATCATGACCTCAGCCGGTCCGGTCTTAAAGAGGGTCAGAATCTCGCTGAGGGAAGCAAAACTGCTGCGTTCATTATCTGACTGAAGTAAAAGTAAAAGTATCATCTGCAAAGTGTAATTAAAGTACAAAAAAAAATAAAAATTCCACGACAGCTGTCACATCCAGAAGCTCTCCGATGACACAGCCATGGTTGTTCTGGCGTCACAAGGGACTGAACTGGAACACGAGGAAGTCAACTGGTGTGGACTGAAGCACCTGCACATAAACGGCAGCAAGACAAAGGAGCTGGTGAAGACCTCTGAAGGAAGGTACCACAGTCAACACCGGTGACCCTCCAGGGCGTGGACATTGACATTGTGAGGGAGTACAAATATCTGGGTGTTCACCTCAACATAAAGTTTATCTTATCTTATCTTATCTTATCTTATCTTATCTTATCTTATCTTATCTTATCTTATCTTATGCAAATTCGCCACTTGTACACTATGGTGCTGTAACATACTACATATTAAAATGTTAGATTCTGGATGTCTAAAGCTTGTTGAGGTGATTTTAACAAGCTGAGCAGATGTTTCAGGTGTAAAATATCTGAAACGTTACAAGATGTAACGAGTTAAATGTGACAGGGAATAAAAAGTACAAAGAAGAATTCATTTGAAGTATTCAAATGAAGTACAAATACCTGAAAAATGCACTGTATATTTCAGCTTATATTGCGCTCGTATGGCACGTTTCTCAGTAAAGTCCTGTTTAATCAAGCTATTATTGCCTAAATGAAACCTGAGAGACCATGGAGGTGTGATCTGCTGTGTGTCTCGTGGACGAAAAAGTGAAGACACCAAAGACAGAAGATGGAAAGTTTGTCCAGGAGCTGCTGAGTTTCGTCCTTTCTCTCCGCCCTGTCTGTTCTTTCTGCTGTGGAAATATTGTAGATCTTATCATTGAGAAACACACGTTTATGTTGGGCCTCTGGTGCCTCCATGTTCCCATCAGGTATGATGAATAAGACACAGTAAAGACAGCCTCATTGTATTTTCACAGTCGTGGCCCCGGGTGTTCTCTATGTTAGCTCATAAAACGCTCCATGTGGGCTCAACATAAACTTAAACCATATGGATTTGAACACGTGGCGCCCCAGCAGGACGTGACCCGGTGACACTAACCTCGTGGCTGTGACGACTGTAACGGTGATGGAAAATCAGTTGTTTGTTTGTTGGTTTTGTTTGCTGTTTGCTGCAGCTTCACCGCTGGCAGGAAGTCAGCAGCAGAATGTGCATGAGGTGAAAAACAAAAGCGAAGAGAAACGAGGCCGCGGCGGCGAGAAGCTCTGAGGGCGGAATGTGACAAACATCCGTCTGCAGAGAAGAAGAAAAACACCGCCTCACGATGTTTCCGACACGTGGTGGAAAAAAAGCTGCAGCTTTCAAAACTTTCATCAACTGATAAGAAAATAATAATAAAATACATCTGTGAGGAATATTTATGTACTTTGATGTGGTACTTTTACTATATTGTCAGTCGTTATCTGCTCATACAGCAGCCTCCACTCCTGATGGTCCAGTTAAAGACGCTGAATGAACAGATCTGCTTACAGCTCCATCATCGTCTGTTATGAACCATCTGCTGCGTGTTTATACGCTGAATATACGTGATAAATAAAGTAGCCAAATGCATAAACATAAACAATTTCAGAGGCATCCCGACTGTCCGCATACTTCTGGCCATATACTGTGTTAATGGCCATCTAAAACACAACAAACAAAACTGCTTCTGTTGATTGTTTGTCATGTATTTTTATTGAACATCAGGTTTTTCAGATGTAACTGTGATGTAATACTCATGTTTGGTCATTGTGCAGCTCTCACAGTTGTTCAGTATGACATCGTTAATCATCACACGGCACTTCTAACTGTCCTGTGTTGTGTTTCTATTTGTCAATAAAGACCTCATGGTGTATTTCTAAAGTGCATTTGGTTTAATAGGTTTTCTGAGAGAAGTTCGATTGTGACACACTGAATCACTGATGAGCTTCATAAAGACGTTTTCTGGTTTTCTAAATCAGTGTTGACTTGTTCACTGATGTGTCGAGCTGCCAGCCTCACAGAACAAAACTCTTGTTTCTTTGTTGTTTTCTGGAAGGAGGCGGTTTGTTTTCCTTCCTCGACTTCAGAGGTCAAAGGTCAGGGTCTGGAGGGACTCTTGGAGTTGCTCGTGGACACTTCGGCAGCCCGGAGGGAGAGACAGCCGAGAACAGCCTCTGTGTGGACTGACAAACGGACACTGAGACGTCCGTGTTTTCTTCATTTCTGCAGGTGAGTTTGAAGGTGACAGGAGCAGAAATTCAAGCTGAACTTTACTGAAGTCCAGGATGTTAAAACACATCTGAAGAAATGTGACTGCACTGAAAGGTCTTGTTCTAAATTATGTCTAATAAAAACTGTTTTTTATTTACTTTCAAGGAAAATGAGACGAGGTCTTAATTCATTTTACACACCTGCACCACGTGGAGCTGGACAGAGGCTGGAGAGTCCAGCCGTTATCAGAGATGAGCGTCCTCTGCTGCTGACTGCAGGTTTACAGGGGACAGGAGTCATGTGTCCTGCAGGGGGCGTCCTGAACGCCTTCCTGGATGTTTGCTTGATGTGACACCAGCACCATCCGGTGGCCGTTTCATGAACTGTTACACATAATTCACCAAGTCCTGAAATGAGGCAGGTCATTTCTCACGTTGTCTAGGAAGAAATCATGGTTTTATCAGCACTTATTATTAGTTATCAAGTGAAACTCTCACCTGGTTTCACTCTTGAAGTTACATAAGACAAAGCCTGAATATCCCTGCTGCCACCATTACAAACAGCCTGTTAGCACGATGGTCATTTTGAATGAAGCTCCCTCACTTACTGTCACGTGAGAGTAAAACGCTGACAAAGAGAAGCCCTGAAACTGCAGATAATATGTTTGCTTTTCCAGCAAATGAAGGTTTTACAGTCTGATACCTTATTAAGAAAGCTTAAGAAAGGTGTTTGTGAACATTGTACAGCAGGTAAAGAACACCACAGACTATAGAACCATGTTCACAGAGCTCCTGTGCATTGGTCTCAGAGAAGACAGGTCTGAAATGAGCACATTGCAGTTCAGAAATGTGTTTATGCTTTAAATCAGACACTTGTTTTAAGCTCAGTGCTCTTCTTCATCCACTGAAAAGTAGCTGCTGTTCCAGGCCACTGTGTGCTTTCCTGCCTCCATTTTTCTATTTTTTTCACCAACACGACTATTAACATTTCCTATCCTTTTTGAACATCTGCCATGGCCTGATGAGCCTCCACTGGCCCCCAGTAAAAAAAATGGCTGCCAGGCCCCTGTTAACTTCCCCTTATTCTTTATGCAGCATGAACATGGCCCAGGTTTACTGTAGTGTGATTACATGTTTCACAGGGCCTTGAAATCAGGTAGTAACCGAGCTCAGGCCTGGATTCTGTCAGTTGATTATTGATACTCCCAAACACATTTCAGTGAAACAGGACAGACCAGCTGGCACACTGTGAGCTCTGAGTTCTGGGGCCCTGGAGCTGCTTCCCAGCCTGCTTGCTTGGTGGTTTCAGCTCAGGTTTTACTGTGGACATAAAGCAGTGGTCATATGAAATGGTGCTGCAGCAGCAGGTTGTTTGTGCTGCTCTCTGCTGGCAGCTCACATTCAGATGATAACAGGAGTCATGTGTCCTGTAGGTGGCGTACTTCAGGCTTCCTGTCCACTTTTTGATGGGACACCAGCACCAGACACTTTTCACTGGAACCATTCCACACAAACTCTTCGTGTGATCAAGCGTTTCAGGTCGACAGTTACAGAAAACACACATAACGTCAGATTGAAATAGATTCAATCTTTGCTCGAATCTGTGACATTTGCAAGAAACTTCTTTGACTTTGCTCAATATAATATTCTGTGAAGCACTAACCTTGTTAGGAAAGAGCGTTATAAATAAAGCTCTTTATTGTTATTGTTTTGCAGTAAAGTTCAGGAAAATGTTCATACATAAATACATATATATATATATATACATATATTTAACTTTTGATTGGCTTCATTTTCATCAACCCTCACATTATTTAATAAACTATCCAAATCCAGAAATAAATGACAACATAGATGTGATTATATAAATAAAGATATTAAAAAAGTGGCTACAATCCACAACAATAATATTAATAATAACTCCATTAATACTACTACTATTGCGACTACTACTACTCATTATAATAACAATAATAACAGTCACTTTATCATCATAATTATCATTACTATGAATACTACTACTACTACTACTACTTCTACTACTACTACTGTGAATACTACTACTACTACTACTACTTCTACTACTACTACTATGAATACTATTACTACTGCTATGAATAATAGTATTATTGTTATTATTACTATTATTAACATAAGTACACCGTGAACAGACAATAAATAATTAGAACAACTCAGGAATCGTTTTGATGATTTTTTAAATCTACAATAAGAAATGTTGCCGGAAGTCTTAATCGTGATGTGATTGGCTGAACTGAGAGAGTCGCGGGCGTCACCGCCTGTCAGTCACGTCAACGTCAGTCGGTGACGCAGACGCTGAAGTTTGAAGCGTTCAAAGTGACGAGCCGCGGAGAGGAAGAGGAGGCTGCCGACGAAGAAATCCACGTTTGAGAAGTGGCCACGAAGTCAGGAAAACGGCTGAAAATGACGAACTGGGTTTTGGAAAGTGGATTTCACGGCAGGTTGGTCGTTGGCACTTCAACGGTGAAGCTCGAGGAGGGGGCGTTGTTCTGCCGTCCAGAAAAACGCAAATCTGGACGTTTTTTTTAGCTTTTAATGTTTCGACATTTCAGCGCATTTTCATCAGGAAAGAGTTCAAAGTTGCTTTGTCACCACAACGACACACGTCCACCAACTTAGCTAACGTTACCACGACTGTTAGGCTAACCCAGACCACGCTAACAAGAGGCTAGCTAATGCTGGACGACTGTAACAGCGATGTGTCGTCGCGAACGAAACGGCTCTTTGAAGTGAACGATCTGAGTCGGAGCGGGAGCCGCTTATTTTTTTTTCTCGACTCTTTTTTCTGTTCAAGCCTCAAGTGATTGGTCAACTGAATGATGTGTATGCACTGAGCAGGAGGGGGAGGGGCGGGGGTTACAGACACAGCGCATGCGCGCACACGGTGGAAAAGTGAGACCGCAGGAAATGCCATAAAATATGACATAAAGCATGTTTTGTACATAGTAAGTAATTTTACACATAATTTTACATTGTTTTGGTAATAGATTAATGTAGGCAACAAAAAATCTGAGGAGCCACTTGGGAGCCGAAAGAGCCGGCTCTTTTATGAGAGCCGAGCCGTGAGAACAGGCTCTCTTAAAAGAGTTGAATTCCCATCAGTAAGGTGGGTAAGAAAGGTAAGAAAGACCAGCTCATGCTGTTGTAGGTCTCGTGAAAATGTCACGGGCTTGCAGGTCTGGTGGCTTTGTGAGAAATCTCCTGTAAAGTGCTCTTCAGACTAATTTTTCTACAGTGTAGTTGCTGTCACTGAAGTGGGTTCACTGCCATATTAATATTGATAAATGATGATGTTAGAGAGAGATTAGAGATTTAACTGTGTGAGTTAACATTAATCCCTTAAAGTTCCCAACCACAGTTCTCTCCACCTGTTCAAAGTTAGAACTGCTTGGTGTTAAAGGTGTAATGTGTAGTGACCTGTCCCTCCAAACAAATAGAGGGCAGCATCACCACACCAACCGCTGACTGCTTCTCGCTGTACTCTCTGCTGTAGCTACGTCTGCCTGTAGCTTCTAGCTGTCGTTAGCTAGATACCTCAGCAGCTAGTGGCCCCCATTAGTAGGGGTGGGAAAAAGTGATTCAGTTAACTATCGTGCATCTTAACCACTGACCAGCTACAGCAACCTTAAAGAGTCATAGCTCAATCACAAAATTCACTATGGGCTTAAATATACAGCCACCACTAAGTGGAGACATCGCCTGTCAGGACAGTGTAGCACATAAAGCACCATCATGTCAGGAGCCAGGAGAGGGCAGCACATGTACAGTGCACAGGAACAGCTAAACGTAGTGCTTTACCAAAGAAAGTATGTATTTCCATTCATTCTGTTGAACATTTTATTTGCCACATTTATGTGCAGTCAAGTCCAGGGTTTTGAAGGGACAGATTTCAAGTTCAGATTGTTGGTGTTTACACCACGAACAACAGAAACCGCGCTCAGCAGCCTCCCAGTGAACACCGTCAGATCCGACCGAACACAGCCTCCAAACAGGATTCTGACTTCGGGGACAATGATGACACGACCGGTCCGGACAGGTGAGCTGTGAACCAGGAGAGCAGCCAGAGTAAGGTCCGTCGTTAGTGTTGTGTTGAGCCTGATTATCTTCACATCTAATTCAGTGAATAAAGGTTTGTTTAGCATGCTAACTTCAGCAGATATCTCTGCAACACAGTACAAAGACGTCTTTGATATAACCTCCGAAGTGGCACTTCTTCACATTCTGTTCGTAATGTTCGTTCGTTTTTCGAATGTTTTAAACTGAAATTCTGGTGGTATTTTTATTTTAACAACATAAAATTAATGGCTCTACACAAGCAGCTAAATATGAGCCGACAACACCGGGAATTATTAGGTAGGTAGATAGATAGATCAATAGGTAGACAGACAGACAGACAGACAGACAGACAGACAGACAGGTAGGTAGATAGATAGGTAGATTGATTGATAGATGTGTGGATAGATAGATATGTATGTGTGATAACAGGAATAACATACAACATTATCAGAGTAGTACTTCAGTGTTATTATTACCTGTGTGCTTTTACTAGATAACTATGAAAAAGCTTTTTGTTGATGTGATTTGCAGATTAGATTAGGACACAAAATGGACAGTTTCACTGCTAAATGTACCATTTGTTGGCCTTTTTTATGGCCAGATTCAACAAGTGAAGTTATAACTGTTACTCCTGATTTCTTCTGCCAACTAGAAGCACAAGGATTTGGACATTTTTGCTTTTCCCATTTTGACATTTCTGCTCGATCTAGCCTGTATGGATTATTGAGTTCTTGTTTTGCTGGATGGCCGTGATCTTCAGGCCTCAGGTGGTTCTGCATTGAAAACAGAGTCGATTCTGTCGTGGACGTCACTGCACGGACTCAGGAACTCTTCCAGAAACCACCGTCTGTGATCACAGTTCATCGCTGCAGCCACAAATGAAGCCGCAATTCTACCATGCAAAGAGGAAACCGAATGGAAACCAGATCCAGAAACGCCACCACCTCCTCTGCTCTGAGCTCATTTAAGATGGACTGAAGTGGAAAGCTGTCCTGTGGTCTGACGAGTCAACGTTTGAAATTCTTTTTGGTCCTCCAGGCTGAAGAGGACAGGGACCGGTGGCTCGTTATCAGTGCAAAGTTAAAAAATCTGCTATGGTATGAGGGGGCATCAGTGCACATGGCTAACCGGCACATTGTGAAGGCTCCATTAATGCTGAACCATGTATTCACATTTTGGAGCCACATGCTGCCTGTAACGGGCTAGTGGAGGACCCAGTTGCAGTGCCGGCCGATTTACGGGGAATACAGGGAAACGGACAACCGGAGCGACACTGTGCTGTACTGAGCAGAGAGCCAGCTCAGAAGGAGTTAGTGTGGAGAGAGCGGATCTAACGCGGAAATCACTGACAGATTTCGGCGTGGTCAAAATCACTCGGAGGAGGAATACACTCTTTGAAACCACCGAGGTGGTAAGATCTGCACACCCGCAGACACACGCTAGGACGGAAGGAGTAGTCAAGAACAGGCGAGGTCGGATACCGGAGATCAGTCTGGGGAAAAACGCTGGAGAGTCTGGCATGACGCAAAGACAATCTGGCAACTGGGAAAAATGACAGCGTGGCTTATATACCTTCCAGATGAACATAATAGGCTAGGTGTGCAGATGGGCAGGTATGGGGCGTGGCTGAAGAGCTGCAGCACAGGTAAGTGCAATGCAGGACTGTGACAGCTGCCAAGTAGACATTTTTTTCAGGGAAGGTCTGGCTTATTTCAGCCAGACGATGTCAAACCACGTTCTGCTCGTATTCCATCAGCATGGCTCCGGCTGCCTGCCTGCCGCCCGGACTGTCACCCAGCATTATGAAACGTAAATACGACAAAGGACAGCTGAAATGTTGTGCAGCTGAAATCACCAATCACCAACACCAAGGAAGAATGGGGAAACAGTGGTCTTTCAGAATGACAGCAGTTTGTCTCCTCAGTTCAAACGCTGGCAGAGTTTTGTTAAAAGAAGAGGTGATGCAGCAGAGAGCCAAACACGAGCCTGAACAACTTCGCTCAGACGTGTCGCTGCATCAGATTCTAAATGAGACAGTCATTTTCAAAAACAATGAAATGTCTCACTTTCAACTTTTGATATGTTTTCTTCGTGCTGTTCTTCAATTAAACATTAAGTTTCAACATTTTGCAAATCATCACATTCTGTTTCCATTTCCATTTTACACAAAGTCCCAACATTGTTTGGAAACAGGGTTGAACAAAATCCAACAGAAGGTGACGGCTGGGCCATTGTAAGGTAAGAAGAATGAATTTGTACACTTGTTGTATTTCTTGTGGAAAATGCTAGCAGTAAAAACAGTTGTGGAACAGAGTTGATTGATTGATTAATTTGATTGATTTGATTTAATGACCACACAGCCAGGCTGGTGGAATTTGCTTTCAGTACAGCATGGTACAGGCTCCAACATTACATTAAACATTTAAACATTAAACATACAGTACAACATAAATAGACTTACAGACAGACACATTACGTGATACAGAATACATGAGGGTCCTGCTTAGTCCTCAGCGTTCAGAGTTCAGAATGTTTATTGCAGTGGGAATGAAACTGTTCCTGAAAACAGATAATGTCGCCATCTGAAAGGCTCTGTTACGTTCAGGATCATATTCATGTCCAAACGGTATTTTATGGACCAGAGTACTTTGACGAGGTTGCTCTCGGTTATGTTGTGGGAACGCTGTTGACACACCCCCAGGTCACATGGTAGTGCCTGCAGGGTGGATGACATTACTTGTAATGGATGCAATTTCCATTATTCTTCAGATGTAAATGTTACTCACTGCTGGCTCGTGACTGTAGTGGGTTTTGTCAGGTTTATACATGAATGTTGCTTTCTTTTTCCCACCTTGTTTTTATTTTCTTTATCTATGTTAAATTGCTTAGCAGGGCTGGTTCAGATTCTAAAGGCGATGTTTTGCCTGCAGAGGTTGAAGGTTTGTGGTTCATCACTGGCTATAAGCAGTGATTTCAACAGTGTGTTGAGGTGGATGACAATGAATGTGAAGGTAAAATGGAGCGCAACAGGACATGAAATATCGACAGTATGATAGATATATGCCTTGTTTCTTCTCCCGGACCTTGCTTTTGTCTTTTGCTATGCTTGGACTCTGCTCCCCTTTTGTGGATTTTCTTTGGTTTTGGTTTGGACTGAATCAGTTATTGAAGTGCACCAGTTCTTCCTTTTGGTCTGCATTTTGGGTTCGCTTCCCGTCTTTTCCTGACCCCAGTTCAGCAATATCACACTTCCACAGAGAGGAACACATTGGTTTAAAGTGTGATCCCTGTCCTGTCATACCAGATAGATCATCACTGAAAATGTCCCGGGGAAATGATCTCTAGAAAAGACTGGGAACCTGTTGTGTTGCTTTCACAGCTCTGTGACCAAATTGTTGATAGCTGTAATCAGTAGTCACTCCTGGCTCGCTCATGTTGGATAGTTTAGGTAGCTTAGGTGTGTGAAAGCTGTGAAGAACATGGAGCAGCGTGAGCTTGCAGTCTGCAGCAGCGTTGAAGCAGAGATGGACTTTTCTGACAGTCAGCCACTTTGTAATGTGTCCTGTGAAGATACTTTGTATCTGGAACAGTTAACAAGACCGTCGTGCAGGAATTCCACCCTCTTAGGTTTCCTTCAGAAACACAGTCATTTCTGAGCTTTTTGTTCCAGAGTGTCGCAGGTTTGAGGGAGTTACTGGCTGCCTCACCTGCATGCACCGCCTTCACCATCTTTGTCATTTATCAAATGGAAATATTCCAGATGTATTGTTCCTCATTTTCTTTCCCTCATGTCCAGCTTCATATCTTATCTTTCTCACTAGTGAGAAACACACGTTGGAAAATAATGCTGAATCTAGATATTATAAAAATATAGTTATACAGTTCATGGGGTGAGCAGCACGAGAGAATCCACACCATGAGAAGTCGTACGTTTCAGAATTTTCTTTACTTAATATCTTTAATATCTTATTTGACCATTGTTGGCAATCTTGCAGATCGATGAGCAGGACTGTTTTGTGGCAGCATGTTTTTATATTTTCTGTGCATCAACTGCCTTGATTTAAGAGATGTCTAATTTACTGGAAAATAGTCATTCATGGCAGGTTATTTCAGTTTTACAACTTCAGAATTGATTTCTTAGAGAATTTATTACGACAAAATATATTGATATCTATTACTCTGATAGAAGATTGTATCTGTCCTGACTGGAACAGACAAGAATGGGGAGAAATAGTGTCCATCAGGAACAAGTTAAGAGGGGAACCAGTGGAAAATTGGTCAGTGGTCCACAAGATGGCGCTGTTCAATAAAAGGAGAAGCTGAAGCATGTGACTCTGATACTGACGAGCTGACGGGTTTTTGTACAGAGTTTTGGTGTTTCCTGTCACTGTGGGCCTCACAGCACAGTAGTACAGAGCAGAGTCAGTCACTGCAGCAGAGGAGATCTGCAGATCCATTTGGGTTTGATCCTCACTCACTTTAGCAGACAGTCTGGAATCTCTATTAGATATTAGATTTCCTGTTCCATAGTGAGAGATGAGGAACTCTGGTGGTTTTCCTGGATATTGTCGATACCAGAAGAAATAATCTCCGGCAGCTGCTTTTTTGGAGTATTTGTAGGACAGAGCCACAGTGCTGTCTTCTAAACTGGACTCTTCATTGTTGACTGGACTGAGTTCTTGACAGCTGACACCTGAACAAAGAGATAACTCTGTTATAGCATGTTGTAAAAGTCTGACTAAATGAATGACAGGCAACAAACATTTGACTGAAGCTTTTTGGTGCTGCATGATCGAACATACCTGTTAGAATGGAAAGAAACAGGAGAGAAAACACACAATGATGCAGAGTCAGCATGTTGAATAAAGGTAATGTTTGTGGTTTGTGTGTTGAACTCTGCTGAATATGGAAGCTCCTCTCTCTTCTATAGTTCAGTAACAGCTCAGCTCCTCCCTCA